>OX352298.1:8910200-9317700 GCA_947086415.1 Pammene aurita
CAAGTAAAGCGACTAAGGAAGGCCCCCTTAGTGCATCGGATCTAGATCTAGGGGAACAACGCGAGTGACACAAAAATAGTTGGCCCACCATAAGGAGCCCGATGGTCTGGTCTGTATAGCGGTCCAGACACTATCAGTAATAATGTCATTATTTATATACCCTTCCTTTCCTATGGATATGAAGGATAAGAAGGATGAGCAGAGAAATTACTGACAGTATCTGGTCAGCTTATCGTATTGGTCTAAGAGCTGGCCACGCTCAGATGTGACACAATAATGAGAGCAATGAAACCTGTCTAGTTAGACTGCTTTACCATCCTTATTGCTAGATCCGGGCATCTGGCAGCTTTTAATGGGTGGATGTCAGAGTGACAGACCAACAAAGTTTTTAAGTTGGAAAAAAGTAATACCAAAATAGGTAAAAAATGCCAAAGTTGTGTAATTTATAGAGGACAGGGCCTATATTTTAACTTTAGATTAAAAACCATTGTATATTATTGCGGAAACAAAAACAGTAGGCGACTAACTAAAAAACCGGCCAAGTGCGAGTCGGACTCGCGCACCGAGGGTTCTGTACAAACCTGTAGGTATATAGGGGTAGTAATTTTAAAATATTTTTATTATATGATGTAACTAAAATTTACGGTTTTCGCAATTTTTCCTCTATCTGTGCTATAAGACGTTGCTTCGTACCAAATTTCAAGATTCGTGAGTTCACGGGAAGTACCCTGTAGGTTTTGATTCCCTTGCGAGCGAAAATTTGCGGAAATTTGCGGCATAAACGGCTGTATGTTTTGATTGCGTTGGCTTAGAAGTCTGATTCTTTCACAGCTCCAAGGGACAGTAGACCTGAGTATTTGATATAAATTTCAGCTTGATACCTCCACGCGTTCCTGAGAAAAAGGGTCTTGACAGACAGACAGACAGACAGACGGACAACAAAGTGATCCTATAAGGGTTCCGTTTTTTCCTATCGAGGTACGGAACCCTAAAAATTTCATTATATTTAAGTACTGTTTTTATGGTTAAGTATGTATCTATTCTATATATCGTTGCCTAGTAACCACAACACAAGCCTTAATTAGCTTGCTGTGGCACTAAAGTAGTGCCACAGCTTTGCCGTAGATTTGTGTAAGATTGTCACATAATAGTTATAAAAAAAAAAACAATTGTTGCAACAAATACCGGGAACTCTTGTAAAATAACTTGCACTTGTCGAAGTGACTCTTCTATGATAGTCTGTGGCGCCGGGCGGGCGCGGGAACAATTGTGGAAATTCTTTATATAAAGCACAGTTTTGACCTGCATCGTAATTGCTCAACCAAATGGTTGAGCGTGATTTTTTCATGAGGCAAAACAAACAGTACTTTTACGAGGGACTCAAATAAATAAACTTTGGTAAGGAACAGTATGCTCTTTTCGCTTTCACTAGCCAAGTAGCCATGTAATCTGTAGGTATTTAAATGTTGAGCCTTTTAGGCCTCACTGTACATTAGAAACCGTAGATGGGTCAACTCAACAATGAAAGTCCGTGACAATACCCATTGTAAAATGACTAACTACTAATGTGTTTATTTGACTTTTTGGGTGCATGCGCGAGCGTTTATTTAAGGAGAATTTCTTGTTATAGTAAATAAAAAATATAGTTCCGAGTTTGCTCCGTTTATTCTCATAATGTTTCGATGTGCTATGTGACGAATTCTCATTTCATATTTTTATGATTCTGATCTTAACCAATAACATTGTTTTCGAACTGTTCCGTGAAATTACACTTTTAATTAGAAATTAATCCCCAGGTCAGTCGCGCAAGCTTTACTTTAAGAAATACACTCTTTTTCGAGTGCAATTATTAAGTTCCTGTCGCTTTAAACTCTCCAAGATTAATATTATAAACCTGACCAGCTGCGTGTGACACCCCGAGATAATTACAACACCATCCTTCATAAAGCATACAACATAAAAGATTAAAGCTAAAATTAATTAAGTTTCTCTGGATACTTTAAACATCCTTCACGAGCAGTCTTGTTCAGCAAATTGTGGCAGCATTAACGTCCACAGTCCGTCCTAATTGTTTTCCAGTTCTGGTAAGTAATGGTCCACTTTACCGAAAAACGTTAATGTAGGTGTAGCTACAAAATGAGTAGGAATTAGGGATGTCACGATTCACGAATGTCCTTCCCTTATTCGCGAATGCAAATGTTTGATTTTAACGCGTATACGAATGTTACGAAGTAGCTTTAAAAACTCATCGTTGCCTCACTGTTTTTGTTCAACTCATTGTTTTTTAGTTTTTGTAGTTCAAAAATATAGAAAAATAAATAAAAGAATATTGAAAGCTTGGACGAATAAATTAAAGGACGGAGCATGGCTGTACAACAAACTGTGACGCAAGATGGCGGCTGGTTTGAATGTGTGCGTCCAGACAAGTGTTGCCATGTAATACAAATTTTCCCGATTAAGAATACAGTATTTTTGAATTAAAAAAAAAATAGATTATTATAGTCTGGCCAGACAAGGAACGCAGTAGCAATGTACAGCGAACAAAAGTATGGCAACACTAAGAATCTGTGAAAAAAGCAGCAATGATCATCAAATTTTATGTTTTTAATTTTACTTGGTATTTCCGCCCCTTTCATTCGGTGACATTTACGGTGTGTAAAAAGGAGACGGATATATTTCGTCTGATCTGTCATCAACTGCAACAGATAATCTGGTTGAGGCAATTGACATATGCCTTAAAAGTGAATTTAAATTTAATTGGGAACGTTGCAGGAGTTCTATCTCACTCGCGCTTAAGATGAGAGAGTGAAATGCACTAGAAACAAATTCAATGTGAATTTAAATGTTCGTCATGAAATACGATGTATCATCACAAAGAGTTGCCACATGTACGTATTTTGAATTTGCCGCGCGTGTCTACTGACAGAAATGGTTTGCCAGACTAAAATATATATATTTAAATAGAATTAATAAGCACCTGTTTTAATAAATTTGATGAAATATATTTCTGAAGAGGCGACTGAAAGGTAAAATTTAAAAAAATCTAAATAAACTATTTATTAAAATTACACGACTACTGTTGAGTGTGGTGGCCTCTCTTGTCGTCCCCAATACTATTATTTTAAGCATACTTTATACCTTTTTAATCTGGAGGCACGGCAGTGCCCTCGCTAAGACAAAGACAACTAAAAGTGTAATTACGTATTCATTTATTACGTAACACGATTTAAGGAGGGAGGGGAATTGACCATGTCTTACTTCTACTGCAGAGAGGATTATTTTTTTTTCTTACGTAGGGGCGGAAGGGTGTGTCTCTGGCAAAAAATTTCTTACGTAATCAATGAACAACGCCTTATTTTATACTAAACCATGTTTGGAATGTAACAAATACTTTTTGAAAACTGCATTAAAATCGGTTCAGCCAAGCGCGAGATAATCGCGAACAAACATACAAACATACAGGTCAAATTGAGAACCTCCTTTTTTTGAAGTTGGTTGAAAATGCTCCTCGATCGATCAACACAATCGGTTTGACTTAAGAGCTGATCTCTCATTCTAACTATAGTTCCATCTCGTTCTAATCGCTTGACCATTTGATTACTGAAGCCGCTCAGAGTGAGAGGGAGCGATAGTTAGAATGAGACGAAAGTTTGATAGATCAGTAGTGGTGACATAACTTCGCGCGTTCAATCTACGATTAGATATGGGCTTTTTGTTTTAAGAAGTTTTTGGAATAATTTTAAGAAATATATAATTATATTTAATTATAAATTTTATTCAAAAAATAATAAAGAATAATTTGCTCACAAAAGCATAAAAGTTATTAACTATTAAGTAACGTTTTAATAATCATTGAAAACGTGCGTGAAATAAAACGTTAGTTAGTAGCGTGGACGTCAATGTCGTATTGACAACATATCGCGGCGATTATAGACCCCCTTACGTTCGGGAAGTTTCCCTATTCAACCACCTGGCAACACCGCTACCATGAAGTTAATAGTTTTCTTACCAGTCTTTAGGTTTATTGTAAACACAATGGAAAAAGTTTGATTATTTGATTGCAATGTATACTTGATATATATTTAGTATTTCGATATGTTACGATTACAAATTATAATGATTCCGACTGAAGGACATAATATCCATGGTCATGAATAAATTAAAAAAAAAAAAAAAAAAATAATGGTTTACGAAATTACTGATTTTTAATGTGATTACGCAATTAATTGTTTACTTAACGGTGAAAAGTTATCCCATCCGTTTTTTTCTTTCGACCGGTGGCATTTCTGCAGCATTTGACAACGCACGACGGCATATTTTTATTATTTTTTAACTACTCTTGACTGCATAGACGTTTGGACACGAATGGCGGGGGAGCGGCTCATTATTGCTGTGCGTATGTGTGTGTAGTGCGTAACGACGAGGACACTGGCTCTTTATGGAATCACAAAATTTTGTTAGCCGCACTCCATCTGAGAATTATATAATCTATGATTGAAAGAGAAAAAGGATATAAGAATGAGTCAGTCAGCGGCCGTATCAGCGCGGTCAAAACACGACGCGTTCTGCAAACATTCGCTACGCAGAATATTCGCATTATACTAATCGTGACATCCCTGGTAGGAATGCTATTAGCAAGGGACAGGATGAATAGCCATTAATTTGATAATTTTAGCCGGCGAGGCTTATCCTTTGACCATCGTTTAATTTTGTATTCTTAATCTCTATTTTAACAGATACACATTTCTAAATAAGCCTCCGTTGTCAAGGCGATAAAGAGTACGTTCCGATATTTTTGAGTACATTGACCGCTCCGATATATTTGATGGCGAATGTACGCGTTCTTCGCACTATGGTCACGACAACTCATGACGCCTTTAAAGGTTCTTGTCGTTGAACGGGTTAAAATGAATGGGAGTTGCTTCTGTTTGCGGTTTTCTCTCCAGCATTCGGCCATTAGAATTGTCTCGTTAAAGGGCTATTAATTTGTCTCCCTGTAATTGTATTGTTGGGGTTGCGTGTCTTCATTTATAGTCAGGCCTATTTGGCTGTCATTTATTTACCGCAGGCAGGGTTGCCAGATGTCAGTCGGTCGTGAAATGTCAAGAATTTTATATGTATCTCAGTTTCATCCTAGGCGATCCTTTGGTATAGTTACTATTGTATGATAGCCGTTTGACGTAAACCAACAAGCGTTACGATGTTATTCTTAATCGAAAAGTATTTTTAAATATATAAAAATTACATGATACTCTGGTACGACTCGAGTCCAACATGAATATCAGCTCTGACCGGAATAACAAGGCAAATTATAAATATAATTAAAAATGTAGTACCTTTAAAGAATGTGAAATCAAAAAAAAAACTGCTTAATTTCCCAAATTAGCACGTTGTAACGCTAACCATTGGTTCGGCACAGTGAAAACAGGCTTTTATAGGTATGTCGTTGGGACTCATAAAATGAGTAAAGGTATTTGGGCCCACGCCTCGGAGCGGAGCTTCATTCATCAGTAATTCAGGAATACGTACTCGTAATTCATGGAATAGCCTTTGTTATTGCGTACATTAATATTCCGCATGGTTGTATAAGTGTCCACTTTTGACGTTCCTGATTAAATGTTTTATTGCTCTTATGATTGGAACACTAGGTACAGTCACCGGCCACAGTATCTTCCTACACGAAGGCCGCAAAACTATGTGACACGTTGTTATGGCCCTACAAATAAGAGCGTGTCACATATTATTGCGGCCTTCGTGTAGGAATATACTATTGCCGGTGACTGTACGTACTTACTAGTTTACTATATTGGCCAGTGAAAAAGATTAGATATTAGCCAAAGTTGTTGAGTTTTTATCCGACAGCCGCGATTTGTTTATAGAGTTTTAATTTTATAAACTTTTGTTTCGACTTTACACTATCGCGTTTAAAAATCATCATTCTATATGCTATTCATTATAGGTATGGCAGGTATATGCTCGAATGAAGCGACCTAAAATGCTATTTAGTTGAACACCGTAGGCCAAGCTAAGTGCGGCTGCTTGATTACCTGACTGACTCAATGAAGCCCAGAAACACCCCACCATGAGCCAAAAAGACCATAGCTACTATGAAACATATGGAGATAAGACTTTTTGGCACAGTACTAAATAGCAACAGAATTCACTCATTGTTGATCTTATTCCGTTGCAATACGGCTCACAAATTTTAAATGAACGTGGCGACCAAGGTACGGTAAAATTTACGCCGGGACATGCCTAACAAGCTCTGGCGGTAATATACAGCAAATACGCTACTTGCGGCAGGACATCTTGGGACACGTCTAGCCAATTTGCCTGAAAATTTGTTGATAAGGAAAAAAAACAAATGTGTATTACAGACAGGCGGCACAGAAAATGACGCACGTTTCCTTAATGTATACAATATACACTGCTCTCGTTGATTATCGTGTACAACCCTTCTGAAAAAAAATACAGCGAATTCGATAGAAATCGGAAGTGTGTCAAAGATTGCTGCCCCCTTCACCTGCCTTTAACCAATTTTGATGGATGACCGCTAATGATACGGCAATTGATGTTTATGTAATGTAGTTTTGTCACCAGATACCCCGCATTATGGAAAATGGACCATGATTCATATATGAGTATGTTCTTTGATTACGTCTTATATGTACTATACTATACCCTCTATTAGCCGTCCAGAGGCCAGAAAATGCCTTCCATTCCATTGTATTTTAAATCTTAATTTTAATAAATCAAAACTACATTTGTATTGGAAATTTTTGATGTGTGGGCACTGGGCAGCAGAGGATTCACTTATCTTCACAGTTTAATCCTTACGCACGGTAAGCAGTCCGCGATAACCTGTAACATTTCCGACCTTGTTACACAAATCTTTTTTTAATACGCGATTGGAACAACACCTTTGAATAAACAATGTATCACTGCGGGCGTGCGGGCACTTCTAAACCGAGCCACGATGCGCAACTCACACTAAAAATTAAGTTATTAACACCGGAATATACTATGAGTTGGTTGAAAGTTTGAAAGTGGTGGAACGAGCCGAGATTGTGCAGTGGTATTTTATAAAGGTCTAATTAATAATTTAAGGCTACTATCTACCATCGGCATCGGTCTGTTCAGTAACAAAATATAAAAATAATATGTTAACATTATTAGAAATTCTGTCGATTCCCCATCAAGTTCTGACAAACATAGAATAAACTCCTCCTCTGGGTCCCTAATTTGAAGACCCCAATTGATAAATAGCATAGTAATCTCATTAAATAAGTTAGTCTAAGTATGACTTAAATAATTTGATACTAATTATGTGTAGGTATCTAATAATTTTGAATGCAGTTATACTTACCCGTAATGTCATGTCACACACTAGGTTACCTATGCTAGTGCTACATTAAAGGTAGTATCGTGAATTAAGAACGTCTTCTATTTTAATTAATTACTTGAAGCCTCAGTTACATAATAGAATTTCCGTTACAAACAGAAAATAACCTGATCAAAGAGATAACAAGTTTTCGTTTCAGACCAAAAGACATTTTCCGATCTGTATCCAGATCCTGAGAATAAGTAAACGTGTATCCCGTTTATTTTCATCCCAGTTCAAATAGTTCTTTTGTAAACCTGCCAAGGATATTGTCTACCCTTTTTACACTTCAGTGACATTCGGAAAGGTCACTGACTCTTATGATTACGGGTAATTGCACAAAAGCTGATATGGTTGTATTTTAAAAGGTATACTATAATTACTTACGCTTATATCGAATAGTTAGTAACATTTGACAAAAATATTAACATAATAACACTTACGCAGGTGGGCGAAAGTAGGTCGATGTTCGATGATTCAGTTGGCCAGCCCCCTCAAGACAAAAGGACTAAATTCATAAGAAGTTCGACAACTTGTACAGCCTTTTTAGGAGATGTCAGTAGGTAATTAAGCGTGGATTGTAAAGGACGCACCGTTACAGCGTTTCTCGAAACTTCGAAGACTTTAAGTCGTTGGAACAAAGTCTATTGTCGCTTGATGACTTGTGGGCTGAATAAGCCGCAGGATAATGAACTGTGCCCGAAAAAGTTCATCAGAAGAGATCAACGCACGTTGCTTTAGCCTGAGGCGGGACTTACTCCGAGTTTAGTGTAGACGCCGCGCCGTTATTTGTGATGAATATCTATTCCATCTAGCCTATCTATTTACAAAACATTTTATGTGAAGATTAACTTTAGAGGTATATTTAGGTATGATGAATTGATGAATCTAGTACGCTACGCTCAAGTTTAAGGTAGAATCTTTTAAAGATTTGGGACTCGAAAAAGGGGTGAATGTGGAGTTGAAAGTTCCGCAAAGTCGCATAAATATGTGGCTTTAAAATAAGACTGTCTCAAATATTTTTGCTCGCTTCGTTGTTTCATTTTATTCATTTTATTGCATATTTTGTTTTAAATGGTACATTAAAACAAAATATAACATTTGCAACTTTTATCTGCTAGATACAGACGTACCTAATAGACAATTTGTAGGCGCAAGTGACGTTTACTAGTTCGTACGTGCCCATAGATTACCGGGTGATTAATGGTCCGGCCGCCGACCCGACACGTGCCGGATGCTGCTAACAATTAATCCTGTGTCCGAGTCTGCACACCCGCGCTGCTACGCCTATGTACAACTTTATAAAACATTGCGTTATTGTGTAGATAACTTTTCTATAAACTATAGACACAGACGTTCCTAATAGACAAGTTTCAGGCACAAGTGACGTTTTTTCGTTCGTACGTGTGCGTGCTCATAGGTTACCGGGTGGTGATTGGTCCGCTACGCTTACATACAACTTTATACAACATTAAAACAGCGTGTAAATAATGTTAGGTAGGTACCTACTATAAACACTTGCAACCTATGGTAGCTAAAATTTTGCTCATGTAAGACCGATGCAATATTTTGATGACTTCGATCGAGCAAATCCGATGGTAATGATTGCTACCGAAGGTTGCTATGCGTAAGAAAAATGTTGTAATACCTATTACCTATAGCTAACAGCTACAGCCGACTATGAAAACTTATATTAAAAACGGAATGACACAATGGAGTGACTCGTCGTTGCAGTGATCCCAGTGCCCAGACATGTCCGCGTCCAGGCTCGGGACTACTGTCTCGGTAGGATGAATTGTCTCGCCGACGGCCCATTTATCACGTACCATCTCAGACACGTGTGTGATGTTTCACTCGAGAGATATCTCTATTCATATGGTATGTAGGCCGTAGGGATTTACCATAGACGAATCCATGGTCTGCGCTGCGCTTCAAACTTCCAAAAAATTAAAGGAATTTAGGAGTGTTTACTATTTCAACTGAGCTATATCATTTTATGGATAATTAAAAAAATCATTATACTATTGCTGACAAAACTTCATAAGTACATATCTTTTGAAACAGCGCGCCGGGCTACTGTTTAATGTCATTTGATGTTTAAAAATTGCAATTTAAAAAAATGACCTTATTAGAATATTGTAAGCCTTTTTGTATGGTTGTCCGTTCCTTTAGGATTTTGTTTGAGAAAAATAATTTAACTCCAATAAAACTTTTACTTTGCTCATCCAAAATCTGATTAAAACTCTTTTCATGCGTAGTCGCCAGTTCCGAGAATTTTCTACTCGTACATTGTTTAAACGAAATGGGGAGATTGGTCTGCTCTTATTCTCATCGCCAAAATAACAATCACTTCGGGCTAATAAGTATAATGGTCTCGAGATCCGTAAGATTTAAGCATGCAGAGAGTGGAGCGGGTTATGCCCTACCACAGAGATTTTTTTTGATGTTTTTTCATAACAACAACGATTATATGACGGGTTTCTTGTTTTGGCGGACGGCTGTAAAAATGTCCGTCTGTTATACCTGTACCCGCTGTATAAAGTTATCAACGAAACTAAAACTTACTGACGAAGAAAGTCTTCATTATTTGTGGTAAAAATGCTCTTCTATGCCGAGTACTCATCTACATCAAAGTCAATGTTGTTGTATAAAGATAGAAACATAACACATACACTCTCAATCAGATTACCCATTTTTCTGGTCTTTTCGAAGCGATCGCTCGGTAAGCAATGGTATCAAAAATCCTGAAAACAATTGACACCAATGAAGCGGAAAGGTCTCTGTAAAGTTCGACCAAATAGCGTTTAATTAAAAAAAATTGCTACGTCGATAAGGGTTGCCAACTTTTTTGGAGAGAAATATAGTATTTTCCAAACCTTCATAGAAAAAAATATAGTACAGCTTGTTGTTACCAGGGATGTTACAGAGCTCCGGTTCCGGTTCCGTTAAGTCGGAACTTCCGATTAGTTTTAGGCGGTCGTCACACTGCTCCGCATCTCGCAGCGGCGTCCGTTGATGCGTTTTTTAACTTTGTATGTAGAATCTTGATTTTGTATAGAAAAATCGCATGGTACGACACACCGGCTCCGCCTCGACGCGCGGAGGCGCGAGACGCACGACGACTCGCGCGCTCGGACGGAGACGCGGTGCTTGCAGCAGGGTATGTCACACTTAGTCCCGTCCCGCTGGCAATATTTTGAGGGTTAAGTTTCCAAAATTCTAAAGTCACTTTTTATTGAAGTTGGAAATACAGTGTGTACATGAGAATCTTTCAGTGCGTTCTGTGTCATATTCAATTGGTGCTTTTTTTGTAATTCAATAATTTGAGGTTAACTTTTTTAGCTTGCAATAACTTGAGTAACAGAATATTAGAGTTAAAAATTATTACTGTTTTGTATTTAGAACATTTTTATTGTTTTACAAATCCAGTTTGTGTCATTTACGTCGAGTGCAATTTGATATAGTATGACAACGCTAAAAAACTACGTATAAAAAATTAGAGTTCATAAATGAAGGATTAACTATATCATCACCTTAAAATATGTCAATAAAATCAATATGTGTCAAATTAAGCAATGAAAATTGAAGTTTCTTGGTAATTTCGTTTTTTTAGGCTGTTATCGTTTTAATAAATTATTAAAGTCATCAGAGTTCACATTATAATAATCAAAAAGGGACTTTAAAGTAGATATTTCAATTTGTGTCACTTTCATCAATATTCATGATATTTCGTCAAAATTTAAACAGAAACAATATTTGCGTTCAGAGGAAATCTAGAGGAAGGCTAGATGAAAAAAAGTCACATGACCGTCACGAAAAAGCGTCACGTCACGAAAACGCGAAACAAAGCCATACGATTGAGAAACATCTAAAATGGAATAAAATAAAAAAATAAAAAATAGAATGAAGTGAAGTGTAGTTAAAAGTGAAAGTGGGATGTGACAAAGTGAAAGAAGTCAATAAAATAAAAATAAAAATTTCTAAAAGTAATAAATTCCAAAATTTTTTTAAATTTCAAGTTTCAAAAATTTAAAAAAATTTAAAGATTTCAAAAATTTCAAATTTCAAAGGATGTTCTATCCTGGGTTGTCGTGGGGGTTAAATTCTGCGCTTTTAATTCCCCTTTGATAGTGGACCACCATGTTTCAGGGGGTCTTCCTCTTCCCAGAGATTTTGTTGGGATATTTAGGACGGTCTTAACACAGAAATTATCATCGCGTCTCATTATGTGGCCGTACCATCTAAGCCTGCTTTCCTTAAGTTTCTCTGTTATAGGGGCCACTCTGAAAGATCCCCTCACGTGCTCATTCCGTCTTCTATCCAGACGTGTAACCCCGCCTGCCCAGCGCAGCAACTTCATTTCGGCTGTGTGCAATTGTTGTTCATGCTTTTTTGCTGTTGTCCAGCACTCTGCTCCGTACATCATGGCAGGTTGCACAGCTGTCTTGTAGACTTTGCCCTTTGTTCGTACCGGCATCCAGGTGTCACAGAGTACTCCAGTTAGAGATCGCCATTTTAGCTAGGCCGTGTTAACTCTATGGCTGACATCCGCATCCACACGCGCATCAGTAGTAAGCACAGAGCCAAGGTACTTAAAATGTGTGGCTCGGGGTAGCGCTGCATTGTCAATTATAATGTTGCAGGATGTTTCTTCTTCACCGCCAAAGTCACACTCCATGTACTCTGTTTTTGTGCGACTGACTCGTAGATCATGTCGTTCCAGCTCTTTCACCCATTTATTAAAGGTCTCTTGCAGATCCCTTGCCTTCTTCGCGATGAGGACAATATCGTCCGCATATAACATGCACCATGGTATTTGGCACTGTAGTCTTTTGGTTATGTAATCCATGCTTAGGTTAAAGATCAAAGGACTAAGCGTGGAACCTTGATGGACTCCTACACCGACGCGGAAAGGATCGCTAATACCTGCAGGACTTTTTATTTGGGTCTTCGCCTCTAAATACATGTCTTGAACGATGGTGATGTATTGTTCCGGAACATTTTGAGCACGCATACAAGTTCCATGTCCAATCGGCCATTTTTGATTATAGAAAAAAGTTCAAATAAAACACGCTTATTTTACGTATTCTATACGGCAAACTCATTAAAAGTATATCCCATGGCTGTTTTTTTTTCGAAATTTAAATTATATACAAGTTCAAAGTCCATTATCTCGGCCACGTTTGATTTTAGAGAAAAAAATCTCGAATAAAACACACTTATTTAGCGTATTCTAAACGAAAAATCATAAAAAGTACACGTTGTATTGACGTCCCGTCGATGGTTTTTTTTCGAAGTCCAAATGATATACAAGTTCCATGTCCAATGGGCCATTTTTGATTTTAGAGAAAAGTTTTTCAAATAAAACACGCTTATTTTAGCGTATTCTATATGGTAAAATCATTCAAAGTATACCCCATCGCTGAGTTTTTTTTGAAGTCCAAATTATATACAAGTTCAGACTCCATTTTCTCGGCCACTTTTGATTTTAGAGAAAAAAAATTCGAATAAAACACGCTTATGTTAGCGTATTCTATACGGAAAAATCATAAAATGTACACTTTATAATGACGTCCCGTCGATGGTTTTTTTTCGAAGTCCAAATAATATACAAGTTCCATGTCCAATCAGCCATTTTTGATTTTAGAGAAAAGTTTTTCAAATAAAACACGCTTATTTTAGCGTATTCTATACGGTAAAATCATTAAAAGTATACCCCGTCGCTGGTTTTTTTTTCTAAGTCCAAATTATATACAAGTTCAAAGTCCATTATCTCGGGCATTTTTGATTTTACAGAAAATTTATTTTAAATAAAACACGCTTATTACGCATATTCTATACGAAAAAATCATAAAAAGTACATGTTATAATGAAGTCCCGTCGATGGTTTTATTTCGAAGTCCAAATTATGTACAAGTTCAAAGTCCATTATCTCGGCCATTTTGATTTTAAAGAAATGTTTTTCAAATAAAACACGCTTATTTTATAGCGTATTCTACCCCGTTGCCATTTTATTTTCTAAGTCCAAATTATATACAAGTTCAAAGTCCATTATCTCGGCCATTTTTGATTTTACAGAAAAGTTATTTCAAATAAAACACGCTTATTTTATAGCGTATTCTACCCGGTCGCCATTTTTTTTCAAGATATCCCAACAGGCTTGTAGCGACAAGTAAAATTAACAGTAAACTTTATAGAAACAATTGTTATCTGATGGCTATAAAAATATATAACAACTTGCCAAATGAAATTAGACAACTAACTTATGAGAAGTTTGTACTGAAATTGCATAAGTGGTTATTGGAAAAAGTTTTCTATTCAATTCAGGAATTTTTTGACAAAAATATAGAAAATTAGGGACTTAAAAAAAAAATTTTTTTTTCTTTTGACATTTCGTTAATATATTGTACATTCTGCACGGATATGTGTTTACTCTATGACATTCTGACATGTTATTAATTTTAGTTTGTAGTAGTAGTGTTTCTATGTTTTATCTTATTATTTTAATGCAATGATGTAGATATGACACTATGTAAATAATTTGTAAATAATGTATAGTGTAATGTAGGAAAAAAAAAAATTGCATGCCTATTTTATTGGCGAAATGTGCTGAACTCACAAAATTGTATATTTACACCTTATCTTTGACCACATTTCTAGCAAATAAATTTCTTATTCTTATTTTTAACGTTCGAATGTGAAATGAACGCGAGACGGAAGTAACGCGGGACGTCGCGCATCGCAGCTCCGGACGGAGATGCGAAGAAAACTCGGACGTTGGTGTGTTGTCTCCTCATGCGAGTCCGTTGCTCCGCGTCTCGCAACGAGACGCGGCGGCAGTGTGACAACCGACTTAAACATCTGCTTCGGTTCTCCGGTTCTGTTACTTTCTAAACAGAAGTTATATCGGATGTCATAGCAACGCAGCGGAAGGAAATGAGCGGCGTACATCAAAAACAAACAGGTTTATACCTATCATTTGCTCATGTCCCCCCGCTTGCCACGTGTTGCTATCACTCGGGCTCCGCTTCTGTTTCCGCTTCCGTTTTCGGTTCCGATTCCGTTTCTGGTTCCGATAAACTAAATTTAAAACATCTGATTCCGCTTTCGGTTCCGATAAAACCACATCTGCACGCCTAGAATAACTTGACGTTTGACGCGACAGTTCATACTTCAAGCTCGACTCGAAGTATGGAGTGACCAGGCGACAACGTAAGATATGCTAGCCGGCCTGTTACATCCCTGGTTGTTACCTCATGAGACGTCCCAAAAATATAGTATTTTCAACTTTTTTGTTTTTTTCAACAGTACACCAAGCCAAAATCTAGTACAATACTATATATTATAGTACGGTTGGCAACCCTAACGTCGACCAAATTTATACACTCGCTCAAATAATTAGTAATTACGTAAATACTGTACAAGTTGTCAAATTCAGAGAATCAGAGAATGAAATATTTATATTTTTAGCATGTACTGTTTTATTTCAAGGACTATCATGATCGGCATGTAAGAAATAACAAGCTAAAGAGGGGTAAGAGGGACATTTAATTCCAAATTCTAGCATTTATCCTGCAAGTAGGCCTCAACTCAAAGGCACTTCACCTACAGACTAACCTAACCTAAGATTTGAAATGGATAAAGAGAAATAATAATCATATATATGGGACCCCAGGGCCGGCGCGTACTTCTCATATATATGTAATATTAATATTGTTTGTCTCGTTAGTTTCTGATTGGTTATTGTATTCCCTTCTAGTGCTTTTGCCAGTTAATTGGATATGAATATTCTAGACACTGCATAAGGCTGTAATTCACACTAATTGATAGTCTAAAACAATTTGCATTGAAACGCCATAGAGTGGTTTGTAAGGCTTAAAGGTTTATTAGGTTTCTGACCTGACCTGACCTAGGTGGCTTTCAAATATTCTATAACATGCCCGATATTTAAATTAAATTTAGATAAGACTTACTTGAATTGTGATTATGATTTGTAAAGGGATTAATTTGATTTCAATTTCTTTTGCTTAGCAACTTTAGGCACTTAAACGTAGTTTTTTTAATTTGCTTAATATTATTTTCTAACAAAAATAGTACTTTTCAATTTTCAATACAAAATATCCATTGCATTCATGTCTATGACATTGCCTGTCACATTCACATTATAAAATCCAATTCTTTTGCCAAGCATTCCTAAGCTTTAAACTGAAATTAACACTTCGGCTGATATTTAAATATTGTACCTAAAAAGAAGGTTACTTTCAGGCTTAGAATCAATATTTTCATTGGTTTTTACTTTAACCAAATGAAACCAAATATAAACTTTTTTTGTAAACCTCATGGAAGAATTTTACTGTCATCTCATGTGGACGAAATAAATGGAAGAAACATAACGCTGTCATGTTAGTGTGCATAGATGAATATGTATTGTTAGTGTGCTAAGGTAATTAAAATATCGTTGACGGTCATTGAGTTATTGTAATAAATGTAATAATAGTTCAATATTGACGGTAAATACTGTAAACAATTTAATTTATTTTATTACTGCAATAACCATATACCGAGGTAATAAAATAACCCCGTGTGTACATAATCAATCAAATACAGTTATCTGTAGATGGCGGAGTGGAATCACCAAAAGTGAACTTTAATATGCCAACAATGAGAGCTACGTCAGTTATTGGTATCGTGACGAGTCAGGGTGATCGACTTTGTGAAGCAAGTTATGGAACATGTCTTCGGGACAAGACAGCGCCAGCAACTCCGAGGTCAGTTGTGGATTTCTGACACACTGTACACTTGTACAGCCACCTGCAATGATATCTTTCTCAACGAAGGACGCAAGAATATCTGACATCATTCTTATTTCTAGGGCCATAAGAGCGTGTCACATATTTTTGCGGACTTGGTTGGGAAGAATACTATTGCAGTAAGGATACATATGACCCTTGGGTTCCGTACCTACAAGGCGAAAAACTGTAAGCTTAGTTATTACTAAGGCACCGCTCTTTGTCGGTTCAGTTCAGGGTGTATCTAAAAGTTCTTAATAGTTGAACAGTCGGAGAATTAGATTACTTATTTCTGTTAATAATAAAAATTACACTACAATCTACAATGCAAAAATGTACCCTGTACAAAAGATGGGATGTTTCCGTGTTTTTTGGAATTTACCTTTCGGCGGGATGTATCTCATGAACTGTAATAGGTAGACAATTGACATTTTTAGGGTTCCGTACCTCGATAGGAAAAAACGGGACCCTTATAGGATCACTTTGTTGTCCGTCCGTCCGTCCGTCGGTCAAGACCCTTTTTCTCAGGAACGCGTGGAGGTATCAAGCTGAAATTTATATCAAATACTCAAGTCTGCTGTCCCTTGGAGCTGTGAAAAAATCAAACTTCTAAGCCAACGCAATCAAAAGATACAGCCGTTCTGCCGTTTATGCCGCAAATTTCCGCAAATTTTCGAAACTCGCAAGGGAATCAAAACCTACAGGGTACTTCCCGTGAACTCAGAATCTTGAAATTTGGTACGAAGCAACGTCTTATAACACATATAAAGGAAAAGTTGCGAAAACCGTACATTTTAAGGTACCTTCAGGTTTGTACGGAACCCTCGGTGCGCGAGTCCGACTCGCACTTGGCCGGTTTTTAACCCAAACACGTGTTTCGTTTCGGCCCCGCTTCAGTTCTCAAGTATCTTGAGCGCAAGCTACTTAGGGCTCGATGGAGCGAAAAGGTGTCTACAGCCGACCCCACTTTTCCTTGAGGACTCTCAGAATAAAGTAGAGATTTGATTTAACACTTGTCTACACCTAGGGTTGTCACAAACGAGCGTTGTCTTAGCTCATAGGAGACGGCGAACCGCGGCTCACGAGTGACGAGCGGCCCTTTTGAGATAAAGTGCATTTGTGACTCGTGTAATAACAAATAAACCCAGTAAAGTAATAATACAATTTACCAAACTTTGCGACTAAGGAGGTCTCCTTACATAATCTAGGTATCCCGTGATTTCTGTACCCAGACAAAACTGAAACACTTTGAAAACATTTTAATTAAATCCATCAGACCGTTTTTTTCCGTACCCACGTAGCTATATGGGCTGAGCTAAGCTTAGTAAAATAAGTATAGTATAAATTTACTTTATGTCACGTTCCAATAGGTAGGTAATTTAAATAAACCTCTGACATAAATAACCAGATTGAAGTGCGACGATTCTGATTTATTGTAGTTTCCCAGGATAGTTCTGACGTGAGTATTTAATGAGCAGGGCCCGGAATTAGGTGAGCTAAAATACCTAAAGTTCGCGAGAGGACATAATATAGAGTGGTTACAACCGGATGAAAATAATATTTTATTTGGATTCCGGGTATTCGATGTTTATTCGGGGACTTGTCGTAATATTGAACGTGATATGTTTTGTTTACAGTGCAGCATGTTTGATGTTAGTTTTTAGTAAAAAGGGCTAGACAAAAGAAGGTATGTATAAGATAAGATAAGAAGTCGTTGTAAGACGAATAATATGGGTTTCCCTACGCATTTATTATTATAATGTTAACTTTATGGCTGCAATGTAACCATTTTTCATCATTTCGACTATTACTTGCAGTGCCCGGATGAATATCGAATACCCGGAATCCAAATAAAATATTATTTTCATCCGGTTGTAACCACTCTATATTATGTCCTCTCGCGAACTTTAGGTATTTTAGCTCACCTAATTCCGGGCCCTGTAATGAGGCACATTGAAGTCATACTCGACTAGCATTTATGATCAGAATTGGATATCAAATAAAAAGAGAAAGGAGTTATTTTAGATGTTATTTTTTTACTAGAGTTAAAGAGAAATTTTAAACAACCGACGAATTGCTAGTGTTTATTAGGGTGCATTCATATAAAAAAATACATTTTATTATTCTACATACGTACTTACCCTTTAACGTTGACATAGAATTTTAAATGAAGGCGTATTAAATGGTTTCAAATGTTTTCTACGTCAAATAAATGGGAGTCGATCGAAAATATTTTCTGTTAACTGACCTACCTATTTTCTACAAGAAGGTATGTACGAATACGAAGTTGAAATGCAATAGCGAAAATAATATTAACAGTTAAATATTTATTTTTAAAAATATTTACGCTTTAACGATAAAAGCAAGTAAACCGTTGCATGCAAATTGGGTCAAGCATTCTTCCTTTCCCCGATTCGTGCACATGTTATGATTACATTACGTTACGTTAGGTTTAACCTTTCGTTTAAATAAATAGGCACAGTCACGACTCGAACCGCACCTTTCTAGCGGACTGCAAGGATGGGGCAAAAGCGTCATCGGCGATAATGCCAAGGCAATGCGATATTTAGAATGGTTGTTATTGTTACTATGTGTCGTTTGAGAAATAATATATAGTAATTTTGGTACGCCCGTAAATTTTTTAACTTGATAGTTAAAATCTACCTAGGTTACATACCTATGTAGGTACAGTGTGGTCTCGGCGAAACCGCAACTTTCCAGCAGCGCATTGCTCTCTCAGGATGCGATTGCAGTTCTTCTAGTAAAAAAAGAGAATTACTATGAAACATTGAAGTTATTGGTTTTTTTTTTCTCTTAAACCCACCCTTTAGTACTTTGTGTGCATATATCATACAATAAAATCATACCTTGTGCTATTGTCATATCCATTCTCACTATTTTTGAACAGCCCTCGTAGTTTACGAAAAATACCTTTTCGGCATTTTAGGCACTTTCAATCTCCTAAAACCAGCGTTTATTACTGTTTTTTGGTGTTTCTTATTTATAACTTTGCCGGCTCTTGCTGTAGGGTCTAGAAATGTCTACGTTGCAATAATGACGGAACGTAAGGTAAAATTTGAAATTGATTTGTTTTCTTTGACTCTTATATGACTCCACCCACACAGCGTTAGTGTTAACATGTATAAATCATCAACTACCGCTATTCTATCGTTCTTCGTTTTTAGTCGGACCTTTTTCACTAATAATTTTAAACAAAAAAGACCCGACTTCACTTAGACTCCATCTTTCCAAAGGAAATGCCCGAGCTACTGTAAAATATATTTAAATCACTATAGGTGATGCCTATAACATTTGAGGAGTTCCCTAGATTTCTCCAGGATCCCATCATCAGATCCTGACCTACTTACAATGGGACTAACTGTGAAGTATTCTCTTTCAATTAAAAAAATAATGTTACAAACCGGTCCGGCCGTCTTCGAATAATCGGTGAACATATGTACATTTAAAAAAAAAACAAAGATCCCAAAGAATTGAGAACCTCCTCCGAAATCCTTAAGTCGATTAAAAAGAGTAACACAGGTACCAAAACTTGGTCGTTAATGTAATTACTAATAATAAAAGGCCCCTTACAGTGTACTCAGTGATTAGGATGGGTGAATTCACCGTGGCATTGGAAAGACGACGATGAAACTCAAGCGACAAGCCTCTTTCTCCAAACAAGTTCAAGAACAACAAATAGTTATGAGATATGGTTTAGATTAGATAACATAATTATCGTTGTACAGTCTACGCTAGAAATTAATTTACACTTTTGCACCGTAGGCGCAAAGTCCGCGGTCCAGCAATGGGATGTACAAAAACTTCATGTATCGTTTTTTTTGCTCATAGCCTCAGTAAGTCGTAGTAGTAGTACTTTACTTAAGATTCCGCAAAAATACAAGTATATTAACGGAACGATTTGTACATAAATATGTGGCATTATGCCATCCTGATGTTAGCATGGACCTTTAATTTAAATCGCTCATTAGTCATTACACATAGGTACACTGATTGTGATTTGTATTAAAAGTACACTGCATGAGGTACAATCAGCAGCAGAAGTTGCTGAGCGGGAAAGGTGTTCAGAATGCACGTCACACACTCTTATTCTCTTAAGGCGCTAGGCGCTGATTGTGGCCGAATACTGTTGCTTTCTAAGGGATATATCTCAATAACGGGTCATTCAAAAATTTTGAAAAAAATATGTTATTAACCATTTCATGTACAACATTGTCAACGTTTGAATAACTCGTGGAACGTCTATACGTTCCACGAGTAGTTCGGAGAATCTATATTCTCCGTTATGTAAATGTAACGAAATGTCGTTTTACGGTTAATTTAGCTTATATCTACTGAACGGCTCATTCGATTTAAAATATTGTTGAACTAAAATATTTGTACTACAGAATACTACAAACTCAACGTAGGATATTTAAATTGATTAAATTTTCTTAAACAACTTGATCATCATTCCACATTTCGTGCGTTATTAGCTCGAAAACGGCGTTGCTGGCAGTCGTGAGCTAGCTTTGAGACGAGGAGGCTGTGTCGCTCGTCGCTCCGTACTTCCCTTGTACTACATATACTTGTGCTTGGCCCGTGAGCAATAATATCGGACTTACTGTGCCTAAAGACTAAATAACTGCAGAGGGTTCATGCGGTGCGGATATAACGTGTCTTCCCGGAATCAATAATGTATAGACGTTTTATCTTTTAAGATAAACTCGTATGCATGTTTATGTAAGTTCGTATATAAAGTGTATTTTATTTAGATTATAATACAAGTAAAAAACGAATGAAATAAAAATGTAGAAAAAAATCATGAATCTCACATTGCTCTGAAAACAAATTTGGTCATGTAAGTAAACTAAAATTAGTTTTAGTAGACGCATGCGTCACGCAAAGTAGGCATTAGTCGTCAAGTTGCGGAAATCTGCTAGTACTGCAATACAATAGACTAATAATTAATTTAATAAAACACTTCAAAGAACTGAATTTATTTAAACATATTTATTTAAGAATACCGTGTTCTAAACGAATGTAATATGCGTTTTATTTTAAGATTAAACACAATCTTTAATGTTATACTTTGTACTAATTTCTTAAATCTAGAAATTGCGAAGTAAACTGCAAAGGATTGCAGATAAACCGGCCAAGAGAATATCGGGCTATGCTCAGTGTAGGGATCCGTAGTTGCCGGCCTGTTACAATACATCCAATCAAAAGGCAGTCTATTAAGAAATATTTTGTGGCACTTACGTTATTTTACCATAGGCATAACTCAAAAACGGCTCAACCGATTTTATTCCATATAGTTTTTATTGAAAATACGTGATAAGTATTTCAATGGCCTCACTTCCAGGAATTTTCCCAATTTTTGTGGACCCACGGTTCAAAACTCAAAGAGCATTTTAACTTTCGAAGCTATTATTTACGAAAGTACTCGTTTTATCCAAAAGTTGTTTAAGGCATATTCTTCTTGAAAGACCTATCCAACAATGGGTTTCAGATAATTATTGTTTTACCACTTTGTAGGCGTAATTAAAACACATAATTACTCATACCAAATTTCAGTCTTCTAACTAGGTATCACTGAGCAAAGCCTGATTGAGAATCTAATAAAAAATTGCTGATATTTAAGAGTTGTACGTAAGAATGTATGTAAGAATAAAGGAAAAAAAGCTTTTTTTTATACAACGACGCTGGCAAACAAGCATACGACCCGCCTGATTGAAAGCAGTTATAAAGCCTATGGACGCCTGCAACCCCAGAAGATTCACATGCGCGTTGACTACCCTAAAAAAGCTTTACTATGTCGGTGAAATGCAAATAAATACAAATTTTATATTAATTATCAACACAAGTGAATAAATAAATTACTACTAAGGCTTAATACTACCTATCAAATATCTTTAAAAGACCGGCCAAGTTTGTATCGGACCATGTATAATGTAGGGTTCCGTAGAAAGTAGTTTCTTGGAGATAACTCAAAAACGGATGAACCGATAATATGTGAAATAATTTTCGTAGAAAATTAAGTACTAAGCCTTCTTGGTATATTTTTTAGACTTACGGATTAAAAGTTAGATGGGGGCTATTATATTTAGACTTTCGAAGCAATTATTTCTGAAAATATTGACTTAATAAAAAAGTTTTAAAAATACTCTATATATATATATATTAAGATATTTTTAAAGCCGTATCGTACAACATGTTCATATTTACAAAAAAAATATTTTTGACATTTAGTTTGGCATATGTATGTATGGAGGGCCTCACCTAAAAGATTTTTTTAGCAATTTAGCCAGAAAACTAAGTAGCGGCACATGAAACACACCTCTAGAGTCTAGATAAAATTTCAGTAATATATGTTTTATAATAAAAATGGCTGTGACATACGGACGGACAGACGGACATGTTTCAAAAAACTTTTAAGGGTTCCGTTTTTACCATTTTGGCTATGGAACCCTAAGAAGTGTTTGCGCTGTGTTATATTTTAAAGATCTAAATTTAATGGGCTTACAGCTCTCATTTGTATGACAATTTCGTGCACAAATACCGCTCCTTACATGTGCATTTTTACTATTCGCAACTCGCAACAGGCTTAGTTTTGTTAATTTATCGTAATTAAGTGAATTTTTACGGTTAATATTTAAAATCGCAACAAAAAATAACCATCTATTAAGCACACTTGCACAGCAAAAAAATCCAAATTCACATGAAAACACCGCTTTGATGTGTATTCAGATTTTTTTGCTGTACTGGTCAGTATTTTTTTATTTTTTTCTGATATGCGGAATATTTTTAACCATATTTCGTAAATTCATAAATATTTTGCCGCTCACTGTACTTCAAATTCAAAATCTAGGTTTTCATTTTTGTACATAAAAATCTACTAATCGAGATCGTTATTACTTATCTTATTTAGTAGCATTCCTAAAAAATGTCACCGTAGTACTTAATTATTCAAATCACAAAACATCAACAAAAGGATTAGGTATGATTATTACAAATCTGCCCGCGCGCCTCTGAGTAAAGTCATATTCTTTGAACATTATTGCGGTGCATCGCGGCGGATTTACGCACGATCGCAATGAGAAGGGTACGCGGGTGGCGCGGGTAGAGAGCGCCCAAACGCTCAAGGACACTCCGGCGACAATCGTCTTAAAGTCGTGTCATGCTCATTTTGAAAACCTCACCCGCTTAGCTAATTCTGCTGCTGACTGTATTCAGTTATACAATAGATAATTTTATTCAAGTTGAATACTTTGTTACAATTAATTATAAAACATAGTAATAATAAATCTTAAAATTAAGTTAACTATAAATAAAACTACTTAAAAATAATAAATTAAAAATTTAACTGTAAATTTGGCCCTCTCGGTAAGGTGCCCATTATGCAGGCGGCATTCCCGCGCTGAATTGCGATAGCAAGTCTTTGCGCAAGAAAGCCGCCTGCACGAGGGTCACCTGTAGCCTCTCTGAGGCGTTTGCTGAGCGCCTTGTGGAGCCCTCGCGCCCCCCTCCCCCACGGACCAAGTGTCTCGACGCCAAATGCTACGAACTCGTAGTTGGCGCCGAGACAGCTATATTTATTATTTTTTACATTTTCTCGGGTGTCAGCCGCCGCCCCGGCACGCCTGCTTGTCGCTGGAAGATAGGACGCCGCCAGCGTGTCGGTACAGGTGGCATCCCACACCAGCGCGCGGCCCATCCTCCAGGGGATTAACGACATCCCGTCGGGGCGCTTGCCATCGTCCCGCACGATCTGGGGTTCCAAAGCGGCGGGGACGTTGGCGCTGACGAGCGCTCTCCTCAGGATGTCGTTTAGTGCCGCATGACGGGACAGGCGGCCGGCTCCCGAAGCACAACTGAGTCCGTGGTGGCCGAGGCCGTCTACGGGGGCCCCACATGAGGCACAGCTGTGGTCCACACATACGTCAGCCCCAACCCGGAGACCAATAGCTATACGGAGGGTTCCTGGGTCAATGTAGGTGCCAGTGTTGGGTGAAGGATACGCGTGGAGCCAGTGTCCAGACTCTGACCTTGAAACTGCCAGAAGCCTTGCGCGGTTTTTTTTCCTGAAGAAGTGTCTATAAGATATTTTAGAGTGGCAGCAGAAGCTATGGTATCCCAGGCCCTTTGCCTCTCGGGTCTGGATGGGAACTCTAGGCCCAAGGCAGTTAGCCAGGCATTCTTGGCTTCATTCAGGCACGCGATCTCGCAGTTTGTAGCCGATGGGGCTTTAAGGATTTTACCTGCGAGATCTGACGTGCCGTGAATTGAAGACAAAAATGCGGGCAGAGCCACACTTGAGATCTTGCGAGTTCCCAGACCGCCAAATCTTATTGGCAAGGAAGCCTGGGACCATGCTTCCTCATTAAATCGGACATTTAGGATTGTTTGTAATTGTGACTTGATGAGGTTATCTATGGGATGGATTAGATGACTGAATTTCCAGGCGGGGCAACAACGGAGTAAGTAAGTAAATTTGGGAACCAGTAAACAAAATTTTAAAATAAATAGGGCGGAGTGGCTACTAATTTTGATTAGGCGTTCCGAATTGTCACGAAATTTAGAAATTGATTTTGCTAAAACAGAGGGGATGGCCTCATCAAAGATGGGTGAGCCGAGAAGATGCAAATTGTCCTTGGACAATATTTTGATATTTACGGCTAAATTTTTAAAACTTTCTAGTATTTGGGTTGCCAGAGATACTTCTACATTCTCAGTAATATACAATTCGCATTTATCGAAATTAAGTTTCAAGCCGATATCGTTGAAACTTTGAATAATTTTAGATAGATCTGCCAGAACGGTTTGTGAATCTCCACCAAGGGTGCCGTCGTCCAAGTACCACACGTTCAGCTTGGATGTAAGGCTGTGGATGATTGTGTTTATAGCCAGACTAAATAGAGCGGGACCTAGGGGATCGCCTTGCTGGCAACCCATGGCCGAGAGAATTTCGCTATTTTTGTGAATCAATTTGGACGGACTATGGTAACACTGTAAAAGGAAATTATAAATTTCTGGCACATGAATTTTGACTTCGTTAAGTAGGGTGTCTCTGTTAACGGCGTTGAAAGCGTTTTTCACGTCAATCTTTAGTAGTACCTCACATGAATCGGTTTGAATAAAGGTGCGTACGGCATGGACTGCTGCTTCACAGCCTCCGCGGGTGCCAAAACCGACCTGCACGGGCTCAAAGAGTTTTTGTAATTTAGTACGTGTGTGCCGTACGCAGACTTTAGCTGCCAATCGCCGGAATGTGGAACCAACGGCAATAGGCCGCACGCCACCATCCTTCTTAGAGAGAGCTATAAGGTTGGCCCCGTATAGTATAGGCGTAACCTCTTGGCTGACATCTCCAAGGAGCATGAGGTTTATAAGTTTTACAATGCTTACCGTCAATTGCTCGCCAGCTACCCCAGAACCAAAACTCGTCAGGTCGATAAGATGCTGAGCTGAGATGCCATCCAAGCCGGATGCGGACCCTTTTGGAAAAGATGCGAGGGCTGACGATACGTTGTCCTCCGTGGCATGGAGACAAGCTGAAGGATCGGAAGGAGAATCTGCAAAGATAGGTGTGGTAGGTCCTGAGGGGTGCTTATCTTGTAAAGTAGCTATAGTTTCGGGAGTGTCGGGAGCGAGGGTGTCGTTCGAGAAAAGGAGCCGAGCAGCACCTTTTAGGTCCCCGTCATGCACTTTATCCTCGACCTTTTGACACAAATTATATTTTGTACCCCGATCTCGGGATGTCTGTGAGGTTGAAGGCAGTTCAGGTACAAGGATATTGTTTTTGATTTTCTGAGTTAGACTAATATTGCCGTTATTATCTGAAACGTGTAAAATTTTGTACGCAAATGTTAACAGATCGCGCCAGGAATCTATATTGTTTTTGTTTACACAATTATTAATTGTGGAGGTCAGGGCTTCAGCAACGACGGGCCTGGCTCCACGCGGTATACGCTTAATTAACGACGTAGACTGTTTAAGACGGCCGAGAAGAGTCTGGAGTGGGATTGAGGATTGATGTGATGATGTTGAGGAGTGATTGGTGCTTTGGGCATTCGGGACGGAAGAATTTAGGCATACGCGAACGTGGTGGATACGAGACTGATGTATGTGTAGGCCTTTAGCTGTTTGGAAACTCTTATTGCAAACACAACATTGCATGGTTGTCTGTTAAACTATATAGCTGTGAGTTAAAATACCTACTTAATAAATAAATTTCTACAAAATTATGCATAGACTTACGATGATTAAAGAACACAACTTAAGTAATTAAATTAAAATATAAAACAATAACACAAGGAAAACTGGCTTCAAAAGTCAAAGGATGACACAATAGTAGACGCTGTCACAACGGGGGGGGGCGTAGTCTCTGCGCGCAATCCAAACCTTATTTCTTCTCTCGAAATATAAATTTTGAACTCGGTGAAGAGACCGGGGAAGCGCCGCGCCGGCACTGGAGTCTAAGAGGCAGGCGTCGCTTACAGGTTCAAATAGTTTTCATAAAATGGTCGCGCCAATCCATGATCGTATCATAGATTATATAATCCAAGGATCATATTGTAAATATGACGATTTATACAAAATAAATAAATTCAAAGCATTTTCGCACAAAATATTGGTAACAACCATGTAACAACGGGGCTATGGAAGCTGTGTGAGCGCGTTGCATCTGGTAGTAAACAGTCCGGCAGATTTTGAATATTATTGGTTGTATATGTAAATATAACTTATTTAACAATATTATTTCAATATTTAATTTGTATTCAGACCGTATAAATACATTAGAAAATTCGTTTTAGTTTAGACAAATTTTTTTTCCCGACTTGACATTGACCGTCACTTTTTAAGATGTTATACAATATGTTTTTAAATATATTGTTGCAATTCCCGCGGTCCACATGCCATTCTGACGCTCACGACAAATGGTCCAGCCTAGGTGGGCAGGGCATCATGTTTAATAATGCCCGTCATTATGGTTGTTATGCAGATATGCAAAGCCGGTTGCTGCCATCATCATTGCCTCCATTAGCATTTTCTGCTAATTAGTCATATCTCATATGGAAACGAATGCTGATGAGGTCGCATAACTAGATGCCACACTAGCGCAAAGAGAAATGACTCAAGTCTATGTGTGTTTCAAGCGATGTTTGCCTTTTCGCCGTTGTATTTGGTTTGGATGGCAACGTACCTATAGATAATTCTGGAGAGTTGAGTTTGCTCTGGGCTGCAACTAATCTTTTGTAGAATTTGAACAATAACTGAATCGTCGAGGTCGTATATTGTCATTTGAATTGAAATCATCGCAAAGAAACCTGCATACATTTGTGTTTTAATTAATTTGCGTTAGGTTTGTGAAGTCGCTCATTTGAATTAGACCAGCGTGGCGATTAAAGTCCCCAGTCCTACTCGTGCAGAATGTTAGGCTGATGCCCTTGCAGCATTGGGAATTAAATATAGTCAGGATGGAAGTTCACTATTATACTATAATGTGCTGAAATACCTGGTGGCCTGGCGTGGGAGAAATCTAAATTTTTATAGGGCGACATCGTTACACTAACAGCTGTCACCTATCACTGTCACATTACTAACGTGTCCAATACCCGCTAGAATGGCGCTATAGTTATACAAAGAGATATAATGGGAACAGAGCTGAACCCATGCAGTGACTATGTGGAGCGTGCGGTCACCCATCTGCCCACTGAAGCACGCATTGTATTAATATCACAGCTAGTTTGAATCTGACTGTGCGACATGATTGCTTATTCGTTGGAAAATAGCTCGTGTGACTTTAGAATTAAGAATGTTTACTCTCGATGGAACGTCGATGGTATACGTATTTATTAGGGTGTTCTTCCTCTTCTTTTAAGAGTATCATTCTCATCCTTTTCTTCTGCTGTTTGGTTGACCTTAATAAAAGCTACAGTAAGTATATACCTACAAAAATAATTATATAAAATGCGAACACGTGGTTAATAATAATAAGTAGTAAAAACTAGCTGTACAATATTAAAAACGACATTACCTATAACTTATCTATGACGGTGGTTTGGTCGTGAACCGTAAAAACGTTTTCAGATTATTCTAAAAACCTGGTCCACTCAGATACTTCTGCTGCGCTGCTAATTGTTCATCAGTATACCTACCACCGTAGCACATGGATGGCATCTCCAAGGGTGTTACATGCGCGTAGCCGATCTTTTAAAAACCAGTAGCTATACACTCCTCACCTGTACACACTTTAGTAAGGCGGGTAATAAAAGGAATAAAACGGGCAGCTATTGAGATCAGATTCGATTTGAATTTTATTGATTCCACTCAATACACCAATATTACGATTTCACGTGAATGCATCCGATGCGTGAATTGCGTGATGCACTCGCAGTGACGTCATTAAAGTGCAGTCAAAGGTCTTGTTTATTGCATTTCCTGCAATACCTATCCACTAACTGAGCGCTGTAAGTGGAATATTGTATCCCACCAAAAACATTCTGTAAAAAACTAGCCAAGTCTCGATGGAGCTGCTTGTTTATCTCTAAAAAGTAATGAAATCTAGACAAAGTCGTGCCAAGTCTAAGGTTCCTTACTGCGATTTCTTTATTATTATAGTTATTGTTGTGTGACTTGGCCGTTGAAGGGTACACAAGGGTACAAAACCAGGTGCTCCAGCAGACACCAGATTCAATAACCAGTTATTGAATCAACGTTTCCCAAGTGGCAATTTTCCATCGTCAATGGGTAGCGGTTCTGGCGACAGATTGGTGCAATGGTGCCATGGAGCACCTGGTTTTATACCCTTGTGTACCCTTCAACGGCCAAGTCATACAACATTAACTATAATAATAAAGAAATCGCAGTAAGGAACCTTAGACTTGGCACGACTTTGTCTAGATTTCATTACTTTTTAGAGATAAACAAGCAGCTCCATCGAGACTTGACTAGTTTTTTACAGAATGTTTTTGGTGGGATTTCACTTCTTTTTGTAGAAACGTTTGTGTATACGTCACCATCAGCATCACACGTGTATACTTGCATTTCGTCCCAGTGTTCAGCAACGTATGCAACTATAGCAGATCTGATACTGCAAGTTGAGTCAGTTCTACCATACACCAAGAAAAATATTGAATGGAAGAGACAAGACCCGTCTTTGGGCATACCAACTACTTGGTAGCCACTAAGTTCATCGTCGTCTTTTAATATTATCGACATTTTTTACGATATTATCTTGCGAAATCAAACACAAATAAACTCAACGACCTTTAGTATATGGACAACAAATCAGAAATACCGATAATATTTAGACTAAAACAATAGTAACCTATATCTGTAAGACTTCCCAAATCTTTAAAATATTACTCAACCTACTCAATCTATACAAACTATAAACAAAACGTTAACTCTTCATTATTAGACAAGTGTCAATATAATAATTAATTATCAATGAACTTTCTACTAAAAGTATTACCTACCTAGTACTGAAATACAGCTAAACTAATGATATTTTTAAACGAAACAAAGTAATATCTAACTAAATGAACTAAACCTAGAATACTAGAAAAGTGCTAACAATATTACCTATCTAGCACTAATTGTTATAATAACAACCTGCTAATTAACCTTAGCAAACCTCACGAAATAATAAGCGTAATCAACGAAATGCAAATAATCCCTCCTAATCCTTTATCCCTTTTCCCTTTATATAAAATCCCTTTATCCCTTTTCCCTTTATATAAATAAAATTAATCGTTCGACTACATACATACAACAACATTACATTACAACAACTCGTAATCATACTTATACTTCGTTTTTTTTGAGATTAGAAATTGAGTAAACATAGAAACAGTAGTTGCCAACCTGTTCTAAATGTTCAATTTAAACACACTGCAAGCACACCAACAGAGGATTAGTTAACATGATTAAGAGTTCACATTTGTGAAAAAATAATAACAATTTGCAGATTAAATAATCCAACACAACAATAAATACACAATTTCGTTTTAGATTTTGTACGCCAACGTTAGAGACACGTGAAAAATCAAAAACTGACCTGACAGTGACGCACGTACGTTCTAAAACGAAAACTTAAGATCCAGTTTTTGTTATCAGTATTCACGAAAATTATTTAATTGACAATCATAATATGCATTTATTAATCAATCTTCGTAAATGAAAATGCGTCTAAACGTTATTTAATAGTTTTTTTGAACGGCCTCCTAGCCTAGTCGGTAGTAACACTACCACTACCATGAAGCAGGAGGTCCCGGGTTCGAATCTTGGTCAGGCCATTTATTTGTGTGTTTATCACAGATATTTGTTCCCGAGTTATGGATGTTTTCTATGTATTTAAGTATTTATCCATATTTATCTATTATATATATCGTCGTCTAGTACCCATAATACAAGCCTTAATGAGCTTACCGTGGGCGTAGGTCGATTTGTGTAAGATTGTCCTATATATATATTTTTTTTTTATATAATAATAATATTATATAAATAATAAAGCAACTGTCCTAAGTGATGGTAAAAGATTTGGTGGACTACAAGGTGGCTTTTCTTGTTGTATGCCACTCGGGCCTGCCTCTGATTGCTCCATAACCCTCCAACCAAACGCACAACAATAGAGCCAGCAAATACCTTTACTTACATAAGAATCAGAATAAGCTTTAAACATTAAAAACTATCCAGGTATGGCTGAGATACTAATGACAGATGACGCGAGAAAATATTTAAAAATCGAACCAGTCGTTGCGAACCTCTTCATCTCAGGTATTTTATTGTGCAACATTCACAAGAACATTAACAATGATAAAAAATAAAATATTTAGTGCATATAACAACTACCAAAATATTGTTAAATACTCAATATAACATTTACAAATACGTAGGCATGGCTTTACTATAAATACAAATATATTTAAGTATGTTTAATGACGGCGTAGGCACTTTGACAGTTGTGACATTTATCGTGCCTAATAAAGAACCCTGTACATTGTTCTAAATGTTCAATTTAAACACACTGCAAGCACACCAACAGAGGATTAGTTAACATGATTAAGAGTTCACATTTGTGAAAAAATAATAACAATTTGCAGATTAAATAATCCAACACAACAATAAATACACAATTTCGTTTTAGATTTTGTACGCCAACGTTAGAGACACGTGAAAAATCAAAAACTGACCTGACAGTGACGCACGTACGTTCTAAAACGAAAACTTAAGATCCAGTTTTTGTTATCAGTATTCACGAAAATTATTTAATTGACAATCATAATATGCATTTATTAATCAATCTTCGTAAATGAAAATGCGTCTAAACGTTATTTAATAGTTTTTTTGAACGGCCTCCTAGCCTAGTCGGTAGTAACACTACCACTACTATGAAGCAGGAGGTCCCGGGTTCGAATCCTGGTCAGGCCATTTATTTGTGTGTTTATCACAGATATTTGTTCCCGAGTTATGGATGTTTTATATGTATTTAAGTATTTATCCATATTTATCTATTATATATATCGTCGTCTAGTACCCACAATACAAGCCTTAATGAGCTTACCGTGGGCCTAGGTCGATTTGTGTAAGATTGTCCTATATATATATTTTTTTTTATATAATAATAATATTATATAAATAATAAAGCAACTGTCCTAAGTGATGGTAAAAGATTTGGTGGACTACAAGGTGGCTTTTCTTGTTGTATGCCACTCGGGCCTGCCTCTGATTGCTCCATAACCCTCCAACCAAACGCACAACAATAGAGCCAGCAAATACCTTTACTTACATAAGAATCAGAATAAGCTTTAAACATTAAAAACTATCCAGGTATGGCTGAGATACTAATGACAGATGACGCGAGAAAATATTTAAAAATCGAACCAGTCGTTGCGAACCTCTTCATCTCAGGTATTTTATTGTGCAACATTCACAAGAACATTAACAATGATAAAAAATAAAATATTTAGTGCATATAACAACTACCAAAATATTGTTAAATACTCAATATAACATTTACAAATACGTAGGCATGGCTTTACTATAAATACATATTTAAGTATGTTTAATGACGGCGTAGGCACTTTGACAGTTGTGACATTTATCGTGCCTAATAAAGAACCCTGTACATTGTTCTGTCAACGTTTTTCTGATCTCAAATAAAACGAAGTATAGAGATTCCACATTGAACTACCGTTAGCGCCTTCTAACTCTATGCACAACGTCATCTAGCGGTGAATCAAGTCACTAGTGTAGTAACTCTTACACGCTTCTGGATGGCGTTAGTAGTGGTCACTTCTGTTGTGGTATAGTAGTTATTCTACTCGCTTCTGGGTGCTTCTAGTGGTCGCTTCTTGGTGTTACATATGCGTATTAAAAGCAGAAGGGTAGGCATTCGCCCAGCAGTGGGACGCTATAGGCTAGATTAAATTTTAATTAGAAGATGTGTCCCACTACGCTGGATTTTTGCAATGACAATCGATTTTTTTATGTACCAATAGTAGAAGGGGGCATTACCATATCTCTAATACAGCTGACACCAGCTGAGGGTTCTTCATCAGATACTTCAGACTTTCGATTTTTGACATCAAATGAAGCGGCCCACCAAGTTGAATATTTTTTGTAAAGGTGGTATAGATATATCTCTAATAGTTTGGTTGGGCTCTTGTGTTTTCTAATCAGGGTCACCAGGTACTCCAGATCTTCGATTATCCTAGTTTTTATAGTTTTCCCTTTATGTGGCCATTAAACCCTAACTCTGTACCAAATTTCAGCTCTCTGAGTTTATGGGAAGTACTAGTTCTATTTTTATGATCATGAGTGAGTGAGTGTCATAAATGCGAAACTTTGCTTTCGCTTAACTTCGGAACTAAATGACCTACAGACTTGAAATTTTGGATTTTAAGTATGTGATTATAGCTTACTGGATGACGAAAATTTCTGCGTTCTGGTCTTATCCAGGGGTTCTCAAATAGGGGCCTGAAAATGCGGCGAAATGGTTCCAGTAAAGGATGGTACGGCAGTGTTTGCTTCGCGCTCGACTTGGCGGGGGCACTGCCGTGCCCCCAGATTTTATCAACAGTCCTTAGCTTCTGTCAAATGCTTTGTGTCTGAGATTATTTACAGTACGGCGAGTTGCAGTGCTTGGACACATTATGAATGTATTCATTGATCTCTCGTCTCTCGATCTCGTCTCGTTTAGCTTTAAAATATACATTAAAAATACATTAAAAACACAATCTACTCGTATCTCCAACATAACTCCAACACGCAACAAATAATCAACTAACATTGTAGTTACATCGAAATCATTTTCAAGCAAATTCTGATTCAGACGTTTAGGTGCGTTAGTTATTGCATTGTGCGTTAGTTTTGGAGTTGGATCGTCTTTGTGTTTAAAGTTAGAATACGAACCAAAGTTTATGCATTTTTGCAGCTAGGTGTAAGCGTAGGGGTAAGCGTGCTCCACCGTAGACCGCATCATCACTTACCATCAGGTGAGATCGCGGTCAAACGTCCGCCTATTATCCATAAAAAAAAAACCGGCCAAGAGCGTGTCGGGCCACGCTCAGTGTAGGGTTCCGTAGTTTTCCGTCCGTCACAGTAAGTAAGAGTACTTAAGAGTTAAAATAACACCGCCATGTAGGGTATGATATGAGCGTTCCACGTACAGCGACATCTATCGGCAAATTAAGTAAACTATTGCGCGCGAGCTTAAAGTATGGAAGATTATTTTTATGGGATAATTCTTTATTGCGTGAACCGATTTTCACCGTTTTTACTTTATTTGAAAGCACGTCATTTCATTGTGATTTGTAGAAATTACAGGTACAATAAACACCTGCTTATACGGTTAAATTACAAACTTAGTTCAGAAATTATTTTGTAATTTTTTTCAAAAACTGTTCAACCTATCAAGTTCAAAATAATTTTCCTAGAAAGTTTTTATAAAGTTCTACTTTTAAGATTTTTTTCATATATTTAAAACTTATGGTTCAAAAGTTAGAGGGGGGGACACATTTTTTTTTACTTCTGGAGCGATTATTTCCGAAAATATTTATATTATCAAAAAATAATTTTAGTAAACTCCTATTCATTTTTAAATACCTATCCAACAATATATCACACGTTAGGGTTGAAATGAAAAAAAAAATCACTCCCCACTTTACGTATAGGGGAGGTACCCTAATTAAACATTTTTTTCCACTTTTTATTTTACCACTTTGTCGGCGTGATTGATATACATATTATATTAGTACCAAATTTCAGCTTACTAGTGCTTACGGTCACTGAGATTATCCGCGGACGGACGGACGGACGGGCAGACATGGCGAAACTATAAGGGTTCCTAGTTGACTACGGAACCCTAAAAAAGGTACATTTAGCTAGAATATGTATGCAATGTAATGAATCGACACTGAATATAGGACAGTGATTTTTAACCGGTAGCCGGCAGACCACTGGTAGTACCTGCAAGCAGGTGCTTCAGGTGAAGTGGTCCGTGAAGGTGTGAACAGAATAACCTTTTATTGGCTCTATTCGCCAATATCCAATTATACGTCGACGTCAAAGATATGTTTACACTTATGAATTTTACTCCTCTGTAATAAGGTGTAAAATGGTAAACATATATCTTTGACGTCGACTGTACTTAAACAATTATATTTACTAGTAGCTCTGCAAGCTGTATATACCTCGTGAGTAGTTATAGCCAAACCTGAATAGATGTACGTTTAGCTCCGCCATTTTAAGAGAGGTATGGGCACTGCGAATGGCATCTCGCTAAGTGTGGTAGGGCACGTTCAGCGAATGTCATCGCTCAAATCTGGAGCAGAGCCCGACTGGGGAAGTACCTCCACCTTACAGAAAACCACAGCCAAATAGCACTAGACCCTACTCATAGTGTTGTGTTCCTGCTGGTGAGTAAGGTTGCCAAAGAGCTCAAAGAGGACCCAGTGTGTTGACGATGAGGGACATTCTTGTTCCTTTAGTCGTCAACACAGTGAATCCTCCTTTTTGTAAAGGGTCGGCAACGCGCATGTGACTCCTTTGGAGTTGCAGGCGTCCATAGGTTACGGTAGCTGCTTACCATCAGGCGGGCCGTATGCTTGTTTGCCACCGTCGTGGTATAAAAAAAAAAAAAAAATATATAATAAATAGTTTTGTTACTAAATCACGCAAAAACAGCTTGACGGATATGGACTAAATTTGGTACATAGTGCAGTAAAACACTTCTTAATTGCATTAACACGTTTAATTTTAACGACAAAGTAAAAATATTTAATATTAGCAAAAATAATCAATTATTTAAAATTTAGCATTTCACGTAAAAATCACAATAACGGCATCTAAATAAGGGTATTTCACATTCAATAAGTTCCCTAGTGGTCAGAATGCAATTAAATTACAATAACAAAAATATTTAAATTTAGCACTTCACTTAAAAATGAAGACAACTGTACCTATTTCACTTTCACATTCAACAACCTCCCTAGTGGCCAGAATGTAATTAAATTACAATAATTAAAAATATTTAATATTAGCACTTCACTTAAAAATGAAGACAACTGTACCTAAACAAGGACATTACACATTCAATAGTTAGCAAAACCGGTAAGTAAAAATAAAGACTCGGCTAGTAATAATTTGGCTGCAGGAAAATAATGGGTTAATGAGGCGGGTGATATGGATGGTGACAGATGATTCGCTGGCTGAACGTAGCCTAAATTAAAGAGCCAGGTCTTTATACGCCCGTCAAACGAGGCAATTGGAATTTGGGGAATTTAGCAAAACAACAAAAAAAACTATTATGGCACAAAAATACTGGATACAAAGAAAAGGAATCCGATTTATAACGTTTTTAACAAAAATGTAAATAATTTGATACTCTCGAAAGCAGGATGGCTAAAGCTGTTGCTTTAAATTAAAAAGAGTTCGTGGGCAAGTGTCCGCTTTGATTTAGGCGGACCCAATAGCTCGCTGAACTCCTTTTCTCACTTGGAGAGCCCGCTGGATGCGGACTCTAACTCTCCGATGATGTGGCGAAGAAACCCGCGGAAATCGCGGCAGCTGCAGACCGTCCCGCCGGCCCGGCATCCACAAGCGCCTTCCGGAATCCTTCCGGATCAGGCGGTTCCAGTGTATAGCACTTGCTATATAATTTATCTGGCCTTTTTTGCCCGGCAATGGTTTTGGTTTTATTTTTGCTCCAATAATGTATTAATAGCACTTGCTATATAATGTTTGAAATAAATCGCACTTCACCACGATGCAACTAAGCAAATTATAGCAAAAACCCCAGACCAAATCCAGATTATCTCTTTTTCTTTCCAAAATCTCACGGCGCTCTGACAGACTCAATCAAAAATCAACTTTTTCTTTTTGACAATCTGGAATACCTCAAAAATTCACATTCAAAATTAGCGCGAGTATTATCTCAATTTTATAACTGCCAGACGTATTACAAAATACGGACTGATATAAGCGCCATCTACCTGTAATGCCGTGAATCACAATGTACGCTTTTTTTATATATCAACCGTGACCTAGCCTTAGACACAGAAGTTCAGAAGTTCTAAAGAAAGTCGACAGATGTCGTACGATACGTAGCGTCATGCTACAGCATCTCCCTACCAAACAAAGAAACAAACAAACAACAACACAAGAAAACACAAGAAAACTAACCCCAAGCAACAAAAAAACACAACTTAATTCTAAGGCTAAAAAAGGTACAACAAGAGAACCCTAAACGAATTACAAAAAAAACAAAACCAACCAGTTATTAACATTACCCCTAAAGACTAATCTAATAGATTAAGAAGATGACAAAACGCCAACCAACGCGTCACGCGGTCCAAGACGTGACGGCCGGGATAGGACAGAAACTGCACCTGGCCACAGATCTTAATCCCTCACATCGAGTCATCAAATTATACAACCAGGCTATCATAGACCGGGAAAGATAAACGAAGCCTTAAGCACCAACGGTAAAAATAGGTCAAACCTGGAAAAAGGAGCAAGGAAACGCTCAAACGAAAACAAAAAAACGATAAGAAACGAATCAAGCAAGGATTACCGATAAGGGAATGGCGGACTAAAGCGCATTTTAGAATTTTGAGAATACTGAACGGGCCGAAAGAAGAAACTATTTCAAGATATCTTTAATATGATAGGTACCGACGTGCTCGGAATCGGTATCAGCCAGTACATATACCTGTGGAGACACCCGTCTAACCACACGGCACCGAACGAAACGTGGAGCGAATTTACCGCCTCGAAAAGGATCAGCGGATCCACGCTGGAAATTCCGGCGCCAAACGATTTGGTCACCAACGATTCTTGGCGAAGAACGGTTCGTGTTGAACTTGGCGGCGATACGATGAAAGGCTAAAGCCATCGAATCAGAAACTTTATCGTACACCTCACGAAGCGTCTGAAGATTCGAAGCGCGTTCCATCCGGCTGAGTCCCACATCTTGGTCCACAACCTGATTCTCAACACGTTCACGAATCATTGACAACTCGCGGCCGTACATCAAAAAATTCGGTGTATAAGCAGTAGCCAAATTTATACAAGAGTTTAAATAAAGAGCGACCCGATGTAAATGACCCGACCAACTGCGTTGGTCATTTTCAACTAAAATGCTCAAAGTAGTAATCACGACCTGGTTATATCTCTCCACAACATTCGCTTGTGGCGAATAATATGGGGTATAACACGGACCTGGAATATTATAGCTCGCCAGGAAATCCAGAAATTGACGACTATGAAAAACTGTAGCGTTGTCACAGAGAATGTTAGTAGGAACACCGTACCGCAAAATAACCTCCGACTCTAATGCCATCGATATTGACCTCGCATTCACCAACTTCAAAGGGACCAACCAAACAAATTTGGTAAAAACGTCAACCAAAGTCAAAATATAACGACACCCATTGCGGCTAACCGGTAAAGGACCAATTAAGTCAATGGAAAGAAGATCCATTGGAGCCGCAACACGACGAGGAAATAAGCGAAGTCCACGAGGTTGTGAATTTGCAATTTTATAAGACTTGCAAATCTGACATTCGGAAAAGAACCTTGTAACATCACGGTACATATTCGGCCAATAGTATAAGTCACGAGCTTTTAAATACGTTTTCATAACACCAGGATGAACGTTGAGAAATCCATTATGAATTTCAGCAACCGCCTCTCTAGTCCTTGAAGCAGGAAGAACTATACGCCATGGATTAGGTGCTAAAGGGTTTTCGATAGATACCCTGCGCATTAAGACACCATCCCGAAGAGCAAATGCAGTAAACATTTGAGGATTGTCCAAAACTCCCTGGTAAATTCGTTCATACCAAGGATCTCCAGAAGGATCCATGCCACGCGCGAATGAGATAAGCCCAACTTGAGCGCGGGACAAGGCGTCTGGAACAACATTAAGGACACCTTTTTTATGTTCAATCTCAAAGTTATATTGGGAAATCAAAGTTGCCCAACGAGCCAAGCGCCCGGTAGGATTATCAAGGCTGATCAACCATTTAAGAGCAATATGGTCAGTAATGATCTTAAACCTCATTCCATCGAGATATCCGCGGAAATGCTTTATGGAATCAACAACGGCGAGAAGCTCATGTTCGGTTGTCCCGTATCCACGTTCAGCTTTAGTGAATAAACGAGAATAATAAGCAATTGGATGTTCAACGCCGTCAAACTCTTGAGCCAGGACCGAGCCTAAGCCAACCTGGCTAGCGTCACATTGAAGGATAAAAGGTTTCGAAAAATCCGGGCAAGCCATCAACGGAGCGCTCATCAAGGCATCCTTTAATTTAGAAAAAGCTTCACTAGCACTATCGTTCCAATCGATGGGATCACGTCCCTTTCTCTTACCGATAAGTGCCGTCAGAGGAGCAATAATCGAAGAAAAACCATCCACGAAACGGCGATAATACGAACACATACCAATGAAAGCACGTAGAGCCTTGGCAGAAGAAGGGGTAGGGTAATCCCTAATAGCTTTTAATTTCTTTGGATCAGTTTGAAGACCACGCTCATTGACGATGTAGCCGAGATACTTCAATTCAGACTTACAAAACTCGCACTTATCTAAATTAACCGTAAGACCAGCTTCTTTCAACCTATCACGAACCTTACGAATAAGCCGCATATGACTGTCAAAATCACGAGACACCAAAATCAAATCATCAACATAGCCGAAGATAAAATCCTCAGACTCAGGAGTATATTCAAAATTGACAATCATGTCAGTAAGCCTCTGCATCTCGGACGCAGCGTTGGTTAAACCAAAAGGGAGACGAACGAACTCAAAGAGGCCCCTTTGGGGTACAATAAAGGCCGTTTTCTCACAACTGGCCTTATCAGCTAAGGGGATTTGCCAAAAGGCGCTCCTAAAATCCAACGAAGTTAGATATTTGGCACCTCGTAGGTTATCAAGGATGTCCTGGACGCGCGGGAGAGGGTATGAATCCCTGATGGTAACGCTGTTCAACTTCCTACTGTCCACGCAAAACCTGACACTACCATCTTTCTTGGTAACCATCACCACTGGGGAAGCCCAGGGTGATCGTGAGGGACGAATAACGCCTGACTCTAACATCTTGTCGATCTCTTCGTTGAGAATCTTGAGTTTGACTGGAGATAAGGGATAGTAACGTTGACGGATGGGCGAACCAACAGTCTCAATCTTATGCGAAAGCCACGAAGTACAACCTAATCCAGCTTTATCAGAAGAAATCTCCTCAAACTCGTCAATAACACATTGGAGTTTTGATTCCTGCAGTGGTGCAAGCACCGTACGAGGGTGGACATAGCGAACCTCACCTACTCGTGGGACTGCGACTGGAACATGATGTGAAGCGACGTAAAGCTTACCTGACAAACCATCACGGAATGCCTTCTTTAAAATGTCAATGAGACCAACAGCATTCCAAAACTCAATTCCTAAAATAAATGCAGTAGGAAGATTACTGCTTACTAGACAGGGGTGCAGAACGCGAATGCCACTAAAAAGAATGGGGACGTCCAAACCGCCTAGAATTTCAATAGGAGAATTGTCGGCGGAGACAACATAAGGCCGGATATCCTCGTGATATGTTATACCGAGCTCCGATAAGAGGGATATATCAATTAGTGAAACCTGAGCACCAGAGTCTAAAAGAGCTCTTACCGAAGAGCCAGCAACTAAAACATCAATAAAAAGTCTATTATCCGGGGAATTATTCATATAAACGGGCGACACCGATGGACCTCTCAGTGCGCCACTTATTCGTTTTTTGACGGACCAGAATTACAACTAGGACAATCGCGTGTGATTGCACCAACACGCTTACACTTGAAGCACACTGCCCCTGAAACGTTAGGACAATTACGATAGTTGTGACCAGTTGCATCACACTTCATACACACTATAGAACTGGGTTGACCAACAACTTGAGCACTAATCGGTGCAATAGCCAAACGTGCTGGACGTGAACCTTGAAAGGCTTCAGAATTTTTCGCGACTTCTAACAAACCATCAATATCCCTGACCACGTTAGTTGCAAGACAAGGATGATATCTAGGATTCATTCCATATTTAATAATGTTAAACAGGTTGTCTTCGGAAACCGGTGTACGAAGCTTTGCGTTTAGATCGCGCGCCTGAATAACAAAATCAACCACTGACTGGTTGTCCTTCTGTGATAAAGCGCGAAGTTGGCTCTCAAGCTTGAAATCGAAATCGGCTACGTCGAAGATTTTAACGAATTCAGACTTTAATTCCGCGTAAGTAAGACCCGGATATCTGATTGCCCTAAAATGTTTCAAGGCACTATCTGACAACAATTCATGGAAACGTCTGACAACATATGAAGGATTGACGTTACGCGCCATACCTTCTTCCTCGATTCGAAAGAAAAATTCGCGAACACAAGTGTCCCCGGAAAAGTTCAAGTTCCATTTCGTAAGTGAATAATCTTTGAAAGGAAAAGGCGGGGGAAGTCCGGACATATGCATCGCCTGGGGTCGTGGTTCAGAATCAAAAAACTGTTCTTCATCGTCTGCCATTGGATCTAAAATCCTCGGATCGTACGAGTTTAAAGATGAGTGCGCATGAGGTGTCTCAGCAATTGATCCTTCATTACCAGAGCTCGGATTTTTCACGGCAAAACAAAACACTAGCGTAATTTAGCCAGTGCTTGAAATATTATTTTATCGATATCGATAATTCAGAACTAGAAGAAATAAAAGTCACCAAATAAAATTAATATGTAATAAAACTAATAAAAACATTTGTATAAAGTTACTATATATTAGAAACAGACGCAATTTCTTCTTCAAAATCTACGTCAGTACACACAGCAGCACAAGACATTTTATTTGGGTAATAGTGATAGGAGTAGATGATCATTATCTTTTCAACATTCTCTGGGAGTAAACAGTTGCGTTTATCACTATAAATCCATTTATGTACACTAAATGTACGTTCAACTTCAGTTGACGTCAAGGGAGCAAATTTATAGAATTCATTATCAGTTCGGGTAATATTTTCAGATATGTCTCTTAAAATTTCGTAATCAGGATTTCGTTCGAGCACGGCTTCAAATTTACGTATCACTGGTAAAAGTTTACTCCAGTTTACGTAGCAACGAACAGTATCCAGAATGAGGAAGGATTCCGCAATGGATAAAGTCGAACATTGCAATTGTTCTATTGAAGAGGCTATTACTTCGTAGTTGTCGCGAATGAAATTTAACTCCGGTCGTAGTTTGCGTGTTTGAAAACATTTTTTTGCAGCTCTTATAGCTGCCGAGTCATTAGCAAGTATGGAGACGACATCACGTATTTGCTCATAGTATTGAGCGTAATATACCGCAGCAGATATCCAAGTTCCCCATCTGGTGATAATTGGCTCGGGAGGTAGGGGAATGGACGGATATTTTGCCTTAAAAAGGCGTACACGCTCTGGAGATTTTAGGAATATCTTTTTGACATTCGATATCAACCCATCCACACCTTTGAAATTATCTCGCACTTCTTCGGCAACCCGGTGCAGACCATGAGCTAAACACGTAATGTGTTTCATACGAGGAAACGTTGCTTTTAAAATACGACCGGCTTTAAGCATATATGCGACACTATCTGTGCAAAGTAAAAGCAAATTGTTTACGTTGTCATTGAAAGAATTTTGAAACAAAAATTTTAATTGGTTTATTATTAGGTTTGCTATTGTTTCCCCATTTACCTTCTCTAAAACCTTCGACCCCAAAAGATAAAATTGCTTAGAACAATTTTTTTGCAAAGACCGAATCACCACGTTTGTCACACATTTTCCCATGAAATCTGGTGTTTCGTCTATAGATATCCACAAATAATTGGTTTTGTTTACCTCTCTTATACCCTGTATAGTTTTTTTGTACACGAGATTTAAATAAATTTTTCGCAGGGTCGATTCGTCCGGTAAAGAAGTCATAGAGCAGTCGCAACATAAATACTTGTTAAAAAAATGACGAAAATTATTGTTGTTGACTGTTGCCCATGGTATGTTGCATGAAATAAGAAAAATAATTAAATCGAAATAAAATTGATGTTTCCTATTTGGTTGCCCCGAACGGTAATTGTGGCGGTTGCTTTTCACATGATTCTCAATATTGCATTTCTTCAGTTTTAGATGCATATCGCACATAGAGCAGTATATAGTGGAGGTCACTTCATTATAGACTAACTCAGGGTGATTTTCAATCCACGTTTTGATCCGATCTTGTACATTACTCATTTTTGTATTAATTGATACCTTGCAATATTAAGTTATTATACGTATATCCAACACGTCGGATTCAATGCGTTACGAAATAAATAATACCTAGATGCAATTTACGTTTTATACGTAATGAAATGACAGTTAAAGTGTGAATGTCATATGTCATGTGAGATGAAATTTGCAGTCGTTTCTATCATTTTAAATGAGGTGGTATAGTTACTTCGTTCTAAGTTGTACATGCAGACCTACCTCTTTGTTGCTCGACTATGGCAAAGCTAAAATGAAAAGTTATTTTATTACTTATACAGGATGTCCGGTAATTAATGCACAACCTTCTAACCCCCAGTAGGTCACCTTAGACTGGTCAAAAATATTGATTTTGAGCTCTAGTAAGTCTCCTGCTTTTCGAAATTTTCGCACGTTTGTTAGTTTTTAAATTTTGACATTCACACTGATAGGTGTACCATCGAATAAAAAAAGAAAAAATGTACTGAGGCAATACCTGTCATATACTCTAGTAAGACTCGATAGGTGTCGATAAAATAATATTTCAAGCACTGGCTAAATTACGCTAGTGTTTTGTTTTGCCGTGAAAAATCCGAGCTCTGTTCATTACTTAAGTGCGACATGGCGAAAAGTCGAATGTTGTCTTGCGTTGCAAGTTCAAACAAAAAATAAAGTTAATCTACCTAAAAAATAAAATCCAAAGTTCGAGTATATCCGTGGTCTAAACCAAGCGCTTAAGTCAAAGAAAGAAAATAACACTCGAAGTCTAAATGCCAAGTTAGAGTTCGAATTAAAAAAAAACAAGTTCAGTTTCTGAAAAAAATAACAAAACGCAAATCATACATTCTATGTCTGACTTACCTGCGAATTCCCTAACGTCTACGGGCTCTAACTACAGGACTCAGACTATGAAATAACGTATTCGGGATATGTTACGGGTAATTGAGAAAAAGGCATAAGTAAAGGGCAACAGATAAATTCGTTTTTTTTTAACATAAATAAAAGCAATTTTTTTAATATGACGGAATTCGGGTTAGTGATGGGACGTAAGGAGGCAGCAGGCTGAAACAAACCAAAATCAAGGTTAATAGAACCGCGACCGGTCTACGGTCACCGTCTCACAAATCCAAAAAAAATATTTAATTACAATTATTCAAAGTAAATCCAGAGTTCTTTACCTTATCGGGCGCCATTTTGCAGTAAAACACTTCTTAATTGCATTAACACGTTTAATTTTGACGACAAAGTAAAAATATTTAATATTAGCAAAAATAATCAATTATTTAAAATTTAGCATTTCACGTAAAAATCACAATAACGGCATCTAAATAAGGGTATTTCACATTCAATAAGTTCCCTAGTGGTCAGAATGCAATTAAATTACAATAACAAAAATATTTAAATTTAGCACTTCACTTAAAAATGAAGACAACTGTACCTATTTCACTTTCACATTCAACAACCTCCCTAGTGGCCAGAATGTAATTAAATTACAATAATTAAAAATATTTAATATTAGCACTTCACTTAAAAATGAAGACAACTGTACCTAAACAAGGACATTACACATTCAATAGTTAGCAAAACCGGTAAGTAAAAATAAAGACTCGGCTGGTAATAATTTGGCTGCAGGAAAATAATGGGTTAATGAGGCGGGTGATATGGATGGTGACAGATGATTCGCTGGCTGAACGTAGCCTAAATTAAAGAGCCAGGTCTTTATACGCCCGTCAAACGAGGCAATTGGAATTTGGGGAATTTAGCAAAACAACAAAAAAAAACTATTATGGCACAAAAATACTGGATACAAAGAAAAGGAATCCGATTTATAACGTTTTTAACAAAAATGTAAATAATTTGATACTCTCGAAAGCAGGATGGCTAAAGCTGTTGCTTTAAATTAAAAAGAGTTCGTGGGCAAGTGTCCGCTTTGATTTAGGCGGACCCAATAGCTCGCTGAACTCCTTTTCTCACTTGGAGAGCCCGCTGGATGCGGACTCTAACTCTCCGATGATGTGGCGAAGAAACCCGCGGAAATCGCGGCAGCTGCAGACCGTCCCGCCGGCCCGGCATCCACAAGCGCCTTCCGGAATCCTTCCGGATCAGGCGGTTCCAGTGTATAGCACTTGCTATATAATTTATATGGCCTTTTTTGCCCGGCAATGGTTTTGGTTTTATTTTTGCTCCAATAATGTATTAATAGCACTTGCTATATAATGTTTGAAATAAATCGCACTTCACCACGATGCAACTAAGCAAATTATAGCAAAAACCCCAGACCAAATCCAGATTATCTCTTTTTCTTTCCAAAATCTCACGGCGCTCTGACAGACTCAATCAAAAATCAACTTTTTCTTTTTGACAATCTGGAATACCTCAAAAATTCACATTCAAAATTAGCGCGAGTATTATCTCAATTTTATAACTGCCAGACGTATTACAAAATACGGACTGATATAAGCGCCATCTACCTGTAATGCCGTGAATCACAATGTACGCTTTTTTTATATATTAACCGTGACCTAGCCTTAGACACAGAAGTTCAGAAGTTCTAAAGAAAGTCGACAGATGTCGTACGATACGTAGCGTCATGCTACAATAGGTAGTTGGATTAACATATGGTATAATTTATATCTCGGAAACGATCCCTTATGATGAGTTAATGGGATGTAAAGCTTAATGATTCACGGAGCCAAAACACGGGCCAAAGATAAGTAAAGAAAGTGTTACAAAAGTGATTGACAACAAACAACTAACTTATTGTCAACAACTCTTTGTAAATACAATTATTTACCAATCTCATAAACGGCTTGGAAATCAGGACAAGCAAATGTATGCGATTCTTTGAACGAAGCAAAATGCTGAATACACAAAGCGAACCAACAAAGGGAACAGATAAAGTGGAAATGCACGATTCAGAAACATTTGGACTGACGCGAAAATCACATGGCGGGGCTGTCCTCAATGTTTTGACTCATGGCTTGGTGCCTATTTGGTAGATTTTGTGAAAACTTACAGTATAATAACAATATATATACTTACTTAAGGATAATGAAAACTGGTCATCATGTGAGGAAATTTATATACGAAGATACCTGTTTTCATCTTTGAGTGTAGGTTGAGCGTGTAGCATTCGCTTTACACGAAAACTCACGTAAAGTATCAAATCAAGATCTGAGAGGACAAATAAATTCTGGAAGTAACTTCAGTCTCATTTTGAAAAATGCACACTCACAAGTGTGTGTTATTTTATTGGTACCTATTCCAAAACGTAGTTGACATTGAGATTGGGATTGGGACACATATATTTGTCCCATTCAGATACAAACGCTTCTGCCTTCTGCCTGTTCTGACTTTAATGGCCAGGTACCCATTAGGTTAGGTATGGCCAGGTTAGGTGCTTGCCGTTTGTGCCCGAGCGTTACCTATCTGTAAAAGGAGCAATTAAAGCAATACAATAAAAGCTCGAAAATGAAACGCCCCTTAGTGTCAAGTTTCTATCAAAATGCAAAACTAATTTGTGTGCAAGAGCCTTTATCAACTTCTAAAAACACCATTAAATTTATACCTAGGCCTAACAAATTCATATCCCATTTTATTAAACAAAAGTAAAGCTCAAAATTGTTTCGGAAACTTTTGGTCTAAAATTTCAATGTTTAAGCAGATACCTAAACCTCAAACAATTTTAAAATATCCTTTAAATGGCGTACCTGCCGGCTTAGGTATTTGGATGAGAGAGTTTCATGTAATTTCACTCCCTTCGTAGGTATTTGGCACAGACGACTTACCTAATAGACAGTTTTTATTTTATTATTATGAAACTATTGTGTTCCACTGCTCGGCAAAGGCCCATCCTTGTCTTGCCATCGCCGGTGAAGCCTGCAATATCACACGTACTGAGGGCCTCAGTGGACCGAACTGAAAGTTATGAACAGTTGCGCTTTCTGACAAATAAAGTAAGTGAACGTCAATATACTACGAATCGCCTCAGACTGAGGCATAGTATATTGACGTTCACTTACTTTATTTGTCAGAAAGCGCAACTGTTCATAACTTTCAGTTCGGGCCACCTCCTCCTTTACGAACCCTCTCAGCGATAGTTATGCAATCATTTGCCCATGCCCCGCGCAGTGTGTAATTTTACAAGAAAAAAAGTGTACAAAATATGTTCATACAATCATGTGTGAGTGTAGTGAAAGCAAGTAAAACATTGATTAAAGCGGAGTCTGTGGAAGGTAGTCTACGGTATTTGGGCTAACCATTAGCATTTCATTAACACGCGAATATTTAAGAGTAAAAGTTTTCAGTCGGTGAGGGATGAGGGTCTAACACACGTTAATTGAGGAACTTTCTACACTTTTGTGTTCTTTTTTTAAAATCGGTCCGGGGTTAAACCATTTCAAAATTATTTTAAGTTTACAGGCCTAAAAGCTTGATAGACTGATGACAGGGCCAATAATTTTATCACGATCCACTGCTACATTTTTAAATTACTTTTATATTCTGCTATCAATAGTTCTAATGCTTTGCATAACGATACTGTTAAAAGTTTCAGTATCAGTAGAACCCATTCTGTTTTCAACAGGTTCGATTAACAAAGGAAACTGAACTTGCATATTTAGTTGCATAGTTCATTGTAAAATCTTAGCTTCGTTCACCGCAGCAGATCGTGGATCAATGTGTTAATCGCCAGTTCTATCATCTCATGTATTTAACGGTAGCTAAATCACTGTTAGGTCTCTTCGAATCATTAACCGTCAGTTATCCCTTCATTACTCAAGTTAATTTTTGAGACAGATACCATTGAACACCCCACTCGTTTAGCTACCTCTGCTGCTAGCCTAATATGGCTAAGTTTTTATCGCCTGTCACCATAGCGGTAACGTTCTAACAAGTATGTAAGTGCGAAAGTGATGCATGACGTGATTGGCGATAAAATGACAACCATGATACGCGTTCTGGTGACTGTGCAGCGTATGGATAATATCTACTTATAATCAATACCTTGATTTTTAATTCTAAATCTAAAACTTAACCTAACTCGTGCATTGGTTTGTTTGTGGGTTTAAAAAAAGAAACCACACTGAGACGATTTATTTGCTGATTTTCTAATCATATGATGAAAAGAAGCAATTTCATTTAAACACCTTCAGAGAAATACAAGTGAAAAGTAAGCGAGTGTGATTATATTTTGGCTTTGAATTAAAAATCTGAGTATTTGGTCAGATTGGAGTATTCAGAGACGTAAATGATGACCCCCTTAAGCACACAAACAAAAGCACTTAAAGTTACAGAACAGATTTTCATTAATAATTAATATAATACTATAATCAATTTAATTATCAGTTTCATGGAACTGCCCACGGGCCCAACCGACAAAACAAAGATAAGAGGGTCGGTTGACTCCGTTTACTTAGTTGTAGGGTTTATTTTATTAAAGCTTATTCAATAAATATAGTAATAAAGTGGCGTTACCCAGTAGCCTAACCCAAGCTTTAATTAATAATCGCGAACGTTAATTATTTTCTCAACTGAATTAATTTACCTATCATAATTAATGTGATACTAGGTCCTTATTCCAGGGATTTTCCTGGGCCTCGATTTGACATGCCAAACTGTGAGACGTGGATGTCACACTTGTATCGCTAGTGGATAGAGTGATATCCATCTGTCCACACGTGTCCACACCTAACTGTCAATCTGTCAGTAGGTCTCGCTAGAGCGTTTTGTCTATGGCTATGGCCACCATTTTAGTTTAGACATCACTCTTGAGTGATTCCACCCCGATTTCAACTGTCACAAAAGTGTGATATCATAGTTGCCTCGCAAGCGACTGTCAGTTATGCCATGTCGAATCGTCGCCCTGTTCATACTCGTACGCTGTGTCCCACCATTTTTTTAGTACTTATATAATAATTTACATGATTAGGCAAACAAATTGCAGCAGAAGTAGCTTAGCGGGTGAGGTGTTCAAAATGACCTGTACACAGTGTACAGGTGTGTGTGTGTGTGTAGTGTGTGTAGAGTCAGCTGCAGAGAAATGTACCCACCCCTGCATAAAAAATTATAAGGAGGGGTGGGTACATTTCTCTGCAGCTGACCGTACCTACCTGTAAACGCTCTTATTCTCTTAATAATAAAGTGGTGCAATGATCATATAGCACACCTTACCCGCTAAGCTACTGCTGCTGACTGTACTGCGAGTATATACTAGGGAATACAATAACACATGAATTTGCATAACCGGTTATGCTATCGGTTATGACCGAAAAATAACCGATATTCGGTTCTAACCGGTTTCGGTTATTTTTGTTGAAATTTGATAAAATTAACCATCAAAATGTAATGTTCTGATAGTACTTTAGTAGTATTAGTAGTTTAGTTCTCATGTTTGCTAGTAAGTCTAGCAACTACGAGTAAAAACACACATCACTCCTTTGGCCGTCAAGATCAAATAACCAGAAGTCGTGTAATAGTTATAATCTTCCCAAATGGTCACCCACCCACTCGTGCCCGAAATAAAAAGTAGGGGATTAGCGTCGGATACACGCAAAACGGTCCGGAACGCAGTTCCCAGTAAACTATCGGATTTCCCACAATGTTATAACTCTCTTTGTTTTTATCACATGAATATATCGTTTTCCCAAGGAGATTAGAATCAGTGGATTTCGCGTGTAGTTAGAAGCAAATTTTGAAGCAGCAAAATTTGGTGGTGCTGCGGAAATTTTATGACTTAACTTTGGCATTGCCATTTCGTTCTCGGATGAAAAAGGGGTTGATAGTTTTTAATTATTTCCACGCCGACAAAGTTGCAAGCGTAGGTCAGGTTAGTCAATCATAAATTCACATGTCGTTGACTACTAGCCCATATTACGAGCTTTTATTCAACTTACTTACTTTCTCAAGTTTGTTGTTTAGGTAGATTCTTGGAAGCCAGATTTGAACCAGTTACTGAAGTCGGATTGAGATGAAATTTAGCATACTCGCGTAACTGGGATGGCGTCTTCGAATAATCGGTGAACATAACTAAAAAAAATAGCAAAAACAAAGATCCCGACGAATTGAGAACCTCCTTCGAAATCTTGAAGTCGGTTGAAACTACTCAAATCACTATAGGTATGCCTATGGCTATAATATTTGAAGAGTTCCCTCGATTTCTCCAGAATCCCATTGGATCCCAGTTCCAGATCCCAGTATAATGTCAATTCCACTAACTATGAATGGCGACAGTAAAACGTATTACAAATAAATAACCTTAAAAGAGATTCATTTTGATCGCTAAATATTGTCAACAACATTCCAACGACTACTGTTTCATCAAAAGAAAACTGCCGAAAACGTTACGAAAACAATAAGTATTCTCTACAGTAGATACTTAGACATCAAAAGACCTCATCTCAAGACGCACAAGGGTTGTATAAGGGTTATGTAATTCCGCCAATTCTTTCTGTCATCAAAGGCAACTATTGTTGCACAAACAATAACAGAGCGGCCAAATTGTTCCAACTATTTTCTTGTTTAAAAGTAATTCTTTGTCTGGTTTGACTTGGGACTGGGTAGGAGTCGACAAACAGAACTGCGGAACACCTAACATTAGAGTTCCAGTAGTGAGTAGGGTTACCAGACGACGGGCCTTCCAGGACTTGGAAACTTACAGGGAAAACTAGTGCTATATTTAGTAGTTTACGTAGTTTACTGATATATATATATATTTTTTAATTAAGATATTAAATAGATAACAAATAGATATAACGGCTTAGGCTCGATATGTTACCTGACAATACTTTTAACTATTTTACTACATTCCTATACGGAGAACCAACGAGTTACTCTTAAGATACAAACCATTCATGAACAATATTATTTAGCTGTACTTATTTGTACATTAACCCGGCTACTATACACCGTGGGCACGTATAACCCGACGGATCTTAACCACGAATTTCTGAGACCAAAAGAAGGAAAAAATATTATGTGACTTTAGGTCCATTTCGCCAAAAAAATTTTTTTATTTTTTTTTATATTTTTTGCACTTGAAAAGTAAATGTTATTAATAAAATTATAGCCTAAAACAAATTGGTAACTCAAATAAACTCAAATGGCTCCCTATCCGTCACCGCCGTAACTCTCACATACTTTCTTTACTCTTTTCTATACTTTTTAACCCTGCAACTCCCCGCTACCTCAAAGAGCGTTTCTCTTATCTTAATTCTATTAGATCCTCTCAAAAATTGCTCCTAAAAGTGCCATCTTCATCTTCCAAATTTTATAATTGCTCATTTACGTTCCAGGCCGTTCGTTTGTGGAATTCTCTCCCTCTCAACATTAAACGCGCGCAATCTATTGGTAGCTTTAAATCGCAACTTAAGGAATACTATTTATCTCTTCCTTAGGTTTTTAAGTTGACACTGTTGTTTCTTATTGTGTGTATTATATATGTATATATGTACGTATATGTATGTTTATTTTGTATTTATTTAAGTATGTATATTCATATGAATGTGCTGTGTTATCTATTTCGTCTCTTTTGTTTCTATGCACCACCTACTGCTTATTGTTTTTCTCTAGTCTCCACTACCCAAAGGTTGTCTGGAAGAAATCGCTCATTAGCGATAAGACCGCCTGTTGTTACCTCTACCTAAATTTATCTAATTGTAAAATTTGTGCTTGTAACTGTATGAGGTGTGCAATAAAGAGTATTTATTATTATTATTGGTACAATTTTTTTTTGGAAAATTTATCTGTCAATAAGGATGTGTCAACTATGCCCAATAGTGGCAACAAAGCCATCAGAAAGGCGTTTTGTGCTGAGTTATAATAAAAAGTGTATTTTTAAAAAATTGGTATGGTAACTCTGAAACTAGGCAACATTTTAGTATCTAAATATGATCAGGTATTAATACACTGTTAAAATATTTCTAGTTATAAGGGCCCACGGTATATATAGTTAGAGAACACACCCGTAATGACTCCAATATTAAAATCAGTCGTCTGGTCACCCTAGTCTCAAGGAACGAATAAAAGCTCTGGCCAAATATTTGTCTACATGCTGCCGTACTTCAAGATGCTACTAGTTTTTCCAACAATTAAGTTTGTTCAACGTTGTCCGGTGTCTCGGGGCGTCCGAAATTACTTCTAGACCGGACCAGACAGATGGTTTGGAATTTAAATAAGACCGGGCTATTCTCAAAAGTACCATTCACGTACTTTTAATTGAAAATATTTTTGTTTTACTTTAGTTTTTCCCAGTACAGATGTGTGCAGTTTGGTGCATATCGTACGTGTTTTCACTACAAAGAATGCGTTGAAAGAACTATTAACTCTAATTGAAATCATCGGCTGTGGGTGATTGCTTGTATGTTCAATACACTGCTTAGATGAGATACTGACGGCTAGGCGGAAACCACATTACCGGTGGTTTTGACACGTTTAGTACCACGCCCAACAGCATATTTCTGGTGCCTGCTTCCGGGTGTGAACTACGATTAATACGAGTGTCTATTATTTAATGTCTGGTAGTGGTGGTGGTTTCTATCTTATCAACTTTTGTCAAAAGTAGGAAAGCGCAAGGTACTGAAAAACTTGTCAATTTTATTTAAATTTGAATAGTTGTTGCTAAACACAGGCCTAGTTGTTTATTTATTCTGTTTGGGGACAGTTCAAGGTCACACTAAGTGCTTTGTTTATAAATAATATATTAGAATTCTGTAACAGTAGTAAAGCTTTAAAGGGAAATGTTGAACTTCATTTTAAAATAGGTCTGTATTTATAGTGGAACGTGATATTTGCTGTCAACCATTTCTGAGATTTCTTAAGTTGATAATGAGGTTGTATTGGTGATAGTCTAGATGTTTCACTGTTGGTGTTAGTTTATAATTAGGCCTGGTTTTCCATGTATGTCAGATGCGATGCGTGATCTTTAATGCGATATTAGTAATAAAAGTATAGATTACATTTTCATGAGCTGACTGTACAAGGCACACGTGAAATTAAATTCAAAACGTTACGTTTACTCACGGTGTATAAAAGCGTGCCGTCGAGCTTTGTCGCGTTAAGCGACGATTTAATAGGAAACATTCCGCGGGTTCGGTATACACTACTATGGTTAAATACCACACCTTAACAGTGCCATGCTCATCACAGAAAATACATTTAGCTAGAATTCACGAATGATCGTACTCCGCTTGTTATTTTGTTGACCAATGATCAAATATCCAAATGATGAGCTTGTGATATTCCAATCCAATTGTCCAATCTAAAATATAATATGGTCTATTAGTTCTATTACGCCGTAAAGATTGAAATTATTCATTTAAAAAAATTGTTTCCTTATAGTTTTTTTATAAATTCTATAATAATACATATCAAGGTACCAGATTGAAAGACCGCCAGGCTGGTAGCTTTTGCTTCGCTAAATAAAAACATAATAGAAAATATTTCGTCCTAAACGGAAAAAAATATAAGTTTTTACAAGGACGGTACGCCTAACGATTCCTCTTAAGAGAGGACTTAATGAAAGTCTCGAGAGGCGTTCCCGCCAAATCCCCTCTAAACGAGATCCGCGGAATTTACCCGTCGACTTTGTAACACTTTCATGCCGGGATTACAGCCGTGTCGAGAATTAAAAAAATAATGCTGTACCTTCAAAGATACAACCATGTTATTCAAGATATTTGGCCGTATAAACAAGTTTTATTATAGTAGTAGCTTTTGCCCGGGGCTTCGCTCGCGTTAAATTCGGGGTAACAAACCATACAAACATCCACCACCCCCCATTTTAGGGAAGTGGGGGTTAGAAAGAGACAAAAAGTAGCATATGTCACTCTCCATCCCTTCAACTATCTCCACTTAAAAAATCCCGTCAATTCGTCGCCCCGTTTTGCCGTGAAAGACGGACAAACAAACAAACAAACAAACACACACATACACTTTCCCATTTATAATATTAGTATGGATGCACGATTTTTTTGTTAGTCACAAATAGTCCGCATACCAATTTTTAGCTTTCTACCTTGAAAATTGCGGAATGCTCCATACAAACTTCCACACCCCATTTTAATTTTAAAGTGGGGGGTTAGAAAGAGACAAAAAGTAGCCTATGTCACTCTCCATCCCTTCAACTATCTCCACTTAAAAAATCACGTCAATTCGTCGCCCCGTTTTGCCGTGAAAGACGGACAAACAAACAAACAAACAAACAAACACACACATACACTTTCCCATTTATAATATTAGTATGGATTAGTATGGATATGGATTTTAGGTTCTAAAAAGCTCTGTATCAACCCATATTAACAAAACTTAACAAACCTCTGTTAATTTGTAATTTTGTCTATATTTCTAACAAACACAAATGTCAAAATGAAGGGAAGGGGGAAACGATTACGAGTATCAACGGCATTTTTGTTTTGACAGGCGTTTATAAACAACATCATTGTACAGTCACTGGCAATAGTATCTTCCTACATGATGGCCGCAAAAATATGTGATACGCTCTTATTTATAGTATAGGGCCATAAGCAGGGCTTGTAACCGGTTTTCGCAAAAAGCCCCGAAATAACCCAATATGTTTACTTATTTTATGGTTTTTACGTAGAACTCAATATTGTTTTTAGGATATGACTTTATATTGTAAGATTTTTCGATTAAATATGAAATAGTAAACGAAAGAACGAAAAAAAACCGGTATTTTAGTATGGAGCAAGATACCGGTTACAAGCCCTGACCATAAGAGCGTTTCACATATTTTTGCAGCCTTTGTAGTAACTATTGCCGGTGACTGTACATCTACCGTGTATCTGCTACGATCTGAATTAGTATATTACTGAACCGCGATGAGAATACGATTGAGATAGCTGTCAACCCACACTAATTTTGACGTATGTATATGGCAGATCTGTCAACTCTAATCCTATTCTAATCGCGGTTAAGTTATACTAGGTATTTAGCATTCAAAGGTGCTATAAGAGCGATTGAGAGAGTACAGTAAGAACAAACAGCAAAGCTCTTAACAGTACATCGGTGGACCTTTACAAAAGGCATTAGGTCCACTGATGGGTAGTTAACAGTGTGGGCGATGGTACCTACTTGAATCTGCTAAATATTTTGCATTCAATAATAAAAATAAATATATAAAAATAAAAATTGTTTATTTCAGAACATGGTTGCGATCCATATTTTGTTAGTAACATCTGAACCTCAATAATGACTAAGTATGTAAGTAATACTTATACCTACTTAGACCTACCTATAACTACATCTATCCAATACTTGATGAGCGGGCAGTCGAGGCGCTCGTCTAACACTATTAGCATGCTGTTACTGCTGCCGCGAACACGTCTCAGCAATGAGGCTAGTCTCTTTAGCCTGATGATATACGCTGATGATGACGATATATAATGATATTTATACACTTGGCAATTGGCATAAACCAGAGTTTAAAGTTCTGTGTTAGATTAAAAATAGAAAAAAAAAAAATTCTGTTGACTTTGTATTACAGCCGGGATTACAGCCGTAGCTCAAATTAAAAAAAATATTCCTGCCCCTGCAAAGAGACATGACCTAAATGCTCGTTTACGCTTGCTACCCACTTAGCCTGTATTATAAGTCGAGTCTTCTGACGTCGTCTGTTTCAGTTGACGGCGGGAGCGACTTATATCTACATTAAGTTTTTTTTTTTTTTTTTTTTATATACCACGACGGTGGCAAACAAGCATACGGCCCACCTGATGGATGAGTAAACTGACTTTTAGTTTTATGGCATACTATACTTTGCTTGTGACTTCGTCTGCGTAAAATACTTTAGGCAAATTACAATTTATCGCAATTCTATAGTAAATTACTGCCAGCATTCACGGCAGACGCCTTTACCACTTGGCCACCCGGGTCACAGCAGCACCGGTCGAATTTTCCCGTGTATATGCAATCTTTGTAAATGCTAAGGCGCATTTCAGCCTATCATCTAAGGTAGAACATTATGAGTAACCTCCAATCCGAACTCTTAGGACTTCATTGAAAGCGAGAGAGATGGCGTTGCCGTCAGTTCAACTGAAGAACAAATCAAATTATTTTTACAAATATTTTGATTTGTTTATTTTAAGTACTTTAAAATCGGCAGGTCAACTTATCTTATCATATCAACACACGTTTGAAACCAACAGAAAGAGTCGTAGTTACATGATACGAGCTTCTTATATTGCATGTGTAGTTTTCAAGCATAAGGAAGCTTACCTTGTGGGTATTGAGTTATTATTGACACCTGCAGGGAATAACACGACAGAAATAAAAATGGAAATAAATATAAAGTTCTATTCATTTAAATCGGTTTAAGTTCTCTTAATTTTATTGCACATACAATAAAATAAATTTATTCAGAATTAAGTAAGAGAAAAGTTAAATATACATTAACGAGAAATTTCCTTAATTGCTTATAAAATTATCCAGAGTAGTAAAAGGTAGGCACATCTTTTTAGATAAAATTGAATATAAAAGGATTTTTATTTATTCTCAAGAGCAATTTAAATAGATAGGTCCTTATTTATGTAAGTATTCTAATTCTACACGATCAGTCGATTACAAAGTATGTCTACAATTTTGAACCTTATTACAGGGGAGTAATGAGTAAGATGCAAAATTTTAAACGTATATTTGTCTTCGACTGTACAAGAATAAACGTACAATACGCTATGTACTTAATCTACGATATGTACTTATGCCTAAGATACATCATCACAGCACAACAGCCATACATTTGTGTCAAGTTGTAAGAGGAATTAATTCCCAGCATTGCACCGTGGCGAGGCGCTAGAGCTGGCTGGTTTCTAGTTTTCAACGCAACGAAACGAAACGTTTTTTTTCACTAAATAACTGTTTTGGGAAACTGCTCAAAACTAACATTTTTTTTATGCGACGTTCGAAGAGATCAGTGTTGGTTAGAATGCAAAGCGTGTTTCTGGAATTTCTAGGAAGCAGATATGATATTCCATTCCATTTCCATTCCATTAACTAAAGTTAAACAAATATTAAAAAGTCACGGTGTAAAATCAAAACTCTGCTTCCCATCAGTATTTTCAGAGACTAGAAAAATGTTTGGAAGTGATATTTTGGTACAATTTTTCAAATGGTGATTCGCGTCGTTATTTTGACATATCTCCGTTTTACTTATACTTGCAGTAAACGTTGCAACGCGTTACATAAAACTAGTTTTTATAAACAGTTTTTCGTTTTGATAATAGTAGTTTATGCAACTGTTACGTTTTAAGGCCTAATTACGTACAGTTGCATACACTGCTTTATCTACACTCATATTATTTATCCAAAATGCCGTATTCGGAAACCATAGAATGGCCGCCATTGCACTGCCATGGCCAACTCGATTGTGCCGGCGGTCGGGGAGGCGCGTGTCGGCGGCCGCGCGGGCGCGTGCAGGTGTACATTATGTTATCAAAACTCATAACACATAGTAAATAGTTGAGCATGTAAAGTTAAAATTACGTTACTGCCACAGATAAAAAGCTTATCATAGTAAAATCGGTCGTGGTAATGCTAGCCATTGCCTACCGTTTTCGAACACGTTTTAGAGAACTTACAATATGAGTGTAGATAAACTAAGGTAACATAAACGAGTCTCAGAAACGTCACATAATTAAACTCTCAGCTCTATCGGGCGCTGAGCGGACGCCCAACCGTTAAATTGGATGCTAAGGCATATTGCTGTTTATTCAAACCCGAGTGCTCAGGTCTGTTTGCTGCAAAGAGACACTTCATCTCTATCATATTACTTTTACAACTCGTATACCAACTTGGTAACTCGCTTTGCTTTGAGCAGTGTGACGTGAGATTATATCGGGATGAATATCCTTTAAGGGACTTTAATCTTGTCATTTATTTATTTATTTATTTAAACTTTCTTGCACAATGAAAAAAGAGTACAAAAGGCGAACTTAATGTCAAAAGGCATTCTCTACCAGTTAACCGTCGGGCCAAACAGAGATTAAAATAAGGTAATAGGTGCGGGAAATTATTACAACCATGGGAAATTAATTATTATTTATTTCAGTCATTATTTATTTTTACATTATTACTGAGTTTCAGAACAACTTTTCTGTCTGTCCATTACAAGGCTACTCTCAGTGTATTTTCTTGGGAAATGTTTTGAAAATTTAATAAAAATAAACGTCTTCTCAAACAGTGTCTCAAATTTAGATAAAAGTTACACCTAAATAGAATTTCTTGGACTGAAACACCTGGTCACAGTGATCGGGTGGTGTAGTGGTCAGGGCGTCAGCCGCGAAAACTGAAGACACCAGTTCAAATCTGGCCTCGGACACCGGATGACTTCGTCACTTTTTCTGAAGTAGGTATATGTAGTGTTACTACTTAAAAACTGCAAAACTAAAAATATTCCACTAAATAATTTGATTTGCTTCAAGATTTTTAGAATGTCTTGGGTTTTAATATCTATCCAACAGTTATTATACCTAGGTAGTTAATGAATGAATAAAAATAGAAAAATGAGTTTCGAGAAAAAATATATTTTCTTAGGTAAGAGAGTCCTCTAAATGGATCTTATTAATTTTCCAAGGTATCTTATTTCATTTGAAGAGTTTGCGTTCTACATTATTAATCTGCTAATATACGCAGTGCGTGTAATTTAGGCAAAAAATAAATTGTATCGTATTAATCTTGAGTATAATTTTATTAATATTACTGATCAAAAGATGTGATATAGTGCGTCAAGTTTAGATTTAATATATTGTGTGTAGATTTAATTAGATTTGAAATTATAATGATAATAATGTTTCACGTAGTAACAATTTATAGGCGTCTAAGTTTGAAAGTCACCTATTGTTAGCCAAACTCTAGATTTATAAGTAAACTAGCTTTTGCCCGCGGCTTCGCTCGCGTTGAATTCGGGGTAACAAACCATACAAACTTCCACCCCCCATTTTGGGGAAGTGGGGGGTTAGAAAGAGACCAAAAGTAGCCTATGTCACTCTCCATCCCTTCAACTATCTCCGCTTAAAAAATCACGTCAATTCGTCGCCCCGTTTTGCCGTGAAAGACGGACAAACAAACAAACACACACATACACTTTCCCATTTATAATATTAGTATGGATTTACATTAGACTACGTTCTTAACGATAAGTTAAATTAATAGGTAATTAAGGTCGCATCTTCAATCGTCATCAGTTTTATTGTCTTACAGTCGTTATCATATACAGCAGGGTTTCCCAACCGGGCACAGTCCGCGCCGCGGTACAGCAGTTTCATCCTGGAGCCACTCGTTTCGCCCCCCTTTGGATCACTCTACGCCCCCCCAAGTGGAGCGCGCCCCACTGGTTGGGAAACCCTGATATACAGCTTAGGCAAAATGGTGGTCACATACATATACTAGTATCAGAACAACCGTTATGTCAAGCGTTAGAATAAGTATCTATATACTCGTTCAGGTATTTTTGTTACCCCGGTACCTAAAGTTAGTTATGTAGGCAGCAAATCAGCTAATCCGTCTAAGTGCGCTGGAGAGTGAGTTCGGCTGAACGGGATTAGGCCGAACACTCAGATTCTCCGTTCAGTACGATAATAAAGTTAAACACTGGGAAATATGACCTTTACGACTTTAAGCTTAGTTTAAAGCTTTCCATCAAATTTGGACCTTGTAATGGAATTGGTGGGATTATATTTAATGTTAATTTTAATGGTCTAAAAGGGTAAGCCTCAGCTAAATTATTATAAATTATTTTTTTTACTTAAGAGTCGTTTATTAAAGTAATTACAAAATTGAATATAATTTGAGATGAGAAATCCTAACGGCTCACCGTTAGGAGCTCTCTCAAGTTTTTAAGTTATTATTAGCGGTTTAAAAATTCTATTAATGATATAACTTGTCCAACATTTAAAAAATATATAAGAATTAAAGCCAATATCTAAACAAAAATAATCTATATATTTACGTATACAAAACAAAGTCGTGTCGTTACACCATTTATTTAACTCAAGACAAGAACAGCTGAACCGATTTTAATGAGGTTAGATTTTTAGGGTTCTGTACCCAAAGGGTAAAAATATTATTAAGACTCCGCTGTCCGTCTGTCTGTCACCAGACTGTATCTCATGAACCGTGATAGTTTAGACTGTTAATTTTTCACAGATGATATGGACATTTTCACATTTATTTCTGTTGCCGCTATAATAACAAATACTAAAAGAACAGAATAAAATAAATATTTAAGGGGGCTCCCGTACAATAGACATAATGTTTTTTTGCCGTTTTTGTCTGTCACCAGGCTACAGTATCTCATAAACCGTAATAGTTAGACAGTCGAAATTTTCACAGATGTTGTATTTCTGTTGCCGCTATAACAACAAATACTGATAAACAGAATAAAATAAATATTTAAGGGGGCTCCCCTACAGCAGACATGATTTTTTTGCCGTTTTTATAGATAATGGTACGGAACCCTTCGTGCGCGAGTCGACTCGCACTTGGCCGGTTTTTTAGATTTATCTTCGCCCCGAATAGCAGAACAACTATTTAAATATTGAAGAAATTAAAAATAAAGTAGTTGGCGGTACGAAGGTCGCCGGGTCAGCTTTGCTAGTTTTATATATCTAAATAAAACCGGCAAAGCATAGGGCAAAAGGTTCCAAGTGATTCCAACGGAATAAAGATACCTATTTTGTAATCTAGGTACAAGAGTAATATAAGGACAATTTCACTGACCATAAGTCTCGGAGAATCCCCCAAAGTAATCAGGAATAAACACGTTGTATCCAACCTCATTCACTAGTTTCACAACTAAACCCTAAACGGATCCGACGGAAACCTAACAAAGGCAGCCTCGATCAGAAAAGAAATCTCATTAAAGTGTCCGGAGACGTGATTAACACAGCCTTTGCGAATACTGATCCGGGATCCGGAATTCCAAACTAGGGTTACCACTTACCAGTAAAAGAATTTGAAAGTCCTAATAATATTTCATATTTTTAACGAAATTCCTAAAATGAAATACATTTAAACCAATAATAGTAAAACCTATAAACTAAATCGCACAGTGTTGTAAATGATCAGTTACATACATTGTTGTTAATCTTTAGCCTACTAGTGTTGTACCTAAGTAAGAATTTAATTTTGAATCTGAGGTTCATACTCGTAAGTCTTCAAGTTTCGACCTGTAAATTCTTTTGAAAAATTTTCTCTATTTTTGCGTAAGGACAACTACAGCCAGTATAAAAAAAAATCTCACTCTTATATGTAATTTTTCAAAGTTGCCCGATATTTCTGACACCTGACAACCCTATTCCGGTTCTGGACTATTACAGATTCCGATGACGAGCATCGCCTTAATTAACTGCCGCAATCAAACGCTTTTTGGAAAGAGGTTAATTTTCATCTTCTATTTAAGCTTCAGATTTCATGTTAATAGGTTTGTGTCTTAAAATATGAATAGTTACATTATCAAAATATGAAGAAAACAATAGACTATGAATTAAACAAAAAATATGAAGATAAGTTCATTAAATTTACGCGTACGTTACGTTGAGTTTCACTCGTGAACTTTGAAGCGTCTTATGTTTTATATTTCTTGTTTTATTGAGACTAGAAAAATACGTATCGTACGTACGTAATTTTAAGTATTTTATTTACGTGTTTAACTAATTACTTCTTTAATTTAGGTACTTGCACTGTGTATTTTTCACTGTATCGTATCATCATTATAAAATATAACGGTTACACTCACGTCACTTTAGTCCCTTCGCGCGACATGTTTCGGAGAGCTTAGGTCTCCATCTTCAAGCACTAAGAGTGCTATTTCGAACCGGCCCGTTGCGCGCTGTTGCTGTATCGTATCATATTTCAGTGCATGTAACGGTACAACAACCAAGGTAGCAATTAACATGAGTAATCGTTGTGTTTAATGTATGTAGGGAAATAAATTAGCTACTCGAATGCACCCATATTTTAATACTTGACTGAACTTTTTAAATACAGACAAAGTCAACAATGTATTTAATGGGTGCTTTTCAACGTTTTAATCATAGCTTGAGGGATAAATTATATAAATCATACAAACTTATCAACTATTATTAGCTGTAGGATAAAACTCGAAGCAAAATGGCATTTAACAATGGGCAACATATTTTTAATACAAATGTCAGGCTGGTGTCATAGAAAAAAAATGTTCCGAATTACCTGGAACAATTAGACAATTTATGAATAAATTCAATTATAAACCAATTGTACAGCTCGCTGCACATATTCACCAAGTTACTGTGTTTGTCTGTTGAAAATAAACAGTATTAATAAAATACAATAAGGAAAATAAATTAATGTACTGTATTATAATTTGGGTTTGGTTTAAAACACAAATAAATCTCAATCCGATCTATATTTTGCTTCTAATATTTGTCAAGACGACAAAAATCTAGTTACCTGTTCGTGCGCTGTTTACGCTTACTATACTTTGGTTTAATGCTTACCTTACTTTTGTTTACTTTACATAATTTGCTGTCGCTGACGTGTTTGGTTGCGAAACTTGCGAAGCTCAAAAACAATAATTGTGTGCCGTGAATGCTTTACGTCACGTCACACAATTACTAGTCACAGTAGCAGTAAACTCTCGTCGTATTGTATTGAGCCTTTTCTGACTTAAGCGACAACAGTGACAACATAATAATTACAACAATAAAAAACCGGCCAAGAGCGTGTCGGGCCACGCTCACTGTAGGGTTCCGTAGTTTTCCGTCCGTCACAGTAAGTGTCCCCACTTAAGAGTTAATAACACCGCTATGTAGGATATGATATGAGAGTTCCACGTACAGCGACATCTATCGGCAAATTAAGTAAACTATTGCGCGCGAGCATAAAGTATGGAAGATGATTTTTATGGGATAATTCTTTATTGCGTGAACCGATTTTCACCGTTTTTACTTTATTTGAAAGCACGTCATTTCATTGTAATTTTGTAGAAATTACAGGTACAATAAACACCTGCTTATACGGTTAAATTACAAACTTAGTTCAGAAATTATTTTGTATTTTTTTTTCAAAAACTATTCATCCTATCAAGTTCAAAATAATTTTCCTAGAAAGTTTTTATAAAGTTCTACTTTTGAGATTTTTTCATATTTTTAAAACTTATGGTTCAAAAGTTAGAGGGGGGGGGACGCATATTTTTTTACTTCTGGAGCGATTATTTCCGAAAATATTTACATTATCGAAAAATGATTTTAGGAAACCCCTATTCATTTTTAAATACCTATCCAATAATATATCACACGTTAGGGTTGAAATGAAAAAAAAAATCACTCCCCACTTTACGTATAGGGGAGGTACCCTAATAAAAAAAAAAATTCCACTTTTTATTTTACCACTTTGTCGGCGTGATTGATATACATATTAGTACCAAATTTCAGCTTTCTAGTGCTAACGGTCACTGAGATTATCCGCGGACGGACGGACGGACGGACGGGCAGACATGGCGAAACTATAAGGGTTCCTAGTTGACTACGGAACCCTAAAAACCGGCCCAGTGCATGTCGGGCCATGTTCAGTGTAGGGTTCCGTAGTTGCCGGCCTGTTACAATACATCCGTTCAAATGTTTATTAAGGGATATATTTGGCGGCGCTTACGTCATTTTCTATCCGGCACTTACGTTCTTTCACTTATCACTCAAAAACGCATAGTCTTGCAAAAGATTGAGCTAGTCAGCAGTGAGTATGGCCTTAAGATTAACAGAAGCAAGACCAAATTAATGTTCGTTCATCGCTCTGGTACCAACCAATATGGTATGGTATGGTGGTGGTATATGGTGGTAGAGAACCAATGAGTTGCACGATCTTGCGGTTGTCCACAAGTTTGTCTACTTAGGCTCTCAAATAAGCGACGATGGCGACTGTTAGCAGGAGGTTGTGCGAAGATTCCAGATGGCTAAAGCTGCGGTGAATGTCACGAGTCACGACTTTACTGCATGCTCTCCACACCGCTGCTCAAAATACGGTTTGGAAGGTTCCCGTCAAAAATATTTCGTATGGGACACGTCACGCGTACACACGTTGCGTCTGCGTATTTCAAGCAGGGGTGTGGAGAGCATGCGGTAAAGTCGTGACGTTTACGGCACGTCATTGCAATTCCGTACCGTCAGCGTAATTTGAGCAGCCGTGTGGAGGGCAGGCGATAAAAACGGTACGGATACGATGCGTCACTGCGATTCCGTAACGTCGCCGTATTTTAAGCAGCAGTGTGGGCGCACCTTTATAGTATGTTTTCCATGCATAATTTCTTGACCGTTTCCTCTCTGTACTATTTTTCTAAGTTGAGTCATATTTTTTTTGTAAAATCAATACCATCAGTAGTGAATTTGTTTTTTATAAGTGCCAAGGCAATACGAGAGTAACAATTACAATAAACGCCGAAATCAATAGTCCGACAATATTTTCGAAATTTCATTACGGTTGGTCCTCCTCGCATCGCGTTCCTCATTGATGAGGGTCGTGATTCCCTTGCCGTAGCGGTTGGTTTCAGACTTGAAACTAAGACATTTTTAAATGACACAGCATAGCATTAAAAAAACGTATTTGGCAGGCGACCGTATATTCGGTGGCTCCTTTTCACCGCCAGCAGGTGCAACCACGTAATTGATTGGCCTAGGCCGACCATGCTATGTAAAAATACATTGCTTGCACGTTTCGCTAAAACACCATCAATATACGTCTAGTTGTCTACGCTTATTTAAGAAAAGGTACATATGCTATGTGCTAGTTTTGAAACCGAAACTTGTAAATACCAACCTTTTTGCCCTAAGACAATTAAATGTAATGTCTCGAAGCATTAATAAACAACGTTTTGGCACAAGAAGCCGTCGGTGACGCATCCTATTCACCGCCAGGCGGCGCCAACGTGCACCGGCGAAAGACAAATGAGGCCATAATTCTTCGCACGCCGCGTGACCAGAAACCGGTCCACTTTTCGGGAAACGTTGGCAATTTTTGTGAGTAATGGCTACTTTGATCGACTTTAGTGTGATTTAAAGTTTAATAAGCCAAGTGTTTTTGTAACTATTGTGTCCAGGATATAGGAAAGTTTATAAACAACTTCTTGAATTACTAGGCAGAGATGACAAACTTTTCTTCCTTTAGGCTAAAAGTATAGGAGTCATTAAAATACTATAAAGGGTTCCTTTATAATTATTTCCTAGGTTAGGGCTTACTCTTTTTAAGTTTCATGAATTGATATGATATCCTATATAGATTTCGTTCATCCATTCCATCATCCATAAACATGACTACAAGTCATGTTTGTTGACAGTGACGTAAAAATAGTATTAACGACATTGCCAATTTATGCTGACACGACATTCATAATGCCAATGAGTTCGCTGAAACGCACTGGCGCAGACTGACGGGCGTCTTTAATATCTTTACATCGTGTCACGACACAAACATAACGGCAACGGTGGCGCATGTGACACCTCTAGAGTTGCACGCGTCCATACAGTAGCTTCTTATAACTGGACCACGATGAGAATTCGATCGTGCTGTCAACACTAATTTTGACGTAAGTATATGGCAGACCTGTCAACTCTAATCCTATTCTAATCGCGGTTCAGTCATACCATCAGGTGGGCCGTATGCTTGTTGGCCATCGTCGTGATATAAAAAAACCTGGCCCCTGCTTCACCATGCTAACAAGTGTCACAATTGCCGACACTTAATTACTGGCGTTGTAGCCGTCCATGGGCTAACCGAACCGCTTATAATCGGGTGGGCGTTGCCACCAACGTGGTACTTATCATCAGTATCATCATCGCTACATAGTATAAAACAAAGTCGCTTTCCGCTGTCTGTCCAAATAAATACATTTTTTTGCGCTTACATTGCAAACACTGGCTGAACCCTACGCGATAGATCAAAATTTTGTACTACTACAGTATTGTACACCTTAAAAAGGTCTACAAAAAAGTCCGCGATGGTATATGTCTATCTCTTAGGGATAACCCACAATAACCATTTTTATACCGTGCGAAGCCGGGGCGGGTCGCTAGTTTTTAATAAAATAATATTGAAAACCTATAATATTTTTTTACCACACAAGTGATTATGTCCTCAAATACGAAAAATAGGTAAGAACGAAGCAATTTAGGTGTAATATTTTTCTAAAAATAAGAAATCCAATACTCTATTATTACACTGAATTTAGATCTCCTAAATTCAGTGTCGAATTTTATTTTTATTTCGTTCTTTCGTGGTTAGGTTTACGATAGCTGATCATGAATGAATTGAATCTTGTTTGTTTTTGTCATAACTTATCTCCAACCAAAATTATCCAACATCTCTTTAAAATGTATGACGTGTCAACTATGGTTTTTAGCCATTAATGGGTCAATCAACTTTTAGTAGTTACGGCTTTGCTTCTTTTAGTATTTCACTGAATTTTTGTGTGCATATACGGAACGTGTTAACTGAGGAGGGCAGCACAGGCCGCCCCTGTTTATTGGCGCCAAGTGCAAATGACAGACGTAAGTTACCGAATTAGTCCATTAGATGGCAAGCATACATACAAATGCCTGTACGTAGAAGGGTACGTAAGTCAAATGTTGGGGCAGCACCTTCTATTTATTGGTCAGTGGCACGGAATAAATAATAGTATTTCATACAGAATGGCCACGCTACGCCCCGTCCCGACCCCGATCGGATTGGTAGGGAACTAGTAGGCTAATCCGTAAGGTTGGCAGCGCATCGACTAAAAGCAAAATGGCGGTGTATTGTCAAACGTCATTTACGACAGCGGAAACAGCGCACTAAGACGCACGTACACATTGAAGCGTGTACCTACAGATGTACCACTCCCTGGTTACAGTTTTCAATTTAGACAAGATGGCCCTCCAACGCGCACGGTTTCCATAGCAAAGTACGCAGATTGTTTATGGCGCAAATTTCCTTCCTATTGTAGGCCAATAGGTCAAGCTTTGTTGAACTAGCCCTTTCAGTACGTAAAAAAACTACACGTTTTAGTAAAAACTTTTTTCCGAAAAAAAAAGGCCAAAATTCTAATATTTTCCACAGCATTGTCAAACTGAGACAAAGCCAGTGTCCGTTGTTCACTAGTTTTTTATAACGCATTGCTCCGTACCAAAAAGTTGTATAAACCTATGCAACCGTGCACTAACAATGAGGATAAAAACCCACAGAAAGTAAATGGTTCCTGTTTTTTTTGGAACCTACATACATACGTTTAGAGATTTTTTACCGTAACTATGTAGAGTGTATGGATTTGGTATGTCCGATGTTTAGAGAATAACATGTTTTTTTAACGGTTACTTTGCGCATGTATCTTCACTGCTACTGTATTTCCGCGCCGTACCTATAAAAGAAAACGTCTGCCGTAGAAGTTTGCTTCGTAGCGCTACGGCGTTGCGTAGCGCACGGCTACGCGCGGTGCTCTCTACATTGCAACGCGCACCAACTCCTAGCGAACTACGACTGCATATGCGACCCGCATGTGACACCTCTGGCGTCCATAGGTTACAGTAGCTGCTTACCATCAGGCGGTCCGTATGCTTGTTTGCCACCGTCGTGATATTAATAAAATAACAAATCAATGCCAATTCAAATTCCATTTTTAGGGTTCCGTAGCCAAATGGCAAAAAACGGAACCCTTATGGATTCGTCATGTCTGTCTGTCTGTCCGTCCGTATGTCACAGGCATTTTACTCGGAAACTATACGACGTATCTGAATAAAATTTACACATAAGGTGTATTTTGTATGCAGCTACTTAGTTATGTAGTTAAATTTGAAAAAAAAAAATATATTTTTAGGGGGGCGCTCCCCAAGTAACACATCAAAGCAGTATAACGGCCGTCTTACAGCATATCTGTATGCTTTTAGCATTTTGAGTTCGTTTTATAGTAGCATTATAAACGTTTATAGTGCTGATATAGGTCTTAAATGGGCACAAATTACCCAGCTTGAGATCCTATACATGTCATTTAATAGCATTGCAGGCGCATTATGTCTGCGCTATTAGCATTATCGTTGTCATGGAAAGTGCCAATCGCCTCAAAGAAGCATTAGTACGCTCTATTAAGTTGCCGACTGCATTAAAGAAGCCTTAATACGGCCAAAAAACTTGCTAATCGCAGTAAAGAAGCATAAGTACTCTCGATTAACTTGCCGATCGCAATACAAACGCATTATACTAGCATAAGAGTGTAGTAAAATAAACCTTACGTCAATGCAAAAACGTCTCTAATACCGACGGAACAAATGTTATAATACAATGAACGTTGTGATTTAACTACTTTGTCTCGCAATATAAAATGGACGAAGACGGTACAAAAAACTGAATGAGTGACACGTCATATTTGTTTGCATCCTAACAAAATTTATAAAAGTTTTTGACACTTTTACGTTATTATATCCTTCAAATATTACTGCGCAATGTAGTTTACTGTAAATGTGTATATAAGTTTTATTGAAAATTTTCACGCGCCTTTGATTTATTGTGGTTTTGCTATAAAATATTATAAAAAGATATGCGTCAAATAAGCAAAACAATTGTGTAATCCTCGTATAGAACGAGTTTTGCATTATTAACATAATAGTGTTGGTTGAGCAGTCTTAAATTAAGTAATTTCTTTATTATATAGGTATTTTCCTTGTATAAATAGGTCCGCATGATTTTATTTTTAGGTTATTAATTATTTACAAAATGGCGTTGGTCTATATAGACGGAGAGCTAGCCCCGTCCACGTCGGATATGACAATAATGAGAGCAACCAAACCCCTCTAGTCAGTTTGGTATATTATTCTTATTTCTAGATCTGGACATCTGGCAGCTTTAAAGTAGTGGAGGTCAAAGAATGCAAACCATTTCAAGAAAATAAATCCTAGAGATCTGGGTTTGATGCAATATTATGAGAAACTATACAAATAAATACTATACAATATTAAGAGAAATTATACAAAAGTTTATGTTGCGAGAAAGTAGTGCCAAACGATGTATAATAAAATATAGTTCATAGTTTTCGCCTACTGTTTTTGTTTCCGTAATAATCATACATCGGGGTTTTCGGTGCGGGAACGATTTGAGAAAGAGTAGAGATAAACAGATAGGTTGAGAGTTAGTCTGAGAAAATATCATATTATGCTTAATGAATAACTACCTCTCTGTGAATAGCTTACACACTATGATACGAGCTTTTTTTCTTAGAGGCATGTTTGTATTGACTATACTACTACTGATATACTTAGTATTTTAAAAATGCAATTGCATATCCGAAATTTATTAACTAGATCTACCTAAGACAAAGACACGGTATAGTAAGTGTCAAATATTAATCTTGACGTCCGATATTTATGAACTATTTGATTAACTGAAGAGGTTGACAATGATCAGTCATTACATGAATTAATAAAAAAATACTTGAAAAAATCATAGGTATATGTACCTACAATATATATACATAATAGTCAGCTATTATATATAAATTGTATATACCTATGATTTTTTCGATCAATTATTCTTTAGGTAGAAACGTGCTAGAGTACATTCTGTTTTTTAAGTTAATGCCTACTCTTTGGCTAATGTCAAACATTCCCGCACCGAAAACCCCGATGTATGGTAATAATACACAAAATTTTTTGGTCTAACGTTTTTTTTTATCGATTTTTGACCAGTTTTGAGTCGATATTCCAACATATTAACTATAGATAGAATTATAAGGCAAACGACTATCGGTTTTTGAATCTTTTATCTCCATTCTGTAGAGCCGGATCTTGAAATAAATGAGCCGTTATTTTTTAATGATATTTTTAAAATATGGTCTAAAAAACACTTTTATCGATATTCGAATGGTGTAAAGAATCTTACATATACGTAATCTACATATTAGGGTTCCTCTTTGATGTCTCTAAAAACTGTAGAGAGATTTTAATTTTTAACTAATTAAAACAAAATTTATGACCATAAAACCACTTTTTTAGCCTAAACTGGTTCGACTTTGATGTCAAATATCTCGTGGACAATGAATATTGAAGTAAATATAGGATACTATATTGTTTGAAGCCGTTACTGATAATATGATAAGCTATATAAATAATTAGAAAACTAAGGGAATCAGATCCAAGGTCGTTGGCGCCAGGGAGCCCCTTAAAATATCGGCCCTGTCCTTTATAACTGAGACAACTTCGGCAATTTTTACCTAGTTTGGTATTACTATTTTCCAATTAAAACATTTTGCTAGTCTGTCACTGTGACCTCCACCCATTAAAAGCTGCCAGATGCCAGGATCTAGCAATAAGAATAGTATAGCAATCTAACCAGACGGGTTTTGTTGCTCTCATTATTTTGTCATATCTGACGTGGCTAGCTCTTATTACAATAGCAGCTCAGTGACCCTTAAAAAATGCCTTATTTATGCCTACAGCATTACACGTGAATAATTATGCTATTAAACAACATTAAGCATTTATTTATGATATTGTAGAACCTAAGGCACTAAAACCGCTAAAAGCTGTATAGGGGCTGTTCATAAATTACGTCATCAATTTTTTGATAGTAAAGCTGCCAAATAAAATGACGTCATTAAAAAAAATCGTTTTAAGCTTAATTGTAAAATAAAAAACTATTTAGTAGATAATATTTTATAGCATTAAAAGTTTATAGAAACACGACTTTCATTCCTTTTTTTACACATTGATGATGTGATCTTCGGAATGACCGCCCCCGCCCCCCCCTCCTACGTCATGCTACCATCATCCGATGTCCAGACCCCCCCCCCATTTGAAATGACGTAATTTATGAACAGCCCCTTATAGTGAATTACTTGGCTTTATAATGGATTATATTATTGCTATTATACTGCATTAGGAACGTATTGCCTACTTATAAATGCTATTGTACACCCTAAGGCATTAAAAATAGCTGAAAGCTGTATAGCGAATTTACGCGGCATTATAATGGCTAATATTCATGCTCTTAAACAGTATTAAGCATTTATTTATGCTATTGTAGAACCTAAGGCACTAAACCAAACCGAAGCATTAGTGTAGCAAACCAAAACGCAACTGTACATCATTCAGCTGTACAGTTGCATGTTGTTCGCTGCACTAAAACTAATGGCTAAACAAAAGCATTTACATATGCCATTATACAACCGTTATACAGCGTAAAGCATCATAAAATGCTATTGTAGAACCTAAAGCACTAAAAACAGCTGAAAGCTGTATACCGGATTTACGTGGCATTATAATGGCTAATATTCATGCTCATAAACAGCATTAAGCATTTATTTATGCTATTGTAGAACCTAAGGCACTAAACCACACCGAAGCATTAGTGTAGCAAACCAAAACGCAACTGTACAGCATTCAGCTGTACAGTTGCATTTTGGTTCGCTGTACTAAAACTAAAAAAGCATTTATACATGCCATTATACAACCGTTATACAGCTTAAAGCATTATATAATGCTATTGTAGAACCTAAAGCACTTAAGTGCTTTTAAACAGTCGAAAGCTGTACAGTTGCGTTGTGGTTTGCTGCACTAAAGCTAAAGGCTTTACAAAAGCATTTAGATATGCCATTATACAACCGTTATACAGCTCAAAGTATCATATAATGCGACAAGTTGCTCGGTGAACGTATATAAGAGTTTATACGGTCCTTAAGTTCGAAATAAGTTAACTATTCATATGTTATAATGCTTCCTGTGTTACTTGGGTCCATACAGGTAACTAAATTAAAAAAATAAATTAACCAAATATCAACATGTGACACATCAATCGATAGGTCTTTCAAAATAACATTGAGGTTTCTTTGACTATTGTGTGATTAAGGGAATATTTTCTGAAATAATCGCTTCGAAAGTCAGAAAAGTTGTGTAGCCCCCCCCCCCCCCCCCGTAACTTTTGAACCGTAAGTTCAAAAAATATGAAAAAATTTGAAGAGATGCGCCTTATCATATACTTTCTACGAAAATTGTTTTGAACATTATCGGTTCAGCCATTTTTGAGTTATCTCCAAAAAACTTCTTCCATAGGCATCAGATACGACATTTTGGTATTAGTTTGGTTCTTATTCCATTGAAGGTACGGAACCCTCCTACGCGTGGTCCGACACGCACTTGGCCGGTTTTTTAATTCCTAGTCAAGTCAAATTGGCCCTACTGATGTTATGCGTGCACGCTATAATACTTAATCATTTTAATATTTTTTTAAATAAATTGTAGGGTTAGCAAACCAAACGTATTGCTGTTAACTGGCAACACATGGTTCGAAACCGTTTTACATATGTTTCCTTAATAGCGCAAACGCAAAGCATATTTGCGCAAACACCACAGAAAAGTGCTTTTGAGGTTATAAATAACCTCGATTCGGCAACGACTTGTTGGCAATATGAGGAAATAACGCTTCGACAAACCGGCGATGATTACATAAATCAATGCGGGGATTAAAACGACACGCGACGAGAACCGATGATGGATGCTGGGAACTGTATTCAGATTTGTAAACAGCTCTTTATGGCACAACAAAAAAAATAACCATAACCTGTCTCTTATACTGACTTGCACAGCAAAAAAATCCAAATTTACATCAAAACATCGCTTTGATGTGCGTTCACATTTTTCCTGCGCAATTCAGTATTTTTGATACCTATGCGGATTATTATTTCCCTTTGTAAAATACTAGTTAGTATAATATAATATTGTTATATATCATCATGTCAGCAGAAAAACGGCTACTACTGCTAAATGTAAAAGGCGTTTTTTGTAAAGGGTCGGCAACGCGCATGTGACTCCTCTGGAGTTGCAGGCATCCATAGGCTACGGTAGCTGCTCACCATCAGGCGGGCCTTACTCTGTATACCACCGTCGTGGTATAAAAAAATGTAAGATAATATAAATGGTAAGTAATACATTAATTTTAAACATGGGTGCCTCTTTTGGGAGATCAAATAGAAACAATTTTTTTATTTTCTTTTATTAGCCTGTTAGAGTGTCCCACTGCTGGCCAAAGGCCTTCCCTCTGGATTGCCACACGATAGACGCAGAGGACGAGGCAGGCCCAGGCGGAGGTGGCAGGACGACCTGGACGCTTTCGATAGCGATTGGCAGGAAATCACCTGGGACAAATAAATAAAAAATCTGAAAAATTTAATCGTGTGAAATATCAATTGTAAGCGCGTATTCTCATTTCAGGATCTTAAATATATGCAATACGCATCGAAATCAATTGGTTTAATAATAATGCAAAATTGTTTATTTACCTCATAGTGTAATCTCATAATTATAGTCAGCTACAATATTTAAAACGAAATCGACACAACAGTGCTCTTAAATAGTCGTCAAGGGTCATTCCCGTTGCCTGCCAGACTGATTGCTCCCAAAAGTGCCCTCAGTAGCCGTTGCCCGACACTCGCCAAACTTTACCATACATTTTTAATTTCGAACTGAAAGTTTTTAAATATTTGGGCATGATAAAAGCCAAATTTGATCTTTGTATGATTTGATATGGATAAGACATTACTCGTTCGTTATCTCGCGCATTATATAATAATGAAAGCAAGCTGTAAATATTTTGTATTCGCGTAAACTTCATATTACTAACAATGTGAACACCGTTCAAATAATACTAGGGATACACAATCAGCCCACAAAAATGGCCCCACAATAGTACAGCAAGAACGATTCGGGCGGTATTTTCTTTGACAGTCTTATTACGGTATAAGACTGGCCGGTTACAAATTTTCACGCGCCATATTTTCAGTAAATCTTGTTTGAGTCTGTTACATTGTAACTCCTTTACATTGTTGGTCGAAGAATGTGACTAGTCACTTTCCAATTTACAGGTACTGGTTAGGACATTGGTTAGGTACTATTGTAAAATTTGTTTAAGCTATCCGAATATTACGATTTACAATTGAAAGAACTCTTCCTGAAATTCGAAGAAATCTAAAGTCTATGTGTATAGGTATTGGTAGGAATAAACATCACTAAGGGTAATACCAATATGTCTTGTGACCAGTAATCTGTTCGCAGACTTCATGTGACTCGCTTGTAAGCTATGAATGAATAGGAGAGTTATAGTCCCGTCACTAAACTTTAATTTGTTCGCGGAGATCACATTTAATCCTACACTATTTTGTCCTTGGGATCTGGTAAAACAACATTTATTGAAAAGATGTATTAAGTTTTTCCCAAAAAATACATTGTGCTTTCTTTAAAAAAAATTTTTGAAAATTTTAATGTTTATTTACCACAAACATTAAATCCTACACTAGAGATTTTTAATTCAAGGGACTACCTGAATATTTAAAACCGTATTTGAAATATTCACCACCTGTCAAGTTGAGAATACATTTGAAATAATAAAAATGTTTAAAAAATTCAATAATAATCAAACACTAATTATACAAATGGTGATTTTTCACTATATTGTCGAGACAATTATTACGCTTCGTTTAAAAAAATTTTTACAGCGGTGACTGTATTATTACTATTTCTTAAATGATTTCAAATGGTTTTTGAACACGCGCATTAATTCTACACTCATGATTTTGATGCTCCTTTTAGCTTTAATAATATATTACATAATATCAAAATTTCACTAGTAGATATAGTGAGCATTTTCAGGAATTGTAAAATTAGTAATCAAAAAATAAACATAATTGGATCGGGGCGCGGGGCGGAAACTACAACCCATAAGACGTGCGGCGGCCGATACGATTAGTGCACCTAAGGTCATTGACCGTGTAGGTATCTAAGAAGCGCAGAAGGGCATAGCGTATGGTGCGTAGTTGCTTACTTAGGAGTAATAATCAGGGTGGAATAAATAATGGGCTCATTTTATTTGTTAGTATTACACTATTTTTTAAATCACACTGATAAAATATAATTCTTAATATTATTTTAATTTATATTTATATAAATGCCTATGTCCTGACTGACTGACTGACTGAATGATCCACGCAGAGCCGAAACTACTGAAGCTGGAAAGTTGAAATTTGCAGATAAGGTTACATTTTTAATTTGTACAAGTAATAAGGATCGACTTTGAAAAATTCAAGCCCTAAGGGGGTAAAAACGGGGGCGTTTTTACGGTTAGGATTTAAAATTTTAAGTTAGAAACTTAAAACTTCGTACGTTTGTTGCTAATTAAAAAATAATAAAAGTCATTTCAGCGTTTTCTGGTATATAACCTCTAACGGGGTTAAAAAGGGGTTGAAATTTTGTAACGAAATAGTAAAAATAAAATTGTGAAAGACTTGAAAGTTCGTTAGTAGGCTACTCAGCTCCAAACAAAAAATACCCCACCCCAAAGGAGTTGAAACGGGGTTGAAAAGTTGGATTGTAGCCAGGCCGAAACTACTGAAGCTAGAAAGTTATAATTTTCATTTATAATGTATACAAGTAATACGAAACAAATTTGAAAAATTAAACCCCTAAGGGAGTAAAAACGAAGAGTTAAAAATTTGTATGGGTAGGGATTAAAATTTTAAGTTCGAGGCATGCAACTTCGTACATTTAATACATAAAAAATAATGAAAGTAATTTTAGCGTTTTTTTTATTCAACCCCGCAAACGGGGTTAAAAAGGGGTTGAAAGTTGATATAGATACCTACTTTTTCGTGACAGACTCGAAAGTTCATTTGTAAGCACTTCAAAACAAAAAAAACTAATTTCCGTGTTTTTCAAAATTCCACCCTAGATGAGTTAAACAAGGTTGAAAAGTTTGTACTAAAACGAGGCCGAAACTGCTGAAGCTAGAAAGTTGTAATTTGCAGATTGGCTACTGTGTACCTATTTTATCTTTTTATTAAAAAATAAGAAAAGCAATTTCAGCGTGTTTTGATATTCATCCCTTAAGGGGGTTAAAAAACGTTGACGATTTGTATGAAGAGTGTATGTATATGGCTTAAAAGTAAGTTGTATGATGTCAGGAAACGTTTATAACAATATTCCTCTAGATTTAAGACAGCTGCCTGATACCTTGTTCCCACGTAAACTTCGACATTGGCTAATGGATAAATGTTTTTATAATTTAAATGAATTTTTTGACTGATAATTGTAAAAAAGAAACAAAATTAAAAGTACGAACGCTTCATTTTTTGGCGTAAGAATATTTTAACTAAAGTAATATTTGGGAGGCCATTTACATTTGGCCCCCTCGTAATTTATAGGCTGCGTCGGATTAATAAACCCTACATTTTCTTTGCTGTTTTAATACGCAAACAGTTTTTCGTATGATAATGTTTTTTTTTCGCCGAAACCGCTAACGTAAACGGTTCTGGTTCTGCTTTAAACGTAAATCCTGACTGTAATAAATAAAATACGCCTCTTAGTAGTGATAAATAAATAGGTACTGGAGGGAGAGTGGAGGGAGGTACTAAGAAAGAAGCACTAGGTGCAGGTTATCTAAAAATAGCGACGAATAAATGAATACGAAAACTTGTGTCTATCGAGAAGCCCCTATTTGTTCCGTGCCGTAGCTTGAAATAGACTGAGAGACGGGGCGTTATAATATAATGGTTTTATTTTTAATCTCAAAAATTTTCGGACAACAAATCGTCGAGTGACAACCAAAACTCACTAATTACAAATAGATTATTAAACGAAAATCACTTTGTTTTGTTACTATTACGTCTCATTATAGCTAGGAACATATGGTAGTAGTTAGTCAGTTTGGGTATTAGTCACCCGACGAAATGGTTTTAACCTGATGACAAAATGGATTTTTTATCGAGTCATTGAAATATTTGAAATTATAAGATTCAATCAGTAAATTAAATTACTTAAACGTAATTGAACATCGCCCAGCCGCTTACCACTCGAAGGGATAATACGAGCGAGATGCACTGCGTCTGCGTGAGATGTCAAAATGAGATCTTAATGATATCACAGATCAAGTTGTTATAATTTTCGCTATTTATGACCTACTATTGAGATTTTTTTTAATATCACTTGCAGCGCTCGAGCTCCAGCTGGTACTTACAATGATGATGTGTGATGTCAAAATGAGATCAAAAACGAAGAGGTTCCAACATTCGATCGTGGCTCCTGGCCTATTCGTGTACGGTTCGTTTCCCGCAGTCGTCACAATGGAACGCGAAGTGCTGGGCGCCAACTCGTTAGGACTAGCGAACGCGTCATGTTTGCACGCCGTAGGTTACCTTACACTAGATCCTGCATGACACGACCACTGGCACAGAAAGGCAAACGCTTGTTAACACATCTCGGCTTCGGGACTGCAGTCGCGAAAACGCTGTACAATTCGACCGAGTTATCCGTTGTATGGCGCACGCAACGAAAGCGACTGCTCTAACGTCCATCTACCTATCGCGCTGTCTTTGCCACCCGTGGATTCGCCGATCTGCTATTACTAGTAGTTCGTCGACATTTCTGCGAAACTATAGTGAACGCGGAGATTAATGTCATTTGTGATCTTGCGCACGATGTAGCAGTTGATTCTTACGTCCATATACATAATTATCTGCGAAATTTTGGGCCAGCGCAGCGTGTGGAATGTGGACTATAAGTACTATAACCCAAATCCTCTCATGCACGAGAGGGAGCCTGTGCCCAGCAGTCGGGCGTATAAATTATAGACTAACATATTTAGTGTGGGTCAACTTAAATGCCCTATCTAGGGGTAAAAATGATTTGTTGGTACATTAAGCGTCAAGACTCGGATTTATTTGCCCAAACACTTATCCATAACTTTCCTTGTGCAAGTGTACAATATCTGTTACAGCTGTTTGCGATATTAATAAAACTTTCCTAGAGCTTTGCTTGTTCAAAAGTGTAGTGTTATCTATATAGGAGTACCTAAAATACAGGGACATAAGGGGAGGCAAGATAAGTTCGAGCGTAAGCGACGGCGGTTAAGTAATGCGGAGCAGGCAAGCCCTGTTACGCCCAAAAAACTTTACCACCTCATATACATTAAGTCATTATACCTATATTTATGGCAGAACATGTTTAAGATCTTGTGTTGATCGTGTTATTTTGTCTCTTTTCAGGTAAATCGCGATCCGTTCTGAAGCTTTTCCTCAGGCCAAGTAAAACAGTTTCTTAGAAAATGTATCATTTTGTGTAATCAGACGATTTTTTCACTTGGCTGGTTTTTTACGTAAATGTCTTCTTTGATATTTTTCAAACAAATTACTTTGAACGAAAATATGTCGAAGCCCGATTTATTTCGATGTCGTTCACTTTTATATTGAGGGAAAATAAATAAAAAAATATTCGTTGAATGTGTGCCTTTATATGGTTCTGGTAATTTGCAGAGCTTTGAGGTGCGACAACACCGCTGCTTAAAATACGGCAATGTTACAGAATCGCGGTGACGCATCGTATTCGTACCGTTTTTACCGCATACTCTCCATACCGCTGCTCGAAATACGCAGACGCAACGTGTACGCCGTGACGTGCCCCATACGAAATATTTTTGACGCGAACCTTCCAAACCGTATTTCGAGCAGCGGTGTGGAGAACATGCGGTAAAGTCGTGACGTTTACGGCACGTCACTGCGATTCCGTAACGTCAGCGTATTTTAAGCAGCGGTGTGGTCGCACCTAAGGCGCAGGCGAGTTTATATTACCTATTTTATTTATTAGTGAATACCTACAAATTGAAAAGCTATAAGAAGCTTAATAAAGAATGAAAGCCAATGAAAGATGTTCACAGAAATATAACTGACTATGAATAGATTTTAATATGTCGTTTTAGATCAAGGGTATATAGGCTGTAGGCAACCCTACCCCATCGAGTAGCAAAATTCGGTTTATGTAGGTCATTGCACGGTAAAATGTTATGTATGTTAGTACCTGGTAGCCTGAGCAAAAGTTGGAGCATTTTGAACAGTCAGCTAAATATGACCCTATTTTTTGACAAAAACTACTTCATTTTCATTTCATTGACTAGCAAGTGGGCACGTGGCCCAGTCGATAGTGCTCATCGAGAAGTGCGAAAAAAATGTGGTAGCAACACAAACGCAAACCTGACATTTTAGGTTTTTTTTTCTTTCAAAAGTGTATGTCGTATGGTACAAGTTTTACCTTCTACTGGGTTAATTATTTTTGAAAGGTAGACTTAAGCATGGTTCACGATGTTCCGTTCCGCGTCCCACACGACACTTCCGACAGTTCATTTTGTATAGAAAACATCACGTGGCCTCCGAGGATACGGCCTACGGCCTATTCTTGATCTAATCCAATAAGGTCAATAATATGTTTTCTTTGTGATTCATAATATCTTTTAAACCTGACATTCCAATTATATTGTGTTGGACACATCGCATTCTGTACTTTTACAGAAATTGTAGTTTATACATATTTAAAAAATGACGAGATGATAATCTCGTCATTTTTTATCCGATTCAACTATTTTTTACTGTTACGAAGAAAAATGCATACTTTTGCATTTTCATGTTGGAATTTTTCATAGCATATACAAATGCTAGTTTTCTGCAGTTCTGCAGCAGTATATTGCAAAACTTTAGCTGCGGACGGGAATACGGGGTTCCTTTAGCACAGATTAAATCTGTAAAAAAACGCTGATGTATTTAGGTAAAAAAATACAAACAAATTGATGAAAATTTAAATTAAAGATGACCTAATAACTTTACACCTTTACCTAATAACCATTAAAAATGTATATGTTGTATTTATATCGCTTTTGCAAACCTTTTTACTCATGTACACTTGTACAGTCAGCATCCCTGATCCCCAGGATGAAAAATAGGGGAAAGAGTTGTATAAAAGTGTGATCAACGAGTTAAACGGTCTAAGTCACGGACTAAAGCATAAGATAATCCATGGCTCTTAACATTAAATAAACCTTACCTTCCACAAATACCCTCTCGGATTTGATATACGTTTCGAAGCACTATCGGATACTTCAAGTCCTCCTGCAAATTGGGTTAGAGCGAGCGGTCGGTTAGATTCCGTTCCGTACTACCGGCGAAGCGCGGTCGAGGCAGGCCATGGCTCACTAGCCACGTACAAGCGCATAGCTACGAATCGTACGTGACCGTATGATTCGTAGCTATGCGCATTCGTACTTAATACAGCGAACTTACGATTTACCGCCATCTAAGGGAGTAAAGAAACAATTATAATAATAATAAACTAATCGCTTCGCTAGAAAAGTTTCATTAAAATAAGATATATTCTTGCTTACAGTTTCAACTTAATTTCCTAGTAACAGCGCAAATAACTAAACAGTAATTAAGTAAGATATTTGCAACTATTAATAGACATGACAGGTAGTTAGGTACAGTACAGTGTGCGTAGCCAACGTGCCAGTCGTTTAACGCTCCGTAGCATATCGTAGTCACCTCTCTCTATAGTCTCTATCACTGTTCCATATTAGTGCGACAGTAACAGTTGTGTTTCGTTCGCTACGGAGCGTTAACGTTCGCATGTTGGCTACGCACCCAGTACAGTAAGCTATTAGCCTTCTGTAGACCGTATAGTGCTCTCCCTTATGGGAGAGTGCGTAAGGGATGAAAAGTGTCATTCACGTAAATAATTTGTAGTTACCAAGATGGTTTTCCCTGGTTTAACTATGATAGTTACCTGGCGCTATATTCCATTTAAGGACCCTGAAATTGCAAAAAAAAAATGCTTTAACAGTTGGAAATATTTTATTGTAGTTTATCCTGTATACAATACACATGGACCCTGGCAAAAACAGAGACACAAAGAAACAAAGATTCTTTCAATATGATTTTGAAATTATCATTTGGTTTAGGCACAGATACCTAAGGTAAGCAAGTAGACAACCACTTCTCTGTATATTTAGGCATCCGACTCGCGAATGGTCGGCGAGCGATCAGAACTAAACTCCTCATTGGAGTAAGCTTTGATTTGTACGACTACCGTGAATAGCGATCAAGCGCTACCACCTACGCACTTGTTGGGATAACTGAGGTCTTTCTTCCAGTTCAAACGCAAGTGTTTGCTGTTCCTCGACCGAGCGAAGCGATTAGTTTAAGATGGCATTGACACCCGGTGCTATGCAATAGTTAAAAATTTGGGTGTTGCCTAATCCTGTTTTTAATGTTATTGCCTATTTTACTACTTATATCGACATACGATTAAATAAGTATAAGTAGGATCCATTGAATAACGAAGTAAATATTGTGCATTATAAGAGCCCCATTAGGTTAAGGTACCCAACTCGCAAATAGTCGGCGAGCTGTGAACTATAAGAACTACGGTTTTTACGGAATTCGCATTGATTCGTGCGACTATCTTCAACAGTGGTCAAGTGCACCTAACCTACGCATCTGTTGGGATAACTAGAGGCTTTGTCGGGTTCGAACGCAATCTCGTTAGTTCTTATTATTGATTCCATCAAACAAGATAGCTAACTCTCAAGTATACATACTTAACATGTTCGTTGTTCTAACTCTTTGAAATAAATAAATTCACCCAATGTTAAATCTAGTAATAGTTCGTGATCCGTGGTTATGACCCCTCATCCACCGCATGCCTAGTGGAGCGTTCAGCCGAATAATTGAGTCAGTAAAAACATTCCCTGCCTAATTAGGATTGCCTGTAAATAGACCTCCGTTGAGTTTAGTTTTGCACCGAACAATGGAGCTGGTTAATTAAATGCAGGGTTTAGCGCTTTGGAAAAGCTTTCTGTGGCACAAACACCATTTACTCGTAATATCTAGACTACTGGGTCAGATAGTATATAATAATATACTAGGTATCTGACCCAGCGAACATCGTACCATCAGCTAATTTTTTTAAGATTTCTCCAATAATATGGGTTCAGCCGTTCTTGAGTTATAAATGGTGTAACCGACATGACTTTGTTGTGAATATATATAATATACAGGGTGTAATCGTTAAGTGTGGCCAGGCCATAACTCCGTAAATATAACAGATATCAGAAAACTTCCAGCTGATATCGAAAGTGCGTTACCCAATGAGTAAAATTACATTAATAACTTTTTCTAAATAAAAGTATTAATATTAAAAATATTAAGTTTAAACGCTCCCATACAGTTAGTACCTACGACGACTCACTCCCAAAGAAGAACGTCGGTGCCGTAAGAGATAAAACTGCTTGAGATTCATTATTTGCACGAGTAAACTGTAATAACATGATAATTGATTGATATGGAATAAAATAAAACAATTCATGAATAATTTGATAACGCTGAAATGACTAGACCGTACAAACTAGTCTTTATCCGAACGTCGGTCCGGGTTTGAAGTTAATGTTTGGGATAGTTCTGACTTTATTTAAAAAAAGTTATTAATGTAATTTTACTCATTGGGTGACGCACTTTCGATATCAGTTGGAAGTTTTCTGATATCTGTTATATTTACGGAATTATGGCCCGGCCACACTTAACGATTACACCCTGTATATATAATTATATACTGTGACTGTACTAATGTATAAAAATGTATACGAGTATATTAAGTTTACTATTTTGTGCTGGAATTGTTGTACATGTATAAATAGGTTAACTTGAAAAACGTATTTTTATCAATAAATAAATGGTAGAATGAATGTTCCGTATGCCGTATTTTTAAATATAAAGCCCCTGAATTGCGTATTAGATCTTACCTACTTCTGTAGTGTTTATTATTTATTTGCTCTTTTTCTTTTCCTTCTGTCTAAATATGTTTAGGCTTATTTACGAGTATTTAATTTCCTGAGCTTTAAAAGGTAAAATCTATACATATAATAAAGCTGAAGAGGGTCGAAAGTCTGTACATGGATAGGGTTTGCAATCCGAATATTCGGATATTCAAATTATCCGAATATCCGCTAAAAATGTTCAACTTTGAATATCCGAATAAAACGGATATTTTATACAACGCATTAACAGTGTATAAAATCACGTTTATTACGTTATTTCGAAGTTACCCGAACCAATCTTGTCAACCGGCTGACTAAATACAAGGGCTGATATTTATATATCCGGAAACCGGGATTACAATCTTCTTAAATAGCATATTTGACCTCCATGGTAAAATTTGAACTTTTTTAAGTACTGGCCGGTATATTTTTTCTTTCTTATTAACGCTCGTGTTTTGTTTTTGACGGGTTTTAAATGTCATCTCGCAGCAAGAATGGAACTCACTCGTGAAAATATTAGTGCTATGATTTATTATGATTTTCGGCGTGGTTTAACGCAACAACAGTGCATAGATCAACTAACTTCAACTTTTGGTGATGAAGCCCCATCTAAAACTACTGTGTATCACTGGTTTAGTGAGTTCAATCGTGGACGTAGTATGCTTACGGACGAAGTTAAGGCAGGTCGCCCGAAATCGGTCGTTGTACAACAAAATATCGAGGCTGTGCGAAAACTTATAATGGACGACCGACATGTTACGTACCGCGAGATAGAGGCGACTCTGGGTATTTCTATGACCAGCATTAATAGCATATTACATAATTATTTGGCTGTAAAAAAATTTGTTCGCGTTGGATACCCCACAACTTAACAAAAGAGCAAAAAGATGCTCGCGTCGAATGGTGCAATAAAATGTTAAAAAAATATGACCGTGGTGACTCAAAAACCGTTTATAACATCTATACAGGTGACGAATCCTGGATCTATGCATACGATCCCGAAACGAAGCAACAATCAACGGTATGGGTGTTTCAAAATGAGCCGAACCCTACGAAAGTTACTCGTGCAAAAAGTACATTGAAACAAATGGTGGCCTGCTTCTTCGGTATTAATGGCCATGTAGCTACAGTGCCACTAGAAAACCGTAGAACGGTTAATTCAGAGTGGTACACGACCATTTGCTTACCGGAAGTATTTGAACAAATTCGTAAAACTAACCAGCGACGAAGAATCATTCTTCATCATGACAATGCCAGCTATCATACGTCACGCGAAACAACTCTATTTTTGGAGGGTCAAAATGTGGAATTAACGGGTCATCCGCCGTACAGCCCTGACTTGGCACCCAACGATTTTTATTTATTTCCAAATATAAAGAATAAATTACGCGGTCAACGATTTTCGACCGCTGAAGATGCTGTCGACGCATTCAAACAACACGTTATGGAGGTACCTCAGGCGGAGTGGCAGAAGTGCTTTAAAAATTGGTTCACGCGAATGCAAAAGTGCATAGATCATCAAGGGGAATACTTTGAAAAACAATAAAACCATTTTCAGCCGTGTACGTTTGTTTGTTTTTTTGTTTCCGGATATATAAGTAGCAACCCTCTATATTTCAAAACGGTCAATTGCGGTCTAAAATGCAGCAAGACTCATTAAGTTTTCTCAGATCTTATTACCAGGCAGAGAAAGACGAAGACCAATAAGTAATAACACAAAAAAAAATTTCGCATGCGAGCTTCGGACATACAATACAACACTACTGTACTGGCTTATCAAATAAGCAGTACAAACGTTCCTATCGTAGCTAGTCTTGTTTGATTTATAAAAAACTGATTGTTTTCGTATTTAATTTTAACGTAATATTTATATCTTAATTGTTATAGCCTTAGTTCGAATCACGATTTTTTTTTATTGCACTATTTTGTTATGATTATAATACGTACATAGATATCTCGGTTTTATTTTGATTAATAGACATTTGATAATTGTTTCTATTAAGATTTCGTGCATTTGTTCTACTGTGTTATATGTTTTAAACGTCATCTTTGTATAATTATTGTTGATTGTTTGTGTTTATTTCCTTTTTAATAATTTAATGCTGTTAAAAATATCCTCTAAGATAGACCAATATTTGCTGATTACAGGTTTTTTTAAGTTATTGATATCTTGAAAGAAATTACTCGGTTATTGTATCGCTTTATTTTTCGAATTATATCATTTATGTCATTAGTATTTAGAATGTAATTTTATCTGTCGTGGATACTAATTACTTATTCCATCTGTATGTGTCAGTTATTTAAAAAGTCTCGGCACTATTATTTCGACTACCGCCATTTTTTACAATAACAAATTGTTGTTGTTTTGTTAGTAATTGAAATTTTTCCTCTAGCTTTTTTATTTTTTATTTGATTTTTTTAACTTAATATTTCAAAACCAGTCAAGTGCGGTTGCCAGTAGTGACTTGAATGTCATCTGGAAATATTGTTGTCACTAGTTAGATTAAGTATAGTTTTAAGTTCTGGTTGCCCTGAAAATCAGCGTTGTGGCTACACTGCCATGACTCGTGCTGAGTGGCAACCATTTTGGTGTAAATTATAATTATTTGTATATTTCATGTTATGTTTCAGTTCGCTTTGCACCAAATAAATATTTTCCATTTCATTTCATTTCTCATTTAGAATCAATATTTTGTTTCATTAATCAGCCCATATTTATCCGAAATTATCCGAAATATCCGAATATTCGGATAAAAAAATTTTTGCTATTCAAATTATCCGAATACTAAAAATTGACGGATATTGCAAACCTTATACATGGAAGATAATCGAAAAAAAGTTGGCTGGGGATACTAAGAATCGATAACAGAACACGTTCCAACAATTTTTAGAGTTTTTGTCTGTTTATCTGTTTGTCTGTTTATTTGACCGCGCATCACGTGAAAACGGCTGAACGGATTTTGATGAAAATTTGTATAGAGATAGTTTGAGTCTCGGGAAAGGATAATATATAATTTTCATCCCGAAAATCAACCCTGGTGGGGGTGAAAACGGGGTTGAAAGTTTGTATGGAGAATTTTTAACCGTTGAAACCATTTAGACAGAAATGAGTATGGAGATAATTTGAGTCTCGAGAAACGTCATAGGATAGTTTTCAAACTCTTGTAGGGGTGAAAAGGGGGTTGGAAGTTGGTATGAGGAATTTTTTACCGCTGAACTGATTTAGATAAAAATTTGTATAGAGATAGTATGGGTCTCGAGAAAGGACAAAGGATAGTTTCATCTTCAATAAAGCCCCTCCCCCATCTTACTTTAGAACCGTAGGTCAAAAAAATTTGAAAAAAAAAGGAAGTGAAGCCTGAAAGGTACTTTCAATAAAAACTATTTATAATAAAGCTGAAGAGGGTCGAAAGTCTGTTCATGGAATTTTTTTACCGCTGAACTGATTAAGATGAAATTTGGTATAGAGATAGTATGGGTCTCGAGAAAAGACAAAGGATAGTTTTCACCCCAAAAATCAACCCTCAAGGGGTGAAAAGGGAGTTGGAAATTTGTATAGGGAATTATTAACCGCAGAATCGCTTTAGATAAAATTTGGTATGGAAATAATTTGAGCTCTGGAAAAGGAAATAAAATAGTTTTATCTCGGAAATTATCCCTCAAGCGGATGCAAAAGGGGTGGAAGTTTACATGGGGAAGAAACAACCAATAACCGCTGTACGTATTTAGATGAAATTTGGTATTGAAATAATTTGTAATTTTTTGGTCAAGGTGTTCATATTTATAACATGTTGGGTAACATGTTATAAATATAAAGCATCGAGGTCAAGGTGCCTCGATGCTTTAAATTTACCTTTACCCGCTCTGAAGAAATATTTGAAAATGTCATGAATGTTAAAGGGTTATTGCAGGTTCGAGGACTATATATGACGGACAAAGATGCATGGCCCAAACCAAAAAACTACTACAAAATCATCTAACATTTATAGGACACCGTTTAGGTAGGAAAACATATCAAACGTTTTGTGAAGCAGTCAGATTAGGATTTGTGGTAGCAACAATGTGGTAGCAACACAAACGCAAACCTGACATTTTAGGTTTTTTTTTCTTTCAAAAGTGTATGTCGTATGGTACAAGTTTTACCTTCTACTGGGTTAATTATTTTTGAAAGGTAGACTTAAGCATGGTTCACGATGTTCCGTTCCGCGTCCCACACGACACTTCCGACAGTTCATTTTGTATAGAAAACATCACGTGGCCTCCGAGGATACGGCCTACGGCCTATTCTTGATCTAATCCAATAAGGTCAATAATATGTTTTCTTTGTGATTCATAATATCTTTTAAACCTGACATTCCAATTATATTGTGTTGGACACATCGCATTCTGTACTTTTACAGAAATTGTAGTTTATACATATTTAAAAAATGACGAGATGATAATCTCGTCATTTTTTATCCGATTCAACTATTTTTTACTGTTACGAAGAAAAATGCATACTTTTGCATTTTCATGTTGGAATTTTTCATAGCATATACAAATGCTAGTTTTCTGCAGTTCTGCAGCAGTATATTGCAAAACTTTAGCTGCGGACGGGAATACGGGGTTCCTTTAGCACAGATTAAATCTGTAAAAAAACGCTGATGTATTTAGGTAAAAAAATACAAACAAATTGATGAAAATTTAAATTAAAGATGACCTAATAACTTTACACCTTTACCTAATAACCATTAAAAATGTATATGTTGTATTTATATCGCTTTTGCAAACCTTTTTACTCATGTACACTTGTACAGTCAGCATCCCTGATCCCCAGGATGAAAAATAGGGGAAAGAGTTGTATAAAAGTGTGATCAACGAGTTAAACGGTCTAAGTCACGGACTAAAGCATAAGATAATCCATGGCTCTTAACATTAAATAAACCTTACCTTCCACAAATACCCTCTCGGATTTGATATACGTTTCGAAGCACTATCGGATACTTCAAGTCCTCCTGCAAATTGGGTTAGAGCGAGCGGTCGGTTAGATTCCGTTCCGTACTACCGGCGAAGCGCGGTCGAGGCAGGCCATGGCTCACTAGCCACGTACAAGCGCATAGCTACGAATCGTACGTGACCGTATGATTCGTAGCTATGCGCATTCGTACTTAATACAGCGAACTTACGATTTACCGCCATCTAAGGGAGTAAAGAAACAATTATAATAATAATAAACTAATCGCTTCGCTAGAAAAGTTTCATTAAAATAAGATATATTCTTGCTTACAGTTTCAACTTAATTTCCTAGTAACAGCGCAAATAACTAAACAGTAATTAAGTAAGATATTTGCAACTATTAATAGACATGACAGGTAGTTAGGTACAGTACAGTGTGCGTAGCCAACGTGCCAGTCGTTTAACGCTCCGTAGCATATCGTAGTCACCTCTCTCTATAGTCTCTATCACTGTTCCATATTAGTGCGACAGTAACAGTTGTGTTTCGTTCGCTACGGAGCGTTAACGTTCGCATGTTGGCTACGCACCCAGTACAGTAAGCTATTAGCCTTCTGTAGACCGTATAGTGCTCTCCCTTATGGGAGAGTGCGTAAGGGATGAAAAGTGTCATTCACGTAAATAATTTGTAGTTACCAAGATGGTTTTCCCTGGTTTAACTATGATAGTTACCTGGCGCTATATTCCATTTAAGGACCCTGAAATTGCAAAAAAAAAATGCTTTAACAGTTGGAAATATTTTATTGTAGTTTATCCTGTATACAATACACATGGACCCTGGCAAAAACAGAGACACAAAGAAACAAAGATTCTTTCAATATGATTTTGAAATTATCATTTGGTTTAGGCACAGATACCTAAGGTAAGCAAGTAGACAACCACTTCTCTGTATATTTAGGCATCCGACTCGCGAATGGTCGGCGAGCGATCAGAACTAAACTCCTCATTGGAGTAAGCTTTGATTTGTACGACTACCGTGAATAGCGATCAAGCGCTACCACCTACGCACTTGTTGGGATAACTGAGGTCTTTCTTCCAGTTCAAACGCAAGTGTTTGCTGTTCCTCGACCGAGCGAAGCGATTAGTTTAAGATGGCATTGACACCCGGTGCTATGCAATAGTTAAAAATTTGGGTGTTGCCTAATCCTGTTTTTAATGTTATTGCCTATTTTACTACTTATATCGACATACGATTAAATAAGTATAAGTAGGATCCATTGAATAACGAAGTAAATATTGTGCATTATAAGAGCCCCATTAGGTTAAGGTACCCAACTCGCAAATAGTCGGCGAGCTGTGAACTATAAGAACTACGGTTTTTACGGAATTCGCATTGATTCGTGCGACTATCTTCAACAGTGGTCAAGTGCACCTAACCTACGCATCTGTTGGGATAACTAGAGGCTTTGTCGGGTTCGAACGCAATCTCGTTAGTTCTTATTATTGATTCCATCAAACAAGATAGCTAACTCTCAAGTATACATACTTAACATGTTCGTTGTTCTAACTCTTTGAAATAAATAAATTCACCCAATGTTAAATCTAGTAATAGTTCGTGATCCGTGGTTATGACCCCTCATCCACCGCATGCCTAGTGGAGCGTTCAGCCGAATAATTGAGTCAGTAAAAACATTCCCTGCCTAATTAGGATTGCCTGTAAATAGACCTCCGTGGAGTTTAGTTTTGCACCGAACAATGGAGCTGGTTAATTAAATGCAGGGTTTAGCGCTTTGGAAAAGCTTTCTGTGGCACAAACACCATTTACTCGTAATATCTAGACTACTGGGTCAGATAGTATATAATAATATACTAGGTATCTGACCCAGCGAACATCGTACCATCAGCTAATTTTTTTAAGATTTCTCCAATAATATGGGTTCAGCCGTTCTTGAGTTATAAATGGTGTAACCGACATGACTTTGTTGTGAATATATATAATATACAGGGTGTAATCGTTAAGTGTGGCCAGGCCATAACTCCGTAAATATAACAGATATCAGAAAACTTCCAGCTGATATCGAAAGTGCGTTACCCAATGAGTAAAATTACATTAATAACTTTTTCTAAATAAAAGTATTAATATTAAAAATATTAAGTTTAAACGCTCCCATACAGTTAGTACCTACGACGACTCACTCCCAAAGAAGAACGTCGGTGCCGTAAGAGATAAAACTGCTTGAGATTCATTATTTGCACGAGTAAACTGTAATAACATGATAATTGATTGATATGGAATAAAATAAAACAATTCATGAATAATTTGATAACGCTGAAATGACTAGACCGTACAAACTAGTCTTTATCCGAACGTCGGTCCGGGTTTGAAGTTAATGTTTGGGATAGTTCTGACTTTATTTAAAAAAAGTTATTAATGTAATTTTACTCATTGGGTGACGCACTTTCGATATCAGTTGGAAGTTTTCTGATATCTGTTATATTTACGGAATTATGGCCCGGCCACACTTAACGATTACACCCTGTATATATAATTATATACTGTGACTGTACTAATGTATAAAAATGTATACGAGTATATTAAGTTTACTATTTTGTGCTGGAATTGTTGTACATGTATAAATAGGTTAACTTGAAAAACGTATTTTTATCAATAAATAAATGGTAGAATGAATGTTCCGTATGCCGTATTTTTAAATATAAAGCCCCTGAATTGCGTATTAGATCTTACCTACTTCTGTAGTGTTTATTATTTATTTGCTCTTTTTCTTTTCCTTCTGTCTAAATATGTTTAGGCTTATTTACGAGTATTTAATTTCCTGAGCTTTAAAAGGTAAAATCTATACATATAATAAAGCTGAAGAGGGTCGAAAGTCTGTACATGGATAGGGTTTGCAATCCGAATATTCGGATATTCAAATTATCCGAATATCCGCTAAAAATGTTCAACTTTGAATATCCGAATAAAACGGATATTTTATACAACGCATTAACAGTGTATAAAATCACGTTTATTACGTTATTTCGAAGTTACCCGAACCAATCTTGTCAACCGGCTGACTAAATACAAGGGCTGATATTTATATATCCGGAAACCGGGATTACAATCTTCTTAAATAGCATATTTGACCTCCATGGTAAAATTTGAACTTTTTTAAGTACTGGCCGGTATATTTTTTCTTTCTTATTAACGCTCGTGTTTTGTTTTTGACGGGTTTTAAATGTCATCTCGCAGCAAGAATGGAACTCACTCGTGAAAATATTAGTGCTATGATTTATTATGATTTTCGGCGTGGTTTAACGCAACAACAGTGCATAGATCAACTAACTTCAACTTTTGGTGATGAAGCCCCATCTAAAACTACTGTGTATCACTGGTTTAGTGAGTTCAATCGTGGACGTAGTATGCTTACGGACGAAGTTAAGGCAGGTCGCCCGAAATCGGTCGTTGTACAACAAAATATCGAGGCTGTGCGAAAACTTATAATGGACGACCGACATGTTACGTACCGCGAGATAGAGGCGACTCTGGGTATTTCTATGACCAGCATTAATAGCATATTACATAATTATTTGGCTGTAAAAAAATTTGTTCGCGTTGGATACCCCACAACTTAACAAAAGAGCAAAAAGATGCTCGCGTCGAATGGTGCAATAAAATGTTAAAAAAATATGACCGTGGTGACTCAAAAACCGTTTATAACATCTATACAGGTGACGAATCCTGGATCTATGCATACGATCCCGAAACGAAGCAACAATCAACGGTATGGGTGTTTCAAAATGAGCCGAACCCTACGAAAGTTACTCGTGCAAAAAGTACATTGAAACAAATGGTGGCCTGCTTCTTCGGTATTAATGGCCATGTAGCTACAGTGCCACTAGAAAACCGTAGAACGGTTAATTCAGAGTGGTACACGACCATTTGCTTACCGGAAGTATTTGAACAAATTCGTAAAACTAACCAGCGACGAAGAATCATTCTTCATCATGACAATGCCAGCTATCATACGTCACGCGAAACAACTCTATTTTTGGAGGGTCAAAATGTGGAATTAACGGGTCATCCGCCGTACAGCCCTGACTTGGCACCCAACGATTTTTATTTATTTCCAAATATAAAGAATAAATTACGCGGTCAACGATTTTCGACCGCTGAAGATGCTGTCGACGCATTCAAACAACACGTTATGGAGGTACCTCAGGCGGAGTGGCAGAAGTGCTTTAAAAATTGGTTCACGCGAATGCAAAAGTGCATAGATCATCAAGGGGAATACTTTGAAAAACAATAAAACCATTTTCAGCCGTGTACGTTTGTTTGTTTTTTTGTTTCCGGATATATAAGTAGCAACCCTCTATATTTCAAAACGGTCAATTGCGGTCTAAAATGCAGCAAGACTCATTAAGTTTTCTCAGATCTTATTACCAGGCAGAGAAAGACGAAGACCAATAAGTAATAACACAAAAAAAAAATTTCGCATGCGAGCTTCGGACATACAATACAACACTACTGTACTGGCTTATCAAATAAGCAGTACAAACGTTCCTATCGTAGCTAGTCTTGTTTGATTTATAAAAAACTGATTGTTTTCGTATTTAATTTTAACGTAATATTTATATCTTAATTGTTATAGCCTTAGTTCGAATCACGATTTTTTTTTATTGCACTATTTTGTTATGATTATAATACGTACATAGATATCTCGGTTTTATTTTGATTAATAGACATTTGATAATTGTTTCTATTAAGATTTCGTGCATTTGTTCTACTGTGTTATATGTTTTAAACGTCATCTTTGTATAATTATTGTTGATTGTTTGTGTTTATTTCCTTTTTAATAATTTAATGCTGTTAAAAATATCCTCTAAGATAGACCAATATTTGCTGATTACAGGTTTTTTTAAGTTATTGATATCTTGAAAGAAATTACTCGGTTATTGTATCGCTTTATTTTTCGAATTATATCATTTATGTCATTAGTATTTAGAATGTAATTTTATCTGTCGTGGATACTAATTACTTATTCCATCTGTATGTGTCAGTTATTTAAAAAGTCTCGGCACTATTATTTCGACTACCGCCATTTTTTACAATAACAAATTGTTGTTGTTTTGTTAGTAATTGAAATTTTTCCTCTAGCTTTTTTATTTTTTATTTGATTTTTTTAACTTAATATTTCAAAACCAGTCAAGTGCGGTTGCCAGTAGTGACTTGAATGTCATCTGGAAATATTGTTGTCACTAGTTAGATTAAGTATAGTTTTAAGTTCTGGTTGCCCTGAAAATCAGCGTTGTGGCTACACTGCCATGACTCGTGCTGAGTGGCAACCATTTTGGTGTAAATTATAATTATTTGTATATTTCATGTTATGTTTCAGTTCGCTTTGCACCAAATAAATATTTTCCATTTCATTTCATTTCTCATTTAGAATCAATATTTTGTTTCATTAATCAGCCCATATTTATCCGAAATTATCCGAAATATCCGAATATTCGGATAAAAAAATTTTTGCTATTCAAATTATCCGAATACTAAAAATTGACGGATATTGCAAACCTTATACATGGAAGATAATCGAAAAAAAGTTGGCTGGGGATACTAAGAATCGATAACAGAACACGTTCCAACAATTTTTAGAGTTTTTGTCTGTTTATCTGTTTGTCTGTTTATTTGACCGCGCATCACGTGAAAACGGCTGAACGGATTTTGATGAAAATTTGTATAGAGATAGTTTGAGTCTCGGGAAAGGATAATATATAATTTTCATCCCGAAAATCAACCCTGGTGGGGGTGAAAACGGGGTTGAAAGTTTGTATGGAGAATTTTTAACCGTTGAAACCATTTAGACAGAAATGAGTATGGAGATAATTTGAGTCTCGAGAAACGTCATAGGATAGTTTTCAAACTCTTGTAGGGGTGAAAAGGGGGTTGGAAGTTGGTATGAGGAATTTTTTACCGCTGAACTGATTTAGATAAAAATTTGTATAGAGATAGTATGGGTCTCGAGAAAGGACAAAGGATAGTTTCATCTTCAATAAAGCCCCTCCCCCATCTTACTTTAGAACCGTAGGTCAAAAAAATTTGAAAAAAAAAGGAAGTGAAGCCTGAAAGGTACTTTCAATAAAAACTATTTATAATAAAGCTGAAGAGGGTCGAAAGTCTGTTCATGGAATTTTTTTACCGCTGAACTGATTAAGATGAAATTTGGTATAGAGATAGTATGGGTCTCGAGAAAAGACAAAGGATAGTTTTCACCCCAAAAATCAACCCTCAAGGGGTGAAAAGGGAGTTGGAAATTTGTATAGGGAATTATTAACCGCAGAATCGCTTTAGATAAAATTTGGTATGGAAATAATTTGAGCTCTGGAAAAGGAAATAAAATAGTTTTATCTCGGAAATTATCCCTCAAGCGGATGCAAAAGGGGTGGAAGTTTACATGGGGAAGAAACAACCAATAACCGCTGTACGTATTTAGATGAAATTTGGTATTGAAATAATTTGTAATTTTTTGGTCAAGGTGTTCATATTTATAACATGTTGGGTAACATGTTATAAATATAAAGCATCGAGGTCAAGGTGCCTCGATGCTTTAAATTTACCTTTACCCGCTCTGAAGAAATATTTGAAAATGTCATGAATGTTAAAGGGTTATTGCAGGTTCGAGGACTATATATGACGGACAAAGATGCATGGCCCAAACCAAAAAACTACTACAAAATCATCTAACATTTATAGGACACCGTTTAGGTAGGAAAACATATCAAACGTTTTGTGAAGCAGTCAGATTAGGATTTATTTTTCTTTATAATTAAACAAGGGGTACATTATCTGTCTCTCAATCTGTTTTGATATGTCTTCTTGAAGAACTACGCATTATTTTGTATCTTTAAGATCTAATAATGTATTACTGTTTTGAAAAAAATAAGTCCCGTCGAGTTTATTTTCGGTCATAATACTTCTTGGGCCAGAGGTGTAGGGTTAGAACCGGTGGTAGTTATGGAACGAAGTTCCTTATCGGACGGTTCGCGGATGGGGGGCTAGGCGAAAAAAAGTCACGTGACCGTCACGAAAAAGCGTCACGCCACGAAAACGCGACACCCATACGATTGAGAAACATGTAAAATGGAATAAAATAAAAATTATATAAAATAGAATAAAGTGAAGTGAAGTGTAGTGAAAAGTGAAAGTGGGAAGTGACAAAGTGATAAAAGTGAAAAAAGTCGAGAACCTAAAAGTAAAAAATGACAAAAATGTCGAAAATGTCAAAAATGGCCAAATTCCTACATTAAAAAAATATTAAAATTTAAAAAATTTAAAAATAAAATCAAAAATTTTAAAAAATTTAAAAAATTTCAAAGATTTCAAAAATTTCAAAAATTTCAAAAATTTCAAAAATTTCAAATAATTCAAAAAATTTCAAAAATTTCAAAATTTTCAAAGTTTCCAAAGTTTCAAAAATTTCCAAAATTTTCAAAAATTTTAATAGGATTTTAAATATGTGTGTAGGTAAATCAGTGTATGCTTCTGTATATAATTAGGCCTTATTACGTAAAAGTTACATAAACTACTATTTATCTCTTTTTAGGGTTCCGTAGTCAACTAGGAACCCTTATAGTTTCGCCATGTCCTTCCGACTGTCCGCGGTCTAGCTCAGTTACCGTTCGTACTAGAAAGCTGAAATTTGGTGAGGCCTGATAAGAACTTTCAATAAAAACTATATTGAATAAAATCGGTTCAGCCGTTTTTGAATTATCAGTCGAAAACGCATAGTGAAAGGAAGTGCCGAATAGTAAAATGACGTAAGCGCCACCAAATATCCCTTAATAAACGACCTTTTGAACGGATGTTTTGTAACAGGGAGGCATCTACGAAACTCTACACTGAGCATCGCCCGACATACTCTTGGCCGGTTTTTTTTTTTGCATTGTTATCCCGAAAATTTCTGCATTTGTGACCCCACCCCTTCCCCAATTTCAACCGCGCCTGTTCTTACCTTTCATGCTTAGACTGATTTGACGGGAGGATCGATTTGGATGATATTTGCCGTGGACGTGGATAAATACAAAAGTGGTCCTGTATCGTCCGATATACACCTACTACTCTATGTCGTTTAAATCATGCCAAAAAAAAATATGATAAAAAAGTATTCATTTTGAGTGTAGTTTCATTTAGTGGTAATTGTAAATTATTTTATTAAGACTACTGTCCTCTAGCGTATCCATCTGTCAACTTTACTTCAAGTTCCGCCTCCAGGGTAGCGGGAGAGAAATTAGGGGTGAATTAGCCGCTTACTGACACAAACCGAATTCCACGCGGGCGGAGCCGCGGGCACAGCTAGTGGTATTATATGTCTAAAACTTGTTTTTGTGGGCCAAATAAACCTTCGCAAACAGCACGAATCCTAAGTTTAGCCTAAAAACAGGTGTCAACGTCTATGAGAAATGTATTTGGTGCATGTTCACGATTTGTATATCATTTACAAATCCGCGCCGCGCCGCCTGCACCTATCCGTCACTTTCAATTTCGACTGCTCGTGCTTGATAAATCATTGACACGTGTTTTCACGTGATCAAAACTCCTATTTCATTGGAATATATTGTTTTGCTATTCGTCATTTCGTATTTATTATTTATGAGATTATGAATATACAATTTGCTAGCTATTTATAGCTTCATTGTGACTTCTTTAGCAGACAAGAATATATATCATTGATTCCAGTTATTGACTGTTAGTCTCTTCTACTTCTACTAGTCTCTCTCTCTACGACCGTATAGTGGGGCTATATTAATTTTTTACCTAAGTATAATCTGTTTTAACTTCTGGCTTTACTGGACTATGAAAACATCTAAATATAGACCTTGTCCTGTATAAATGAGACACTTTTTTACAATTGTTAATTTTTGCCAATCTATCACTCTGAGGTCCACCCATTGCCTGTCAAATTCCCGGATCTAGCAATAAGGATAGTGTAGCAAATTATTAGACGGGTTTCGTTGCTTTCATTATTGTGTCATATCTGACGCAGCCAGCTCTTAGTCTATTTGTTTGTCGATCAGCACACGAACCTAAACATGAAATTAACAGCTGTATAACAAAAACTTATAAATTATTACAACATTTATCAGGCATCAATCTCACAACCTAAATTGTTTAGAAAATGAAACCCGCGGCATTCCCGCCATTATTTACAACTCGGACTTTCTCTCGTTCTGGCCGCTGCACGCCGGCCACTGACTCGACATGCTAGTAATTAGTTTGTAGGTTAGACACTACGTCGGTTACAATACCATATTGTATTACGAAGGCCGCAAATATATGTGACACTCTTTTAAGGGTTTAAAAATACGTTTGAGTCTGAATATTGTCAGTATGTCTCACGAAAGTTTAAGAATCTAAATGTTTTGTGTACCTTTTTATATAGTGTTCTCACATGCAGTGTTTATCTACGTTATAGATGTTAGAATCTTCGTATAACGTAACTACAATCTTTCATCAAGCCTCACATTTTTTCTGGAAATGTTTGCTGTTCTTACCAGAGGGCCACTATTATGCACTACATCTGTACATTTGTTAAACAATGTACGGCAGCCGCCAACAGTGCTGAGTGCGCGTTTCCTGGCCATTGCGTTAGTGTTCTACGCCCTTTCCGCAATAAAAACGCGCAAAATCTCCACAGAAACTTCGCCTCGCAATCCCGAAAATTTCAAAGAACAATTTGCATTTATATCATAAAGATCACTATCACGACTGAAACCTCAATTTCTCCGCTGTCAGCTCGACCGCAAACTTCGTCCTATTAAAATTACTGACAATGTGTTCCCAAACTTTAAGGATTTAACCGTTAACTTGAATTTAACTATTCAGTGAGAACTGACCTCGTTTCGTGCGTGTCGCGGTAATTTGGGCGGGGTCTGAATATTCCTGAGGTCCAAATTAACCCGCGGTCCTCTGGGAGGCCCCTTTGGGGTCAGCGAGCTGTTATTGCGAGAGAAAATAGTCCTTAGCACCTCTGCGACAATAAAAATATTTGACAGATGACAGAGGGGGGAATAACACAAGGGTCGTGTGATGTAGGTATTCAGGGTGTATTAGTTGGATTATTTTTAATAGAGTAGATACTGCCAGCTAATGAAGGCTAAGAGGTCCAATAATAATAAAGAAGCAAAAACATTACATTCTGCTAGCTACCTTTAGCAGACAAAAATAAGGAATTGCTTATATTAAATGACATGTGCTAGCGACACAAGAACAGCGGGGTACTTTTTCTATGGGAAATACTAGGTACACTAGGAATTTGATAGTATCCATGTCACGAATAGTCAATCGTACAAGTCAAATTATACTCGCCATACTTGCGTGACACACCGTGACAAGCGTCAAAACTCAATTATATACATACTTCCGCTTCGGATACGAGCGTTTCCCCGCCCGCTCATTCACACAACACCTCTAAAGTTACTAACCTCTTAACTTAAGCTGAAGGAAATAAGGGATTTGCGACTTTAAATAACATAACCTAAAGTTACGAACCGCTTGACCTCGTTTGAAGGAGATAAGAGTTATGTGAATTTAGCCGACGACAAGATGTTTACGCTGTCAAGGCTGTCGAGGGCCTTTTTAACATTTCAAACAATTAAAATAAATGCAGGCAGCATGTCCATACATGAAACAGCCTGTAAATAAAACAGTCACGTTGCCTAGACACTTAAAGACGACGTACAGCCTAACCTGAAATATGCAACGTACATACATAAGTGATACATATAACACATAACATTCTAATTTTATGGAGCTCTACTAAGGAAGAATTCATAATTCAGTGGAGTGATTTGGCATATCTTGGCATACAAAAGCGGTTGTCAAATGTATTTAAAGTGCTGTCAAATCACTTCGCTGAATTATGGATTCTACCTTGAGAAAGGATTTTGGAAATTTAATCCCTAAACCTTTGAAAAAAGGGTTTGAAAGTTTTGAACGACCTCCACGCGAACAAAGTCGCGTTAGGAGGCTAGAATACCCATACTCAAACAATTTTGTATCAATAAAAAAAGTCTGCGAACGATATCACAATTAATAAAAATGAAGGAAATATGGATATCTACTGCCTTGGACGAGAGTCGAATTCCCGGAGTCGCGGGCGCGAGTTTCGCCCGAGGCAGTAGATTTTTCCATCTTTCCTTTATTTCTTAAAAATTGTAGTGTATACTCGATTAAATGATCCGCCTAGTAAGTGGTCTATGTGTGCAAAATATCCCCACAAAATAGGCTAATGCGAAATAACTGTTGAGCAAATATCATACAATATGTAGTGTCGATGAAACACTCCACGGCTCGCACACGGGACTCGGAAAATATTTGCGCTATTTGGGATTTGTGAAACGTTCTCCTCTCTACAGGGTGTTTGGTAACCGGATGCAAAGCCGAAAGTAGGAGATAGTCTAGGTCATGTAGAACATTTTTAGCCATACTTGTCTTAGACAAATGTTATTAGTTTTTTTTTAATTTAAATTTTAAGATTTGTCGGAGAAAACTGCAAAACTTCAGACTAAATCGATAATTAGTACTTTTTTTACTGCAGGTAGATTTTTTTTTGTTTTATTTCGTATTGTGCAATGTCTATCAAACACTAGAAAAGTGATTTCAAACATCTGTGTCTAAAGAAAACAAGTTGACAGCGATTTAAAATTTTAGTTACATGAAAATGTAAACGATTTAAGTGATTTCAAAGTACGATAAAAAAAAACTAAAATAGCCACGAATTTTCAAACCATTTTAAAAACATGCTTGGCTTTTACCCTTTTATTTAAGCTATCAAACACGACTGTAGCTACTGTATCCTTGAAAATAAGCCACCTAAACCAACTGGGTAGCTAAAATGTTTCACTCTACTTGTGATACTTGTGGTAGTTGTGGTGACGAATCTCATTATGATTTTACAATAAAACATTGGTTCTGAATACTAAGTTGGCGTTGACTTGACATTTGACTTGTTTTAAAAGGGTTAAGTGTACTGGACAAAACTACCACATGCAATTTTAACAAACAAAGGCTTGCGGCGGTGAGAGACAAAAGAGACTGATAGCGGCAGGCGGTGAGCGGCGTTAAACAAAGATGATCGGTTTTGTGCTTTATTGACAAAGATAAACTGATTAGCTACATGAGTATTTGTGCAAAAACTAGTAATTTAGTCTAGTTACAACTTCAGTTGCGATTAGACGTTCATTGTGGTTTAATTTCCCGCTCTCATCTCAATTTACCGTGTCAAGTTGTAGCTGCCGTAGGCGCTCCTTCACGTGTAATTACGACTTCTTCATTGTAAACATGGAGTTTACGAACGAAGAATACGCCGACATTATCTACATGTACTGCAAAGCTGACAGTAATGGAGCGATGGCCCGACGGATGTACCAAGAGCGTTTTCCAAACCGGAGATTGCCTAATGTGAGAGTGTTTTACAATTCATTCCGAAGGCTACGTGAGAATGGTATTGCTGTGCAACATGGAGGGAATCCAGGACGTAATCGCCCTGAAGTGGAGGAAGACGTTCTACAGGCATTTGCAGAGGATCCGAATACGAGCATCAGAGTGGTAGCTCGTAATCTGAACTTGTCCACATGGAAAGTATGGGCCACAATGAATCGTGAGGGAAAATATCCTTTTCGCGGCATCGGAGTTCAAGGTTTGGACGAAGGAGATCCTGCACGCCGAGTGGACTTCTGCCGATTTTTACTCAATGCGGATATCGAAGACCGACGTTTTTTGCGAAGCATTCTTTGGACCGATGAATCGAAATTTTCCCGGGAGGGGATCACAAATTTCCATAACCTACACCAATGGGCTGACAAAAACAACAATCCACATTGGAAAAAGCAAGTGTCCTTCCAAAGAAAGTTTTCCGTCAATGTGTGGGCTGGAATCATCGGCAGAGTCCTTATTGGGCCACATTTTTTGCCAAATAATTTAAATGGGGCAAATTATTTGGAATTTTTACAAAACGATTTGCCCAGGCTTATTGACGAAGACCAGCTGCCCGGTGCAGTGACATTTCAACACGACGGTTGTCCCGCCCATTACTCTCTGGCTGTAAGGGAGCATCTGGATAACTGTTTCCCGGACGGTTGGATCGGCAGAGGCGGACGAATCCCTTGGCCCGCTCGGTCACCTGATTTGACACCATTGGATTTTTTCGTTTGGGGCCGAGCTAAGGAGCTAGTCTACACACAAGAGGTCATTAATACCGTAGAAGAGCTGAGGGAGAGGATAGAAGCGGCGTTCGAAAGGATGAGGGAAGAAATGATATTCGGAACAACCACCACAGAAGTAAGAAGACGGGCTCGTGCTTGTATTCGAAACGGCGGGTCACATTTTGAAAACGAGCGATGATGTGTAATTTTAATGTGTTGATCGTAAAAATAAATAACTTATCTTTTATGCTTTTGTTTTAATTTACCCTAAACATTCCCTCTTATTAGTACAGGTAGCCTATTTTCAAAGATAAAATGGCTTGAGACATGATTGTCTTATCGCCCGCCGCCTGCCGCTATCAGTCCCTTTTGTCTCTCACCGCCGCAAGCCTTTGTTTGTTAAAATTGCATGTGGTAGTTTTGTCCAGTACACTTAACCCTTTTAAAACAAGTCAAATGTCAAGTCAACGCCAACTTAGTATTCAGAACCAATGTTTTATTGTAAAATCATAATGAGATTCGTCACCACAACTACCACAAGTATCACAAGTAGAGTGAAACATTTTAGCTACCCAGTTGGTTTAGGTGGCTTATTTTCAAGGATACAGTAGCTACAGTCGTGTTTGATAGCTTAAATAAAAGGGTAAAAGCCAAGCATGTTTTTAAAATGGTTTGAAAATTCGTGGCTATTTTAGTTTTTTTTTTATCGTACTTTGAAATCACTTAAATCGTTTACATTTTCATGTAACTAAAATTTTAAATCGCTGTCAACTTGTTTTCTTTAGACACAGATGTTTGAAATCACTTTTCTAGTGTTTGATAGACATTGCACAATACGAAATAAAACAAAAAAAAATCTACCTGCAGTAAAAAAAGTACTAATTATCGATTTAGTCTGAAGTTTTGCAGTTTTCTCCGACAAATCTTAAAATTTAAATTAAAAAAAAACTAATAACATTTGTCTAAGACAAGTATGGCTAAAAATGTTCTACATGACCTAGACTATCTCCTACTTTCGGCTTTGCATCCGGTTACCAAACACCCTGTATAGTAAACACTTGAAAACAAATGTATAACTTTATATTTTTATCAACAGAGTAATTGAATAGTTTCTCGATACCAAAATTTGTGACAGTATTTGAAGTAAAAAACTTGAATCAAGAAATATCCTTATAGCAGAGCTTGAAATTGAAAAAATTGTGCGCATCGAGAAAAAGTTGTGAATTTTTGACGATGGATAGAGTGCCCCACGATGAATATTTTTTAGTATTGGAGGTCCGTAAAATTTTTGGACCTTCACGTCAAAATCAGGGGTCCCGTGCAATATGTTTTTACTGTCTGGGTAAGGCTGCTAGGGGTTGTTTGGTATCGTTTCCTTATAAAACAGACATGCAGAATTCGTTTTTGATATTAAAAAAGTAAAAATCCATATTTAAAAAAAAGTTCTGAGGAGAGGAAAAACACAAAAAAAAAATATTTTCTAGAACGTTACATAACTAATAAATATCGATTGTTTTTAAATAAAAAAAATATAAGGAAGCATATTTAATGCTGTTTTTAAATGTATACAAATATTAAAGCTTTTATCATACAAAAACTACGCGAAAAAAAACATTCGCGTCGTGCTGTATATATTTTCTCCGTAGTAAGTATAGAAAATCAATGTGAAACGTGAACATCCGTAACGTATTGACCTTAAAATGTACGTATTGCTTATTATTAGTAAATTTTGCTCAGAGTACTTTCTACAAAATGAAAAAAAACACATATTTTCTTACTTAGGTATTAATCATTAATATCAAAAATGAATTCTGCATGTTTGTTTTATAAGGAAACAATACCACACAACCCGTAGCAGCGTTAACCAGAGAGTAAAAACATATTACACGGGACCCCTGATTTTGACGTGAAGGTTCAAAAATTTTACGGACCTCCAATACTAAAAAATATGAATCGTGGGGCACTCAATCCATGGTCAAAAATTCACAACTTTTTCTCGATGCGCACAATTTTTTTCACTTTTGTACTGAGAGGAAACCCTACTATTATATTAGGCGGGGCTAAAGATGTGCCGTTCTCGAGAACGTTCCCGAACGAGAGAATGTTGCGAGAAAGTTCTCGAGAACCTTCTCTGTAACGAGAATTTCCGAGAAAGTGCATCAAATCTGTACAAATTCAGATTTTTTATTTGTTTTTAATCTTCCTAAAGGTGTTTGAAAGATATTCACGATCATTGTAAACCGAAAAAAAGATTCCTAGTGCAAAAATCTCTGCTATCTCGGGAAATTTCCGAGAACGTTCTCGGAAACGTTCTCACGAGAACATTCTCGAGAAGTTTCTCGCATATTGCTTTGTACTTTTATTGGAAGAGAACTCATTTATTTCTTAATATTTTTGTCATTTCTTGTCTTCATAATTTTAACATATGTTTATTGATGTACTGGTACAGCAATTTTGTCTCCAAATGAAATTATAAACATTAAAAAAGCTTAATTCTCTTTGCTCCGGAGAACGTTCGCGGAAATGTTCTCGACTAACTTTTATGTGACTATTTATTTAAAAATAAATATGTAATGTCCCAAAAATATGTGTCAAGTATGTAATTGAAACGAAAACGTTGGCATAAAAAACGAAACTTGTTTACATTGTAAAATGTCATAATTATCACTTTAATTTTTTTTTATCTTTTTTTACTTTGAAATAATTATTAATAAAAACCAAAAATGTTTTGGAATGTAATCGCGTTTATTTTATGCAAAAAAAGAAAAAACCGGCCAAGAGCTTGTCGGACCACGCTCAATATAGGGTTCTGTAGTTGCCAGCCCGTCACAATCCACTATTCAATAAATATTCACCCATTTAAAAGGTAGTTTTTAGGGTTCCGTAGTCAACTAGGAACCCTTATAATTTCGCCATGTCCGTCTGTCCGTCCCCGGCTTTGCTCAGTGATGGTACTACTCAGTACTAGAAAACTAAAGGGGTACCTTTTTTTTGCTCCAATCCTATCGTTGGATAGCTCTTTAAATAATAATAACGGTCTTCTAAAACAATTTTTGGATAAATAATAGAGCCGAAAGTTCAAAAAACGGCGTCTAACTTTTGAACCGTGGGTCCAAAAATTTTTTAAAAATTCATGAAAGTGAGGCCTGATTAATACTTTTAATGAAAACTATATTGAAGGAAGTCGGTTGAGTCGTTTTTGAACTCATAAACGCATAGTAAAAGTATTCAGTGCCGCATAGTAAAATGACGTAAGCGCCGCAACATATCCCTTAATAAACGATCTTTTACCCGCATGCTGTTGGCTGGTTTTTTTGGATTAGAATGATTTTAAATATTTTTCAAACACCTTCAAAAAGATATACAAAAAATAAAAAATCTGAATTTGCGCAGATTTTATGTACTTTCTCAGTAATTCTCGTTTAGAGAGAACGTCTCGCCGGCACAACTCTAGGAGGGGCAGGTCAATTTCTTAGGATTAGGACGTCACATTCTTAGTTCGTCACAAGGACCTGTTTCAAAATTAGATTTTTTTCTTAAATATGTACGTGTTTGAGAAAATATGAGTTTAATCAAAGGCACCACCGATATGTATACACAATCAGCCAAAAAATGGTCCCACAATAGTGCTGTTAGAACGAATCGTACAGCACTTTCTCTGACAGTCTTATTACGGTATAACACTGGCCGGTTACAAATTTTCACGAGCCATATTTTCAGTAAATCTTGTTTGAATCTGTACCTCCAGTATATTCATTACTCTATGAAAGGTACGATATGTTTATTTTCATAGTGCTCAATAATAGTCATAACAATGAAGCTAAGCTAATGTCAGACCAAAAGGGTATATAAAAACTTCATAAACTCCCGAACATATGACGTATGCAATATTTACGATACGGGGACGGGACCCATAAGATGGGACATCAACCGACCCAACAATATCCACATGACTGTTGGACCCATTCTCGAATCTAAGGTTCTCACTATAAGCGTTAAAGTCGCAATACGACAGTTGTTTGGAGTCTCTTTGATCTACAAATGACTGCCCGTCTTCAGACATGGATGTAAGTGCCGTACTTTTCTTTCAATAATACGGATACAATACATCGCCATGCTTGATACAATCCACTGCCTTTCAAAAGATTTTTTTCAGCTACATATAGAGTTTATATGCATTAAGTGCGTGTTTCCCTTAGCAACATATAGTGTCGCATTACAAACGACGGGAAGTGTGGGTATTTGGGCCCCGCCTGCATAATTTTCGCGTTGGGAGGTCTGCGCGACGTCCACTCGCTGAGATACGACAGCGCAGTTCAGTAAAAATTCAAGTAGGAAGTACATTATTCAAGTTTTTCTTTTCCGGACTGCCATCTTAAAGTAAAACGCGGCAACAGAGTTGTAAAGGCCCGCGACGTTCGTGGAGAGCGTTGATTTTAATCCTGGAACTTAGTAATTCAGTCTTTCGGAAAATACTTTAATTCCTGTAAGTACCTATATCATTTCATATGTATACTAACAAAATAAAGACACCATAAGGAGACTATTAGCATCAGCAAATAAATTAGGAGGTGTTCGATCCCCAGCCTGTTCTGGGCCAACCTGTTCTGCGTAGAGTACGAATATGTTATTTCTGTCATATAAAATACGTTTTGTACGTGTCATAAATAGGTAGGCTTGAATTATCTTCATTGTGTTTTCAGCCCGCCCTTTGATAATGAAACTCTAAAACCGACCTTTGTTTCTCCTAATCATTTATCCAATTTAATACGTTTTGGTAATTTCTCGCTTCCTAAGTAATATTAATCAATTAACATTTTATTTAGTAATATTTAATTAATACATATAACTCACTTAATATCGCGGACCCGGGGTACGTCCTTAAACTACGTCCGGACTTGGGTATGTCCTTAAACTACGCCAAAAAGAGAGGTATGGGCACTGCGAATGGCATCTCGCTAAGTGTGGTAGGGCACGTTCAGCGAATGTCATCTCGCTCAAATCTGGAGCAGAGCCCGACTGGGGAAGTACCTCCACCTTACAGAAAACCACAGCCAAATAGCACTAGACCCTACTCATAGTGTTGTGTTCCTGCTGGTGAGTAAGGTTGCCAAAGAGCTCAAAGAGGATCCAGTGTGTTGACGATGGGGGACCTTCTTGTTCCTTTGGACGTCAACACAGTGAGTCCTCCTTTTTGTAAAGTGTCGGCAACGCGCATGTGACTCCTTTGGAGTTGCAGCCACCGCAACATAGGTTGCGGTGGCTGCTTACCATCAGGCGGGCCGTATGCTTGTTTGCCACCGTCGTGGTATAAAAAAATATATATTTTGATTACTAAATAATTATAATCATCACTAAACATTTGAACCAGTTTATTTTCAATACGAGTTGTTTTAGTACTGACAATTTGATTTCCATGATAATACAACAGACTCGATTAAAAATATTATCAGAAACGAAATGAACAGCTGCTGCGATAGTTTAATTTTGTTTTTAGTACGGAAGTAATGGAAACAATGCAAATAAAACTCAAGAATAAAATCGTCAACTAAGTATGAAAATTACCTTTAGACAAAATTATGAAAATAGGATGTCAACTTTTGTATCAGTAAGTAGATAGTAGTTAAATCTAAAAATAAACTGTTCTTGTACCTATGTACAGTCAACCAATTTGATTCCTAGGCCACTCTAGAACCTTGTCACAATAGCTAGTTTTGTAGCGAATAGGTTACGTTTATACGTATCCACGGGCAACTGTCATTAGGACAAGGTGGTGACAGTGGCGTAGGAATCAAATTGGGTGACCGTACCTGTAAATATTGATGTTGCCTACTGCTGTTGTTCGAGTTACACAACTTTTTCTTCTGCCCTCGTCATGTTTTGTGATATGGTACTAATAATTACGTAGAGCATTATGTACATGGTACAGCCAAATAGGTATTTAACTTATGTGTAAAGCCTGACCAAAAATATATGATCATGCGCCATGTTGGGGAATTTCATTGGAACTAATATCTTCCACTGGCAATAATTTTAATGACAGAATGATATGCATGTGTGAGTGCATGTGATAGGCTGTCACTATTGTCAAGTGTCATTGAGACGGTTTACTCGAATAATATTAAAGTGTTGAATATGAAATAATAAACGACAAAAATATCACAAAATTATCCATATTAAAGAGCGAAACATTGTAAATAGTGTTTATAATAAACTTCTGTAAATAATACACTCGGGAAATGAAACTATTTCGCTGTGAAACATTTTCAAATTAACATCAGAGCTGACAGGTAAACAAATCAAGATGTCACTATACCATAGACATTTATACGCTCTATGACTGTTGCCATATAAATGAGAATAATAGCGCCCTCTTGACAATAATCATATATTTCTGGTCAGGCTTTAATAGTAATTGTATCTTGGTATTGGTATATGCCCACCTTTATGTAGTTTTAAATAATATTAGTATATATTCATATCCACGTGTATGTATTTGGATTCCGTCCTTATACTCATTACCTGCGGCTGTACTGAAGGCTTTGAATCTGTAATAAACTAGACAATTAAGGCAGGATCAAAACATAATATCAAAATAATAACGAGTATGAAATTATTACATTATTATATAGGAGCAGCGCGACCCGCGCCAAGTGGTCTCATTAGGCCCACGTAATAAGCTAGGGTTGTCAACAACTCATTCACAGATAAACCAGTATAACTTCCAGCTTATATTACGTAGGGTTGTTACTAATTCCGGGGTCAACTTACATAAGAGGCGAGCATTAACAACAGCTGCTTTTGCTACCGACCTCTCACGCACTGTAGAACTACGTGTGTGAGGCCATGATACTATTTATATAAAAGTAGGTAACAGGAAGACTATGGACATTTATTATTAATTTATTTCTAGAGCAAATACGACACTATCTAATATAATTTTAAACAAAAAAGAACCGACTTCACTTAGCATCCACCTTTCCAAAAGCAAATGCTCGAGCTGCTGTAAAAAATATAGCATATAATAGTTGAAGAGTTCCCTCGATTTCTCCAGGATCCCATCATCAGATCCTGACCTGGTTACATTGGGACCAGCTGTGAAGTATACTCTTTCAAACAAAAAAAGAACTTTCCAAATTGGTCCAACCGTCATCGGATAATCGTTGAACATAGAAAAAAATAATAGCAAAAACAAAGATCCCGACGAATTGAGAACCTCCTTCGAAATCTTGAAGTCGGCTGAAAATAAGAACATTTATGTTTTTCTCTTGCATATAAAATATTATAATAATGGATTGTACAAATAGTTGTTTCTTTAAACAGTCTCGCACGTAGCGAAGTCTCGACTTACACACCTTAAGAGACTTGCTACGAGGTTGCGAGTGGATTAAGGGTCGAATACAGAGGGAGGTAATCCTGGAAACGGCATGCATACTGCGGTGGCTCCTCTCTCACGGCTCTACCCCATGACGGTGGGGTAGGGCCGAAGTTAGGTATTGTAATAGTAATGTTTTGCATGTACTAGTATATTTCACTATTAACATAATATTTGAAATAATAATTCTGAGAGCGTTTGAAAGTGACATGTCTGTGTCTGCAATTATAGTACCTAGACCTACTTGTTCAAAGGACATTACTGACACGAAAACTTATAAGGGGATAAGTTCTACTGAACTGAATTTTAAGTAGTATTTGCCATCAAAGTTTAAACAAGCAAGAAATTGGCAATAAAAAAGATCGATTCATAACAATACCTCGGCTGCTCCAAAGTAAAAACAAGTAAGTAGGTTTTAGCAAATTTTACAGGAGAGCCAAAAAACTAATTTTACCTTTCAAGGTTATTTTCTCGGTAAGTAATTAACGTATCGAAATACATTTTTTTTTCAGGGATTCGTGAGTATTGACTTTATTACATATTATTTTTTTATTGATGTAACTATATCCGTTTAGGGAAGGCGACAGATAATCACTTGGTGAAACAAAGTACTTACTTGTTTACTTACTTGTTTTTAGATAAGTCTACGTTATTGTTTGTAGAATAATACATCAAAGCAAGTACTACCGTAGATCTAGTTAAATGCAAAATATCGGCACAGGTCAGTATAAAACCTTGTATTTTAGCTAAATATGTATTTATTAAACATGATGTAAAGTAATTTAATGTTAAACATCTTGCATCAATGCTTCGTCACGAATAATGTCACCAACATTGTCACTCTGTGGCAATTCATGCCAAAACGTTTGTCGATTAATTGGCATTAACGGTACTAACTAAGAAATAATTTCTTGTTTTTTTGACGATCGAACTCCACGTGGTAAAGATGTATTTTTTGGGAGTTGGTCAACTTTAAACCTTTTTTGAATAAAATCCAGTGTAACATAGGCCTTATCATCAAACGATTTCTTGTAAAGTTTTTTGATTTTTCAAAAACTTTACTTCCACGATGTTTTTTAGCAAAAAGGTTTTGAAATCCGCAGATGTCGCTTTCTTTTTTTTCTCCCATTTATATTTGTCCTCACTTTGAACTTCAATGACCTCGTTATTTTTGCGGCTTTCGAGACATTGCTTGTAATAATGAAAGTCATACACATTTTTTGTTTTATTTAAGTACTTATGTCTCTATGTTTCCACGAACACCGTCTGCAGACATGTGCGTATAACCTTTGGTAAGGTATTTGATGGTGATTGAATCAATGTCATGCAAGTTAACGATCACCACCAAAGAAGTAAACAAAATCCAGTTCTTATTTTGCGCACTGCAGTTATCTGCCCATAGAATAAAGTTCTTAGCGTCTCTTTCACTTCGAATAAACTTATAAATGGCGTCAACTATATCTTTGCCATCTCGCCCTCCAGTGCCTTCGTGCCATACTATGCACTTAGATGCTTCATTACTTTTCTTCCTTAAACCACAAAATGACAAATTTAGTCCCACCAGTCTATTTGTAAAAAACAGTCTTTAACATCCGGAATCATATAGGTAACGAAACAGTTTTCTGTAAGTCCATAGAGTAGATTTTAGTATCAGCGTCTTCTTTCAGCGAGTCTTTTTTATATGCATCAGTAGCTTTAGCGGCCTTCGTTTTCGTAAAAACAGAAATTAAGTATAGTAGGACCTCCATATTATAGGTTATTTGCTATGTTACTTACATTTCTTGCAAACTCATGGCGACCAGCTGTCTTCCTCGACTATTTCTTTTCATTTTGCCGCTCAGACACATCAATTAAAACTGCACTAAATTAATACGAACCCTGATGATTCTAAACAAACAATCCACCTTGAAACGAGCAATAGTAATGGTTGTCCTTCTAAATATGTTTTTATCTACACTCATACTGTAAGTACTCTAAAATGCGTTCAAAAACCGTAGACAATGACAAGCATTACAACAAACGATTTAAGTATGATAAGTTTCTTATCTGCGGCAGTAACGTAATTTTAACTTTGCATGCTCAAATATTGTTAAGCAATAAGTTTCAAATTTGGAACATCGAATTTGATAACATAATGTTACCGCCATGGCCAACTCGATTGGTCCCGCGCGAGCGCCGACACAATCGAGTTGGCCACGCCGACACAATCGAGATGGCCACGGCGGTGCAATGGCGGCCATTCTATGATTTCCGAATACGGCATTTATAATAAATAATATGAGTGTAGATAAAGCAGTGTATGCAACTGTACGTAATTAGGCCTTAAAACACTCGTGTGATCTTATTATGAAATTCGCCTGAAAAGTAACACCGATTGTACCTACTTGATTTCAACGTAGTTAGGTCCAACATACTTGAATATAGCATGGTTCTTGACGTTGTTTTGACTTCCTTGAATTAGTTTTTCGCAAATAACTGAAAAACTATGCCACATAAAAATAATACAAAAATATGAAAATATGCGGCTTAGGTCCAAGAATAAGAAAACCCAAAAAAAATTTTTTTCGAAAAAAACGACATACTTGTTTTCACTTTGGAGCAGCCGACCTACATTGTTTGTTAATGACGATTCCGTGTCACGTAGAGTATGAGAAACGAAAATTCTTAGTCACTAAAATAAAAGCTTTTCGGACAAAGTTTGCGCATAAAACTGCCATGAAAAGGCCTGCGCTCTTCCGAAAGCGTGGCTATACTTACCTTACATTAAATGTAACCTCCTATATAGATAATAAGAAAGTTGTAGGAACGGCAAAATGACAAAATCTAATGAATACTCGAATCCACAGCAGCCCAACGAGAATAACATCACTCAAGTTTTTCACTATTTCGGAGCTATTTCACCAGATGTGGACGCACCTTGACAGACCACAGCAATAATAGACTGCTATAGTAACTTAGAAACTTGATGATTACTGTCTTTTTTGTCGCTTAATGTTTTCGAAATTTTTAAAAATACCGGAAATTGGCACAAAGTACTTTAGCACCATAATTGTCTGTGGCGTTTAAAAGGCGATTGTGGGTTCGCTATGTTATTGTATATTTATCAATAAGCGGACTAATAAGAAACGTTATGTTACGATGGTTTGCAGAGGCGAATCCTCGGTGAGGGTTTGGGATAACGGGACTGTTAAAGCCGCAAGCGAGACCGATAATGAGGCGTTACTGCCTTTTATTAGCACAATGTAACGTCTACACTTAGTAGGAGGAAATATTCCACAGGGGTAACTTAGTAACACTACAGAACATTCAGTAAGAATAAGCTGCGAGTTTTTAGCCAGTCCATATATTTAACACTGTGTTCGTTTAGTACTTGAACCAAGGCAGTACAACTCCACTAAGTGACAGCTACGGCCTTTGTTATCGGATACGTTTTCGAAGTTGTCAAAATCCCCTTCTTTTGTTTGCGTCATGCCCACAGATAAGGTAAAATATTTAAGTAGTTTATAGTAGTAGTTTTGTACTAAAATTGTTAGATTGGCCAGATTAGATTAATAAATCTGACATTTATCTAGTTTTGTATTAAAAGTACTGATGGATTAGGTATAATGACTGAGGCAGATTGGGGCAGGTCCAGCAATCAAACTAATCGCGTACTTGTCAACCCTAGTAGGATGAAAGGCAAAATTGTATGGAGACTTCATGTGTCACCGTTCATCTGTTAAAGTTCTGACAAACACTTATTTTCTAGGGAAGATAAACTTCTGTATGTCAATGTTCTATTATATTATTCTGTGCTTGAACCCTTTAACATGTTATTGAAATAACATTTTTTATGACACGGCAAAATACAAAATTAACTAAAATTATTTTATTCAATAAAATACCTAGTAAAGAATCAAACTGCAGTCAAAGTCAAAGTCAAAAATGTGTTTATTTAAGTAGGTATAGCAACAATCACTTTCGAATCGTCAGTTACAATTATATTATCTAGAGCTAATACATAATAGGCATGATGACACATGTTGAGTTATGCGATAAAATTTAGTTGATAGGATGCAAAATGATCAATATATCCAACTCTTTAGTTATAAATTCTATTGAAATGGCTCAAAGATATCAAGCTGCAAAATTTCTATATTTTACGATTTTTTAAAGTGCGAAATAAAAAAAACAATGATACCATACAATTTTTAACGTTTTACTGTAACATAAATTGTATAGCAACCATATACATAAACGCAACCTTTCACTGTAAAAATTGCAATTTCATATTTTTTTCATACTTTAAACAGGGCGACTATGTGATCGTGACGTCACTTTTGCACGTCATTTTGTTAGGAGCGTTTTGAGAAACAAATGTAAATCTCGGACTTTAAGTCTCATTTCTGACTTTTGTGTTGCTTTAACGCAATTGGCCCCATATAGACATTTGATCCTCACAACAAAACGAATCGATTGATACCATACATGAAAAAAATTCACCATGCCTATTCATAGATATATAAAATAATATAAAAATTACATGTCATAATGTATGATAATAGTCTTGAATTATTAAACTTATGTTTATTATTATTTATAAAAATGCTCATACAATTACAAGAGTAGTTTTCCCTCCGAAAATCACATGAATCACATCTGACAGTTCCCTCTAAAAACTCGACACATAACCATAAACACAACAACCAACGAGTATAAAGCCATACACATACTACATGTAATTATTAATATAAGGCCCCGTACATATATAAACTATAAATGATGCTTACACTAGACACATTCGACGTAAAAGATATGTTTACACTTTTGCGCAGTCGACTGTAGGTACATTTGTAAAACTTCTTTTCATTTTAGGCCAGATGTCAATATATCTAAAATTATGATTCAATTATTAATGAAAGTCTTTAGATTAGCCTTAGACTACACTTATTAAAATAATTAGATATTATTATTATATTCTAGTTGTTAAGTTTAGACTTGAAAGCTGTGTCACAGGTCACAGGTGTCACAAATTTAAAAACTAAAATGCGTACTTATTTAACAAGATTCTTATCAAAAATTTCATTTTTTTAAACAAGTTGTTTTGCTAATTGTAACTTTTCTTTGTACAATCCGTAACTGCTCACCCAGACGAATGCAACGAGACCAAACACGATGGTTCCTATGGCGACCTTCCGGCTCCATCATCAGTTCAGCTCCATGTCATCATAATATGGCAATGGCATTGTCACGTGATATACATATGCCTACAGAATTTCTGCTCAAAGGTCAAATTTAACTTGCAAGATTTGATTTCCGACAATGGAACGGGCGAAAGTAATAAAAAGCTTGTAAAAAGGTACATGACAAGTATAACGTGGTATCGCGCTTTAATTTCTTAACATTGTATTCGTATTGGAATGATAAGGATATCCACAGGAGTACTAGAGTTGACCAAGTTAAGTTGCCCGCCGAATTGATGACCTGCTCCTTCGAAATCTTGAAGTCGGTTGACAATTATTATGGGACAATTTACACAAATGGACCTAGTCTCACAGTGGCTCAATAAGGATTTTGGTTGTAGTACTACGCGACGATATACAAAACATCATACTTATATAGAAAACATCTTACATAGAAAACATTCACAATTAAATGCCGTTACCGGGATGTGAACCCAGGACCTCAAGGCAAACACACAACACAGTATAGTCGACAGTGACCCTGCCTACGAAGCAGGGGTCTTGGGTTCGAATCCTGGTAAGGCATTTATTTGTGTGCTTATCACAGATATTTGCACCTCAGTTATACCTACATGTATTTTTATTATATCTATCTATTATATATATATCGTCGTCTAGTACCCATAATACAAGCATTATTAAGCTTCCTGTGGGACTAGGTATGTTTGTGTAAATTGTCCCATAATAATTATTTAATATTTATATACTTAATACAATCTTGTACAACGCATATGACTTGTCAAAGTTTCAAGCAGATCCAGTTATAAAACAATTTGAGTGATGGATGGTTGCCGAGTCCCATTTGCAAATTGAACGAGCGGAACACGACACATCAACTTTTCTAATTACTGCACGGAAACTCAAATGTTTGTTCGTCTTTGCTACAGAAACGGGACGTGATCAGGGTGCGTAGCCAACGTGCCAATCGTTAACGCTCCGTAGCGTATCGTAGTCACGTCTCTCTATCACTCTTCCATATTTGTGTGACAGTGACAGTTGAGTTTCGTTCACTACGACGCGTTAACGATTGGCACCTTGGCTACGCACCCAGGTCATGTGTTTCTACACGTAATTAAAAAAAATAGGTAAAACATATTTAAAATAATTTTAAACGACAAAGAACCGACTTCACTTAGCCACCTTTCCAAAAGGAAATGCCTGAGCTACTGCAAAAAATATTTAAATCACTATAGGTGTGCCTATAATATTTGAAGAGTTCTCTCGATTTCTCTAGGATACCATCATCAGATCCTGACCTGTTTACAATGGGTCCAACTGTGGAGTGTACTCTTTCAAACAAAAAAAGAATTTTCCAAATCGGTCCAGCCGTCTTCGAATAATCGGTGAACATATTAACATAAAAAAAAGCAAAAACAAAGATCCCGACGAATTGATAACGACGAAATGATGACGATAAATAATTGATAAGACCCATACAAATAAGATATAGTTTGCTTTGATATAGTTTTTGGATATGTTTAAAGTCAGCTATCCTACCGTACGATTTTCCAAATGCCTGTATACATCATTGCGGCGTTCCTGGAAGTCGCGGTGGTTAATTCCCTGTTGTCTATAAGAAACACCTTAAATTAAACACCTGAATTAAGGTCCAGGACGCTTCTTATGGGGACAATGTCGTCCACGAAACGTGGAAGGTAATTTTAAAAATATATACGAGGTTATGTCCCGGTTATACCTACTCGGTGAACACGAAAAATATACAGGACCACTTTTCATCCACAGTGACTAGTTTTCATCGATCTTATGTGTACTAAAACACTCAAGTAGAATCCAGACGAGGGCACTTAAAGTTAATAAAGAGGATTTATGTATGTCTCTTACTAGATAAATACGTGTAACTGAATAAAAGCTTTGACCATCTACTGTGACACATCACACTTCTAAACAGCCATAGCTCTAAGCGTAAAACAGCCACATTGTTGCGAAATGATGTAGTATCCCTAGATTTAACATAGAAGTTACGCCCTTGTCTACCTAAGCCACTTAAAATCCTGTAAACTGTAACTATCTGTGGTGTTAATAATCCTGTTAGGAACCTTTGAAATCTAATTATAATGGATTTCGCCGCGTTCCGTGTTAAAACGGGACATTAAAACACGTGCGCCTAAACTAAAATACGTCATCATCATCATTTACCTACTTAAGACCTATGTCAGTGGAGTAATCGCCAATCCTCTTTTTTTTGGACCCAGTCTTAGACACGATCCAACTTAATACAACTTCACTGCATTATAACCACGCAATACAGCTGACACCGAAACGTCTGAAACAGAAATATCAGAATTTGCTTGAAAATAATTCCAATGCAACTTCAATATTGATTGAATATTAAATTTGTTGTATGTTGAAGTTTTGTTTAAGACGGATTGTACTTTCAACCGATTTCAAGATTTCGAAGGAGGAGGTTATCAATTTTTTAATGTACGTTCACCGATTATTCGAAGACGGCTGGACCGATTTGGAAAATTATTTTTTTGTTTGAAGGAGTATACTTCACAGTTGGCCCCATTGTAATCAGGTCAGGATCTGATTATAGGATCCTGGAGAAATCGAGGGAATTCTTCAACTATTATAGGCACACCTATAGTTATTTGAGTATTTTTGACAGCAGCTCGAGAATTTGCTTTTGGAAAGGTGGATGCTAAGTGAAGTCGGTTCTTTTTTGTTTAAAATTATTAATGTATTGTTTACGGATTTTAAAATTAGAATACCTACAGCACCCGTTCAGTACTAAAATTAGATTGCATTGGAATTGGGATGGCGTTGTTCTTTAAATTAACACTATTTAGCGCTATAATACTGGTTCTAAGATATTCACAAGTTCCTAAGACAAAAACACTAGTAAAATATAATCATGATAAAATGTAAGAAACGGTGACAAAGATAATTAATAACAGTATGAGGCAGTCCTCAACACGGGAGTACGTCTACTGCTACTGATAGAGTCCAATCTTTAGCCAAATCTTAGCAACTATCTACATTTTTCGCGAACAACCCAGTGTTGGACTGTAACAGCCAATTTATGGGCCAGATTCATCAAGATCGCGGGTAAGTGCCCTTTTGTGTCCGCGCCGCGCCGCCGCACCAGCGATTACTCACAATTTGTTGCCTCCTGATGAGGTCGGGAGGTGCCGCTTCTTAAATATTTTTTCGAAAAGGAGATGGCGTGGCATGACGACCTGCATTACATATGAAATGGTGTTAAAATACTATAAACAGGACTGAATAGAGGAGATGGAAGGCCTTTGCCTAGCAGTGGGACACTAAAATAGGCGAATGAAAAAGACAATAAATTATTCTGTCAATAGCAGTGGTTAAGTGCCTGTACTGATTAGTGTAACAACGTCAAAGATATGTTTACACTTCTGCACCTTATTACAAAGGAGTATGGTGTAAATGTAAATGTGGTTTGACGCCGACTGAACCTATACAGTGCGCGCTCATAAGTTTTGTTACTAAACACAAGAGAGGAATGCTCCCAGCGTCTTCGGTACCCACACGGCCGCAGGGGTCTCTTTTAGATATATTTGAGTTTTATTATTAGAGTTAGTTATTTAGATTTATTTTAGTTTTAGCTAGTTTATGTACATAATTTGTAATTTTTGTGTTAAATAACACAAGTAGAAAATTATGAACTCGCACTAAGCATTAATATTAATCATGGCTAGGCCCTATAGGCTACTAAGCGGTGTTCAAAAGGGTCTTGAGAAGAGCATGTGAAGATTATTTTGAACACCCAGCCCGCCTAGGTACTTCTGCTGCGGTCTGTAAATAGAAAATTTCAAACAACCCGCTTCCTGCCTTTTAAGTGTAAATAGATCTTGCAGATTGAAAATTGTAGTGGGTTTAACAGCTGTAGACTTCGCGAGTCTGTCTTATAGATGTATCTTCCTTTGTTAGATTCACACAGCGAACTCGCCATAGTCTCTAATGGCGCTTAGGTCCCTTGTGCCAAATCCGTCATAATAGGAAATGTTCCAAAGAATGAAGCCACAAAAAAGAATCGGACGAAATGCTACCAGTACAGAAGAATAGCTAGACATCCTACGAAAGCATTTACTAAGCTGCAATGTAGACCCTTCGCAGCCTCGCTGGCTTCACTCGCTCGGTTAAAAAGTAAACATTTCCGCGTTACTTTGTTAATTAAAAACCTCGAAACTGAAGCTTAAAATATACCCCCGTTTGTTCGTCGAGTATATTTACAGTTTTAACAGCGAGCAATTAAGCTGTCTTTAATTATTATTCGCGGGTAAATAATCCGCTTATAAAGTACCTTATACAAGGCCGGTCGTTAATATATTGTTAAAGGTATTGAAAGGTATTTTATTTTGATGTCAAATGACTATATGAGTACTAAAATAACTAATAAGTAAAATTTGTGAGGGTCTGCCAACATGCAAGGGTACGTAACTAATACACCTAAGTATTAGTTACGGACGCATGTTTACGATGCTTTTAATTATTATTAATCCTTCAATAATATAGGAAACATTATTTTTTCTTCGCAAGTGCAAATTGTTATGAAAACCTTTGCATGTAATTCGAAGAAGTAATCAATAGCAAACTCGAGTCTTAAAAACCTTTAGCTTCGCCCTCGGCATTTATTACATCCTAGTTCGCATTAATTTTCTTTTTGTAATACTCACCCTGCCTGAAAGCGGATATTTCCGCAGTTTAGATCAAAAATTCCAGGCGCCATCGTGCTACTTTGTTCTGAAACGACTAGAAATTCCTTACTTGCGACTTGACAGTTGCAAGGGGTTATCCAATAATTACGTCACACATTACGGGGGGGGGGGGGGGGGGGGTTTACACATAAAAACATCATGCATTAAACCATCCACACTTATAAGGTATCAAAAATACACCCACCTATACAGTACAGAGAGTAGGTAAGGTAGTATTTGAGAGAAGTACCAGGAGTGCAGAACAATAAAGGCGGTGAGTCCATTAGCGCAGCTTTTCACTGCTGGAAATGCTGGAATAAACTCTAAAAAGTCGGTAATTATTTTAAATCGCGCTGGCTGCCTCGGGTCTCGCCTACACGACACTAATGTGCCAGTGTTTTAACTGTGATTAACATACCTAAGAATTTATCAAATTTAACGTGACAACATCGGCAACTGCCACTTTTCTTTCGTTATGGCGTATCACGTGGAAATAGTTAGTATATTTCCTTGGATCGTATTTGCTCATCTTTTTTGTTAATCGTTAGTCACGAATATTGGCGTCAAACGAGTTAGAAAGATAAATAAAGATAAAGGTCGAAATTGACTCTCTTTAACAAGTTTAGCCATTAGTCTTTATTGTACAACTAGCTTTTTCCCGCGGCTTCGCCCGCGTACTAAAAGTACTAAAAAAGGAGGTTCTCAGTTAGACTCGTATGTTTGTATGTAGGAATGTATGTTTGTCCGCGATCATCTTGCGTTTCGCTGAACTGATTTAGAAGCGGTTTTCGGAAAAGTATTCGTTACATTCTGTTTTGAAGACGGCGGTTCCCTCATTTTTTATTTTAAAGAAATTATTGCAATAATTGTTTAATTGTTATGCCATCAACGACTTACTACTGAGAGGTTATTTTTAATACAGATTTCTACTCTTGAATAGAAGCTTTTCCCCGCGACTTCATTTGCGTGGAATTAGTAATCCACCCTCCTTTTTACCCGCTTAAGGAATGACTTCTGGGATAACAACTATTATATATCCTTCCCCAGAACGCAAAATATCTCCATACCAAATCATCTAAATAGGTTCAACGGTTATTAATATCCCATACAAACTTTCAACCCCCGTTTCACCCCCTAGAGGGTTGATTTTCGAGATAAAAACTATCCTATATTGTTTACCGCGACTCAATCTATATAATATGTACCAAGTTTAATTTCAATCGTCTGTTCAGCGGTTAATAATTCGCCATACAAACTACCAACATGTTTTCTACCCCTCTAAGATTGATTTTCGGCTTAAAAAATATCCTATATTGTTTCCTGGGACTCAAACTATATCCACAACAAAATTATCTAAATCGGTTCGCGGTAAAAAAACCCCCATACAAACCTCCAACCCCCATTTCACCCCCTTAAAGATTGATTTTCGAGATAAGAACTGTCCCAGGTCGTTTCCTGGTACACAAACTATCTCTATACCAAGTTTCATCTAAATTGGTTCAACGTTTAAAAATTCCCCATACAAACTATCAACCCCCATTTCACCCCCTTAAGTGTTGATTTCGTAATCAGCGACCCGATAAACCATAGAAACAATACCCATGTTGATATTTAAATTTTGTCACCACATTTCCCCCTTATAGGTTGAATTCTCAAAAAAGCTTAAACACTTGTTTTCTCATTTATCGTTAGGAATACTCCTGTAAAGTTTCGAATAAAATAGTTGAACTAATCTCGTTTCCCATACAAACTTTGAACCCCATTTCCCCCCTTAGGAGGTAAATTTTTAAAAAATATTTCTTAGTGCATCCCTATGCCTTATAAGGAGCCTACGTACCACATTTGGAATCTCTAGAACCAGCGGTTTGGGCTGTGCGTTGATATGTCAGTCAGTTTCTTCTTTTATATATTTAGAAGAAGATTGCAATTTGGCACAAATACTTTCAAGAATTTTCATGTCCACAATATTATATTTCAAAATCGATGCCATTTTCTTAATTAACGTCCCAAAAAATCACAAAAACGACACCCATATGGATATTTAGACATTTCAACCCCATTGTACCCTAACAGGGGAGATGGTATTTCACGTCCGCCACGTCGGATTTTAAAATCGTTGTTGTTTTCGTAACCAACGACCCGATAAACCATAGAAACAATACCCATGTTGATTTTCAGACTTTGACCACATTTCCCCCTTTTTAAATTCTCAAAAAACCTGCAACACGTATTTACTCATTTATCGTTAGGAATACTTCTGTGAAATTACGAATAAAATAGACTAACTAATCTTGTTTCCCCATACAAACTTTGGACCCCCATTTCACCCCCTTAGGGGATGAATTTTGAAAAATCCTTTCTTAGCGCACCCCTAGACCTTATAAGGAACCTACGTGCCAAATTTGGAATCTCTAGAACCAGCGGTTTGGGCTGTGCGTTGATATGTCAGTCAGTTTCTGCTTTTATATATTTAGAAGAAGATTGCAATTTGGCACAAATACTTTCAAGAATTTTCATGTCCACAATATTAAATTTCAAAATCGATGCCATTTTCTTAATTAACGTCCCAAAAAATCACAAAAACGACGACACCCATATGGATATTTAGACATTTCAACCCCATTGTACCCTAACAGGGGAGATGGTATTTCACGTCCGCCACGTCGGATTTTAAAATCGTTGTTGTTTTCGTAATCAACGACCCGGTAAACCATAGAAACAATACCCATGTTGATTTTCAGACTTTTTGACCACATTTCCCCCTTTTAGGGGTTGAATTCTCAAAAAACCTGCAACACGTATTTACTCATTTATTGTTAGGAATACTTCTGTGAAGTTTCGAATAAAATAGACTAACTAATCTTGTTTCCCCATACAAACTTTGGACCCCCATTTCACCCCCTTAGGGGATGAATTTTGAAAAATCCTTTCTTAGCGCACCCCTAGACCTTATAAGGAACCTACGTGCCAAATTTGGAAACTCAAACTCAAACTCAAACATTTATTCAGTAAGTAGGCCACAAGGGCACTTTTACACGTCAAAGTAAAAGAGAGAGAAAAAAAATCAAACTACACCGGTTCTAACCCTACACCTCTGACCCGAGAAGAATTATGTCCGGCAAGAAACTCGGCGGGACTTATTTTTTCAAAACAACAGTACATCAAAACTAAACAATACATATAAGTGCGTTGTTCTATAAGAAAACATATCAAACCAAGGTTAGATTAACCAACAATAGGTTATAGTTTAAGAAAAATACCAAAGAAAAAAGATGAGTCCAAATCTGACTATTGAAAATAAATTACATACAAGTTTGATATACTTTCTTACCTGAACTGTGTCTTCTACATAAATTTCCAAATTATAATAATCCATCATCAACAGTTAGAAATAAACTTTGAATTTAAATAATATAAAAAAAAGTACTTAAGTGATTCTAGTATACAATAAACATACTATTTCTAAATTATACTTAGAGATGTATAAGGTCTCCAAGTGTCTTGATCTATATATTCTATATAATAAAAAATATGGATAATCAAGCACCGAATGTTGTGTCTAAAGCCAATTAAACTAAAATTAAATATGATTAATAAAAAGTATTAATTAATAAAAACTAGCCATGTTTAGTCTGGTGAGAAACAATATTCTGTGCTCGTATTTTACATGCGTGAACTAAATTACAATATAAAAGTGACATAGAGATGTACATGTCTCTAAGCGTCAGGATCATTAAATATATATCTATACATATAAATATTTGCGAATGCAAGACTTAGAGATGTATAACGTCTCTAAGTGTCCAAATACTAAATAAAAACAAAATAAAATAAAAATGAAAAACAGGAATCTCTAGAACCAGCGGTTTGGACTGTGCGTTGATAGATCACTATGTCAGTCAGTCAGTCAGTCAGTCAGTCACCTTTGAGTTATATATATATATATATAGAGGTACTATTTTTTCAACCGACTTCAAGATTTCGAAGGAGCAGGTTCTCAATTCGTGGGTATCTTTGTTTTTGCTTGTTTTTTTTATGTATGTTCACCGATTATTCAAAGATGGCTGGACCGATTTGAAAAAATCTTTTTTTGTTTGAAAGAGTATACTTCACAGTTGGTCCCATTGTGGCCAGGTCAGGAGCTGATGATGAGACCCTGGAGAAATCGAGGGAACTCTTCTAATATTATAGGCACACCTATAGTGATTTCGGTATTTTTTACAGTAGCTCGGGCATTTGCCTTTGGAAAGATGGAGGCTAAATGAAGTCGGTTATTTTTTGTTTAAAATTATTGTTATACATACTTTTGTGTAAATTAGGTTTACGTTATGAACCCGCGTTCAGGGGATTCTGATAAACTCTCGAGTTCATCAAGATCCCCCGAGAGGGATCGGGCGGGGTGAACCTGGTGGTCTGAATGGATTTATATGTACATAGGTATGACAAAATTATCGAACTGGACATTGGTTTATGATGACAACAGGATAAGACGCAATAAACTAAAAGGCTGTCGATATTTTATTTACTAGTAGTTCTAAAATTTGACATATTTTGGAGGCAAGTTAAGGCTGAATGCATCCTTATTTGATACAAGTAACTAGTTCTTGTGCTGGCTGAGCAATAGGTACCGGTACCAATATCGCCATAAAATCGCAATCCACAATTTCCAATCGCAATCCACAACTTTTGTAACTGAATATAAGTTAATGATAACTGAAACTAACCAACCAATAATATCTTAACTGTACAATTTCCAGCAGCAATTGCAGCGAACGTTACCGCTTTATGCTCGACAACTTCATACGGTTATGGCCGGCAAATGTTGTGCGGTCCGATAAATATTACTCTGATGATACTAACCAAACATCTGTGAGGCCACGGATGCTTGTAACATAGTAGTGTAGCAGATACGGCAGTCTCAAACAAAATTGATTATCATATTTAGAATCGTTAAGCTGCGCTGTGCGAGGATCGAGGATAAGTAAATGAGGTGATTTTATTGGTTCTTAAAAACACATTCCTCGCCCATCTCTGAAAACGCAGCCTAATACGACGCATGCGTAGATTTTTCTCCAAAATTTAGGCTATACTTTTGTTTCCGGTATCAGGTCAGGGGGGTTTCACTACGCAGTTTAGGTACATTTGGCCGGCGCGCCTCCCGGGCAGGCGTATGGCAGTGGGCTGCCGCGGCCGCTCGCACCGCACGATAGTCGTGTCACGTGGCGCTCGCGCAAAATTGAAAATACACAATAGTCTCGAAACCTAAATCTCGATCTAATCCGTATAAAAGATGTCTTTACGGATGTCTGAATAAACGGAAGAACAAGGAAGCAGAAATAACATTTTTAAATTCCGGACGATATTGAAAGGTCCCGAAGTCCTTACTTAGTAATAGTTAAAACAAACATCCTTCATTTATTGTAAATTGGTTGCACAGAAACAATATTAGGAACTGACCAACATATTTTCAAAGGAATACGGCTGTGGCATACCTACTTCCGTTAGAATCGGACATAACCTCTATAAAAATTTCTATCTCCGGATAAAAATTTCATGTTTACAGAATCAACGTTTGTAATTCCTACATATTTATCTTAAAAATAATAAATCAGTAGGTATAGGTACAAAAACTTGTCAAGTGGCAACCCTCACAGCTCGGTCATAAAACTGCGGCGCGCAAAGAAGATTCACGGTTCGTGCGCGGTTGTAAGTTTCAATTTTGCTTGCAGGCGGCGAGTATAGGTATAATTTTATACCCAAATTTGACTTTAGTGAAGGAGTGAATTTTCTGTACGGTAGTACTATTAGTTATTCTGTGATCAGGTGTCGCACCATCGGTTTTACGGAAACTAAGTTATTTTGACAGCATTAAATCTCCGAACAGAATGTATGGAACTATCCAAGTAACACAGGAAGCATTATAACATATGAATAGTTAACTTATTTCGAACTTAAGGACCGTATAAACTCTTATGTACGTTCACCGAGCAACTTGTCGCATTATATGATGCTTTGAGCTGTATAACGGTTGTATAATGGCATATCTAAATGCTTGTGTAAAGCCTTTAGCTTTAGTGCAGCAAACCACAACGCAACTGTACAGTTTTCGACTGTTTAAAAGCACTTAAGTGCTTTAGGTTCTACAATAGCATTATATAATGCTTTAAGCTGTATAACGGTTGTATAGTGGCATGTATAAATGCTTTTTTAAAGCCTTTAGTTTTAGTGCAGCGAAACAAAATGCAACTGTACAGCTGAATGCTGTACTGTTGCGTTTTGGTTTGCTACACTAATGCTTCGGTGTGGTTTAGTGCCTTAGGTTCTACAATAGCATAAGTAAATGCTTAATGCTGTTTATGAGCATGAATATTAGCCATTTTAATGCCACGTAAATCCGGTATACAGCTTTCAGCTGTTTTTAGTGCTTTAGGTTCTACAATAGCATTATATGATGCTTTACGATGTATAACGGTTGTATAATGGCATATGTAAATGCTTTTGTTTAGCCATTAGTTTTAGTGCAGCGAATAACATGCAACTGTACAGCTGAATGCTGTACAGTTGCGTTTTGGTTTGCTACACTAATGCTTCGGTTTGGTTTAGTGCCTTAGGTTCTACAATAGCATAAATAAATGCTTAATGCTGTTTAAGAGCATGAATATTAGCCATTATAATGCCACGTTAATTCGCTATACAGCTTTCAGCTATTTTTAATGCCTTAGGGTGTACAATAACATTTATAAGTAGGTAATACGTTCCTAATGCAGTATAATAGCAATAATATAAACCATTATAAAGTAAAAATGACGTAATTTATGAACAGCCCCTATACATCTTTTACCGGTTTTAGTGCCTTAGGTTCTGCAATAGCATAAATAAATGCTTAATGTTGTTTAATAGCATAATTATTCACGTGTAATGCTGTAGGCATAAATAAGGCATTTTTTAAGGGTCGCTGAGCTGCTATTGGACTAAGAGCTAGCCACGTCAGATATGACACAATAATGATAGCAACAAAACCCGTCTGGTTAAATTGCTATACTATTCTTATTGCTAGATCCTGGCATCTTTTAATGGGTGGAGGTCACAGTGACAGACTAGCAAAATGTTTTAATTGGAAAATGGTAATACCAAACTAGGTAAAAATTGCCGAAGTTGTCTAAGTTATAAAGGACAGGGCCTATATTTTAAGGGGCTCCCTGGCGCCAACGACCTTAGATCTGATTCCCTTAGTTTTCTAATGATTTATATAGCTTATCATATTATCAGTAACGGCTTTAAACAATATAGTATCCTATATTTACTTCAATATTCATTGTCTTCGAGATATTTGACATCAAAGTCGAACCGGTTTAGGCTAAAAAAGTGGTTTTATGGTCATAAATTTTGATTTAATTAGTTAAAAATTAAAATCTCTCTACAGTTTTTAGAGACATCAAAGAGGAACCCTAATATGTAGATAACGTATATGTAAGATTCTTTACACCATTCAAATATCGATAAAAGTGTTTTTTAGACCATATTTTAAAAATATCATAAAAAAATAACGGCTCATTTATTTCAAGATCCGGCTCTACAGAATGGAGATAAAAGATTCAAAAACCGATAGTCGTTTGCCTTATAATTCTATCTATAGTGAATATGTTGGAATATCGACTCAAAACTCGTCAAAAATCGATTAAAAAAAACGTTAGACCAAAAAATATTGTGTATTATTACCATACATCGGGGTTTTCGGTGCGGGAATGTTTGACATTAGCCAAAGAGTAGGCATTAACTTAAAAAACAGAATGTACTCTAGCACGTTTCTACCTAATCAATAATTGATCGAAAAAATCATAGGTATATACAATTTATATGTAATAGCTGACTATTATGTATATATATTGTAGGTACATATACCTATGATTTTTTCAAGTATTTTTTTATTAATTCATGTAATGACTGATCATTGTTAACCTCTTCAGTTAATCAAATAGTTCATAAATATCGGACGTCAAGATTAATATTTGACACTTATTATACCGTGTCTTTGTCTTAGGTAGATCTAGTTAATAAATTTCGGATATGCAATTGCATTTTTAAAATACTAAGTATATAATAGTCAATACAAACATGCCTCTAAGAAAAAAAGCTCGTATCAAAGTATGTAAGCTATTCACAGAGAGGTAGTTATTCATTAGGCATAATATGATATTTTCTCAGACTAACTCTCAACCTATCTGTTTATCTCTACTCTTTCTCAAATCGTTCCCGCACCGAAAACCCCGATGTATAATTATTACGGAAACAAAAACAGTAGGCGACAAACTATGAACTATATTTTATTATACATCGTTTGGCACTACTTTCTCCCAACATAAACTTTTGTATAATTTCTCTTAATATTGTATAGTATTTGTATAGTTTCTCACAATATTGCATCAAACCCAGATCTCTAGGATTTATTTTCTTGAAATGGTTTGCATTCTTTGTCCTCCACCACTTTAAAGCTGCCAGATGTCCAGATCTAGAAATAAGCATAGTATACCAAACTGACTAGAGGGGTTTGGTTGCTCTCATTATTGTGTCATATCCGACGTGGCTAGCTCTCCGTCTATATAGACCAACGCCATTTTGTAAATAATTTATAACCTAAAAATAAAATCATGCAGACCTATTTATACAAGGAAAATACGTATATAATAATGAAATTACTTAATTTAAGACTGCTCAACCAACACTATTATGTTAATAATGCAAAACTCGTTCTATACGAGGATTACACAATTGTTTTGTTTATTTGACGCATATCTTTTTATAATATTTTATAGCAAAACCACAATAAATCAAAGGCGCGTGAAAATTTTCAATGAAACTTATATACACATTAACAGTAAACTACATTGCGCAGTAATATTTGAAGGATATAATAACGTAAAAGAGTCAAAAACATTTATAAATTTTGTTAGGATGCAAACAAATATGACGTGTCACTCATTCAGTTTTTTGTACCGTCTTCGTCCATTTTATATTGCGAGACAAAGTAGTTAAATCACAACGTTCATTGTATTATAACATTTGTTCCGTCGGTGTTAGAGACGTTTTTGCATTGACGTAAGGTTTATTTTACTACACTCTTATGCTAGTATAATGCTTTTGTATTGCGATTGGCAAGTTAATCGAGAGTACTTATGCTTATTTACTGCGATTAGCAAGTTTTTTGGCCGTATTAAAGCTTCTTTAATGCAGTTGGCAACTTAATAGAGCGTACTAATGGTTCTTTAATGCGATTGGCACTTTCCATGACAACGATAATGCTAGTAGCGCAGACATATTGCGCCTGTAATGCTATTAAATGACCTGTATAGGATCTGAAGCTGGGTAATTCGTGCCCATTTAAGACCTATATCAGCACTATAAACGTTTATAATGCTACTACAAAACGAATTGAAAATGCTAAAAGCATACAGATATGCTGTAAGACGGCCGTTATACTGCTTTGATGTGTTACTTGGGTAAGACCTACTGGGTTTGTGACGCGATAGCGGCTTTTCTTGCCGTGACGCGACGGTACAGCGCCAGCGAAATCACAGGAATTATAATATTTTACCTAAAGCGCTGTTTTACAGTCTTTTTCTGTAGTGGCTCTGGCATATCTATTGTGTTATGCGATCGTGGTTCAGGACCGTAAGCCCGGCCGAACCACAAACCACACGATTGTCTGGCTCTGCGAAACGACTCAACTGTATTAGAAATCAATAAACATTAGCAATGTAGTAGTGTTTAACACTACTTTTTTTTTTGTTAGCCTGGTAGTGTGTCCCACTGCTGGGCAAAGGCCTCCCCTCTTTTCCGCCATGTTTTCCTGTCCATCGCCCACTCGCGCTATTCTTTACTATACGTGTCCAGATCATGCCGCCACCTCCGTCTTGGTCTTCCTCTGCCTCGATGTCCATCCTGTGGAACCCATTCAGTGGCTAGTTTAGCCCAGCGTTCCGGATGCATCCGGCAGAGATGCCCTGCCCAGTCCCACTTAAGCTTGGCGGCCTTCGTGCCCACATCAACGATACCGGTTCTGGAACGCAGTTCGGTGTTTCTGATGCGGTCAGTTCTGCGCACACCCAGTATACTGCGTTCCATTGCTCTCACACACTACTACTACAGAACCAAAATGTTAATGTTAATAGCATCGTAGGCGATTCCTTATTGCACAAACTACGTTTAGTCTACTATAGCCTTATATGGCTAGTGATGTGACGAGCTATGTAAAACCATGCCACGTAACAACAGTCGAATACTGCTCCAGATTAGTAGTATAATATTTGAGGACATTGCTCTACTGGGAATTATGACCACACGGCGTGTATTGCTAGATTGCTACCCAAAACGGACCTAGATTGCAAGTCTTAGGTATTAGTTCTATGACTTCCATGTTAGAACTACTAGGCATTATCTTCAAAATGGGAATGAATTAAATTAGGCATTAGATTATTAAATGAACACTGCTGACTGCTGAGGCAACAGGATTAAAATGATACCATATGCAATTATGCAGTTAAATTAAAAAAGCATGTTTAAATATAAAATAGACATTGTGATGGTGTACACTGTAAGGTTATTATTTTTTAAAGTGTTTCAACTAATAAATTTGTTTTGTTTGAATTATAAAATGTATGACCAAAAAAAGGAAAAATTCACGGAAACAACCAAATGTCCTTATTTATTACAACTATTACAAGTGCTTAATATGGACCTTTGATCGTTTTTAATATATTAAAATACAGTTCAAATAATAAATACTCCTCATCGTCGAATAAAGTAATTTATATTAATTAATATTTCACTTAGATTAATGATGTTTGTGGGACATAATCTCCCGGAGGCTAATTAATTACTAAGGACCTTAATTTAATACCCTTATTTTGTGTCGTTTCAGGTAATAACGAGGTTTCCTGTCGCTTCTGCCGTCTTTAACCGGGAAACTCGCACCAGGAGTTGTCGATTGGAGCGTAAATAAGCATACTTTTGTTGGACTAGTATTTAAAGGCACAACAAAAAACTATTATACTGACTTACGCAGCACAAAATTCAAATTCAATTCAGTGCATTCAGATTCTTTTGCTGCGCAAGTCAGTATTTTTTAATATGCGGAATTACTTATTTCCCCTTTTGTTGTACCATAGGACCGTTATTTTCAAAGCTACGCTTGGCGTACTTTAGACCCTCAAACAAGTACAGTGACTGTTTTCATTGCGTCGCGTTATCATTTAACTAGCTCGTGCTATAGACGAATCAATCAGCTATTTTTAGTGTTTATGACTTGATAGCCGCGCCAACAAGCTGATATTTGTATTGATCATCAAATCGGGCCAACGAGACAGCCGTCATTACTCTATACTTACACATTTTCAGATACTTAAATGCGATAGTGTTAGTGTTAGTTTATCAATTAAGCCATTCAACGTTTTTACTACCTATCTTACTATTTCCAAATTTCATAGAGCGTGATTACCATTTCATCGCGTAACTAGCTCGCATTATAAATGACTCGGCTGTTTTCCTCGTTTATTGACTGAGGCAGTCGGCCCCACGTTGGGCGCCAACAGGGCGTTTGTTCCTATCGAGTACAGAGTCCGGCCAACCTAACGTACTGGTACCAGTGTTACAGTGAGATTGAGATCCGCAACTATATTATTGGAGAACGCATTTATACCGTCTATAAATATGTTAACACTATTTAGTATTTTACTGATACGAGTATTATTCTGCAAGTTTACCTAATTAAGCCCGTTAATTGCGAGCTAGGATCAGGTAGATCAGAGATAGTGCATTGTAGTTGTAGCTGCCTACTTGCCTAATAGCTATTTAGCCTAAATCAGCAGAATCGGGTGTCTGGTTACAGCATACCCGGCCAAATAGTTTAGGAAGAGCTAGAGTGGGTGCAGTTAAAACTACGGAGACAATTTCTGGCGACGCGGGGTGTTTATTCTTTCCCTCCGAACTCGTCTAGGCAGGCAATCTGTCAGAATAGCATCGGCACTCGGATGCACGGGGCTCGATGCGTTGTTTACGCGCGAAGCTCCCTCGCCGCCGCCGCGTCGCCGTTGGGGATGTAACGCATGTATGTGACAGTCTACTCTTCATCAATAGGTACCATTTGACGGGCGGCGCTAACGATTTTCTTGCTCAAATACAATATTGAATCTGTAACAACGTACGACGTAAGCGCCTTCCGCTAAATAGTATATTTTCAAGGAGACTGTCACATTTATGTACACACAACACATATGTCTCATATTGGCGAATATTTGTATCATCATAGGCTCACGGCAATTTATCGGCAAACTTTTTTATCTAAGAGTGATTGGTACGTAATATTTTTATGAGCGCGAGGAGAGACAAAAACACCTGCGTGTCATAATATTAAGATGTCTCATTACAACCAGGTTATATTCAAATAGTCGATTAAAATAAACATTCGTATTTACATTTGCAAATTTCATTTGTCGTCTACGTCTCGCGAATATAAGTGACAGGCAGTCAAGTCAATATTTGCGATAACAAAAACGTGTAACATCCCTATTCGCCACGCGCGCGATCGATATCCTCCGCTAATATTGAATTTTAATGAACCGCAACCTCAAACAGCTTGGTTGTGTCGAAGTGCGTCAAAACTCTCGTTGAAACCGAAAGTTCCAAATTTTCAGTTGTTCGATGCTTTTAATACGTCTTTTAACTGTCAGCGAACTTGACAGAGTTCACGCGCTAACACGTGGAGTGGAGTTCCTTTAATGGAATTTCACGAGGAATTGAGTTGTGAGTTTGTGAAACTCGCGGAATTGTTCGGCGGCGCGCGTCTTCAATGTTGTTAATAAGTTGATAAGTTGGTGGGTGTATCGGTAAATAATACTACATGGAATCTCTGACGCAGCTATTCTCAAACTTTTCCGTCGCGGGCAATCCATTAATTGCTGCAAACGATTTTGGCCATTTCTAATCAAGCTACACTCCCGCGTGCTAAAAAGTATCTATCGAATTTTCTGAAATAGTTAAACATCGTTAGAAAAGGAATATTAACTCTAAAATAATGCGTCAGTTGCTTGTCTGTGCGTGGTTTATCTTTGGTTCTCACTTTGTGTCTCCAAAACTCAACTACCTTTATTCAATCAAAATACAATATACCTTAGGCCGACGCGGGCTTAATTACGTGGAGTTTACTCAGCGTATCATTTCCCTGTTTAACGTAGCCAAGCTTTGATTACGAACGTTCTCGACAGAGCCCCAAATTGTGGGTTAAATTTGAAAAGGATTACCTGCGTAATTGGATACGAAACAATTAATATCGTCTTACGTCGGGTTTCGGAGTTTTTTCAGAGTTTCCTTGTAGCGTCCTTACCGTGAGATGACAAATTAGGAAAAGGAAACATTTTCCCCAAATATTACGAGCCGCAAAATTGTTTGACGTAATGGGGAAGATACAACCATACTTAATAGTAATAGTGTTAACCGATTCGGTTTTAATTGCTTTATAATAATATCGTTTTCAGAAATATAATAATAAAATGCTTTATTGTGCACCAAAAGTAAACACACATACAATATAAAAAAGAAAAAGGATTTAAGTAATTATAGGTAACAATAGGCGGCCTTATCGCTAAAAATGCGATCTCTACCAGACAACCTTCAGATAGCGAAACAGCGAACAGAAACAATTTATTGGGCAGTGCAAAATAGCAATAAATAAGTTACATACCGTGTAACATATACTACCTATAATAGGTAATATAATATACACTACATAAAATACATATGTATATAAGTACAAGTATGCACGGGAGAAGACAACGACAAGGTAACGCAAAGGAAATATGTAAAATGGAATGAAAGTATAGTAAACGTCATCAAGCAATCAGCAAAGATCCTTAAAAATCAAAATAAATTATATTTCGTATAGCATACCTACTCGTAATATTCCGAGAAACAGTGAGAAACAATATACGGTTTAAACCCGAGATTGAAAGTCGAACATCTTAGCGCTAAGCTACGCAACCAACAAAGACTTCTTTAATCATAATAAATGTCGTGTTTGCATATCCGCCTATCAGATCTAGGAAGCGGGACTTCACAGGACGTATAAACTGGAACTGTTATGGAAGTCCTGCGGCTAGTTATGGACGATTAAGAGCAGTGATTCCCTTAATTGGCCATATACTGGCTGGATACCAGGAATCGAAATACGCACGGCACTGCAGACCTACCTAAACGTCGAAAATCTAAATTTCGTTATCTCCCTCTCTATCGCTCTTGCACAGTGATTCGAAAGATAGTGATGCAAATAGACGGCCGAACGAACGAAGTTGCTCGCGGTTATAGGCCTGAGCTCTCTGTGCAAAGTCAATAAGCTATTACGCGCGTTTTGAAATTTACAGTAAGTTGCTTCTTTTGCGCTGAGCGAGGCATACAAGCCTATGGAGGAACCTGGTCTTCTACAGAAGGATATGATGTGACGATCCTTAGGACTGAGGGAACGACTGTTGATAATATTTTTTTTAGAATACGATTTTTCTTTGGAAAATATTTTTTTTATAATACGATTTTTCTCTCACCTGATGGAAAGTGAAGACAGACAGAGCCTAAGGTGCAGCTCTCCGATTCAGTCACGTGCAGACAGAATGGGCCACGCATAGATTTTGAATCGGTAAAATAAGGAACTGATACGATAAAATGTATTTTTATTTAAATTTGACTTTTATGTTGATCCTCCACACTGTCTGTAACTTGCAATGTCGGTGCAAAGTAAGCGTTATTGACTATGCACTGATATAAAATACCAGAGTCGTTATAAATTATGATATACTAGCGACCCGGGTGCTACTACTACTACTTACTACCGAAGCTTCGCACGGGATAAAAAATAATTATTGTGGGTTATCCCTAAGAGATAGACATATACCACCGCGGACTTTTTTGTAGACCTTTTTAAGATGTACAATATTGTAGTACATTATTTTGATCTATCTCTTAGGACTCAGCCAGCGTTTGCAATGTAAGCGTAAAAAATGGGTTTATTTACGACATCACATTAGAAACCTCTAAAATCATCAGTGTTTCTCTGCTATATTATGCATGTATTATACATATAAACCTTCCTCTTGAATAACTCTATCTATTAAAAAAACCGCATCAAAATCCGTTGCTTACTTTTAAAGATCTAAGCATACATAGGGACAAACAGCGGAAAGCGACTTTGTTTTATACTATGTAGTGATACAAATCATGTTTAGCAAAAAATAATGACTTCTCTAAACAGTGTACCTATAATGTGTTAAAGTAAGTAACCATTATGTTTCAACCGAACTGACAAAGTGAATTAATAATATAAATAGGTATTGTATTTGCTATTTTATCGATGCAGATGGAACTAAAACGCATATACTGGACCTGTTATGAAGTTAACTCCCTTAGCTGGTTATAGAGGATTTAGAGCAGCCGATTCCCGTAATTGCCCATACCGGTATACTGGGAATCGAGATCGCAACACAGCACTGAGGTCTGTTTGTTAATACTCAAAGCCAATTTGGTTACGAGCGAGCTAAATTCTAGTCTTCATCATCACCACTGCTGGGCACAGGCCTCGTTTATAGGGTTCCGTAGTCAAAATGGCAAAAACGGAACCCTTAATAGTTTCGTCATGTCCGTCAGTCCGTCCGTATGTCACAGCCATTTTACACGGCAATTATTAATTAGACTTATCTTACTCAAATTTTAACATAAGATGTATTTTGTAAGCCGCTACTTAGTTTTTTAGTAAAATTGCCGAAACATTTATTTTTACGGGGGCACTCCATACATGTAACTCTTCGTCCTCCTAGCGTTTGTCCCGGCTTGGGGTCCGCTTGACAACCTAATCACATGAATTGGCGTAGGCACTAGATTTTACGAAGGCAACAATCTGACCTTCCAACCCAGAGGGGAAACTTACGACGGTTTGCTTACGATGTTTTACTTCACCGGAAAGCGACTGGTAAATATCAAATGATATTCCGTACATAAGTTCTGTAAAACTCAGTGGTACGTGCTGGGTTTGATTTGAACCAGAGACAATAAAAATCACCTAGGATAGTCTTCTATATAAACACAAAGATTTCCATGAGAAGTTCACTTTAATCCTCATATGGGACGCAAATAACCAGTCAAATAATACAATTTAGATAGGTACCTAAAATCTCGGAAGATATTAAAGTATACGACTAGTAATATTGCCGCACGAGTCCATAATGGTGCAGCGTTAGGGGTCCTCTCAAGATATACGGCTAGGACCTCGCAATAACTAGCAGTCGCAAATAAAAACTAGCCGAATATAAGGAGGGCCTATTCGATAAATATTATTTGTTTTCAGTTTCATATCCTTTGAATTAGATTATACATGACAGTGACGTTTGGTTTATACAGCATATAGGTACGTCAAACGTTTAAGTGTCAGAAGTATTCAAATTTTTAGGATGTGACAAAAAGGTTTATAATACTGTCTACCTATATGGCAAGTAAATGTTCAAGATGAATCAAATATAACCTGTTCACTTCAATTAAACATTATCACTGCTACCTACACTCCCCATCCCCAATTCCCGACCGCCTTAGAAGTTCATCGTACGGTGTTATTAACTCCGGTAACGATTTAAAAATGAAAATCGCCAATAATGAAATAACGCACATGAATTGTATTTGGTAAGATAGTTTGAAGTCTTGTTATTGCAAAAAACTACTTTTGGTACACATTTTTTATTATTTAATGCCCGAAAGCTCAATTCTTGCAGAGCTTGTTAAGTGAGGACGTTGATTCGTGCAATTTTGTCACTTGATTATTTATTATTATTTGTGATGCCCTCCAATATGTTTTATATTATCTGATTAAAGCATGAAGCCAAGTTGATTTCTACAATTTAATTTTTATGAAATACTTTAACACATTCCCATAAATACCACCTAAACTTCGGCATTTTTTCCTAAAATCGTTCTAGGTAAACATACTCTTGCTTAAGGTGACGGGTATCGCCAGAGAGTTCTAAACCAGGAGAGGCCCTGAGTATCATTTCCCCTCTGTCAAAAGTATTGGCGGAAAATCTAGTACATCTATAAAAACTATTTCAATAATCGATGTCACGCATTTTCGTCATCGCTGTCAATGGATAACAAGCTCCGTGAAAATGCCCTTATGCGCTGTTTTTGGATGTAAAAAATATTATATTTCGTCTAGTTTACAAAAAGATGAAATACCATTTCAGATGTGAGTACAGTTTTACTTTATTTTTCATTAATTTCGTAATAAAAGATTTAACCTAAATCGAAAATCAAGCTTCGTTTACAGAATCGATTCAAAGACAATCGTTTTCTTTCTGACGGGCAGTAACTATTTGACGTTTGACACTTCTCCATATTTAACGCGCTTAAGGATTGCTGTCTTCTATATTTTGTTTGAAAATACAATCAAAAATGATCCTTGGCTTTTTTGTTTGACATTTCCAAAGACTGCATTCAATAATGAACCATATGTTAACATATGTACAGTCGACTATTTATTGCTCCATTTAGTGTTATGAAGTATAAAAAGAATATGTCAAATATGTTTGGTGTTTTCAAGTCAAAGGTACATCTTTGTCGGTTTTCAATAAAGCGTTGCTGCCATAAAAATTCATTTAGAAATAAACTGTATTAACAACCGACAATGATGTACCTTTGACTTGAAAACTTCACATGCGTGCTACCTCGCCCCCCTCAGATTTTGGCAGACTTTTTTGTTTGGAAAGATGAGGCGAAGCGTACTCCATTTATAGAGCTTTATGGGTATCGCGGTTGACGACTGCATTTTGCGTTTTTATAATCGCAGCTTCCGCTTCTGCCATCTAGTATACTTGAGATGAACTATGACAATTCAATGTTGACATGTTTAAATAGTCAAGCAATCGCGGTCTTTTACAGTAAGATGGCGCTTTGATAATGATTCCATTTTATGTGTACTTACTTAATTAAAGTTACTATTGTATGTAGGTAATCAATGACGAAATAATTAAAGTTACCTATAATATAAAACTACTTGACCAACGCACGCCATTACCTACAGTATCATAATCGCACAATTATAATGTTTTATTCTAAATATCCAAAATAAGCATTCATCATGGCGGTTATATTTCTATGTGTCAAGTACGTGTCAAGTCTTTCAAAATAAAAGTTCAAATAAAATGTACTTAACTGAAGATAATATTATTTGTAACTAATTTGTTTTATGTCCTCTTCTGCTCTGAAAAATCCAGGTTTTTAGTATCTATAACGAAATTAGAGATGGTCAAAATCGCTTTCAATGAGGACGGTAAAGTGCGTTGGGATAAGACCGCATCGGGAGAACATCGGATAATTCAATTACCTATCTGGAAAATTATCCTTTAGTTGCAAATACAAACCACACATCCTCCAACACTATTGTGTACCTGTACCTAGTTGCATTTTGATATAATGGCGATGCCGCTTTTTTCAGGTACATTCACATTTTACTTAAATGTTTCTTCCGGTAGGTATGCTTAATAAAAACGACTGTTGGTTAAGTGAAAAGTTTAAAAAACCGGCCAAGTGCGTGTCGGACCACGCATAGGAGGGTTCCGTACCTTCAATGGAATAAGAACCAAACTAATAGCAAAAGGTCGTATCTGATGCCTATGGAAGAAGTTTTTTGGAAATAACTAAAAAATGGCTAAACCGATAATGTTCAAAACAATTTTCGTAGCAAGTATATAATAAGGCGCATCTCCTCAATTATTTTCATATTTTTTGGACTTACGGTTCAAAAGTTACAGGGGGGGCTACAAAATTTTTCTGACTTTCGAAGCGATTATATCAAAAAATATTTACTTAATCACAAAATGATCAAAAAAACTTCAATATTATTTTTAAAGACCTATCGATTGATGTATCACATGTTGATATTTGGTAAAAACAATTTTTTTGAAATTTAGATACATGTATGGAGCGCCCCCCCTTAAAATATATTTTTTTTAAATTTAAATACATAACTAAGTAGCGGCATACGTGTGTAAATTTTATTCAGATACGTTGTATAGTTTCCGAGTAAAATGGCTGTGACATACGGACGGGCAGACATACAGACAGACGTGACGAATCCATAAGGGTTCCGTTTTTTGCCATTTGGCTACGGAACCCTAAAAATCACTTATTCTTTATTTGACGATCTTCTAGCCCTGTCGGTAGTGACCCTGCCTACGAAGCAGGAGGTCCCGGGTTCGAATCCTGGTCAGGGCATTTATTTGTGTGTTGATCGCAGATATTTGTTCCTGAGTTATGGATGTTTTCTTTGTATTTAAGTATTTATCCATATTTATCTATTATATATATCGTCGTCTAGTACCCATAACACAAGCCTTATTGAGCTTACTGTGGGCCTAGGTCGATTAGTGTAAGATTGTCGTATAATATTTATTTATTATTTATAGTAAATGTATGGAAAATATTTAATTTGTGGCTTTTTAGTACATTACCTAATAATAGGAAACTATTAGAAACGATAGGAATGGAATCGATTGGCATAAAAAAGCAGCATGTGAAAAATAAAAAAAAACAATTTTCATATAGTATGGGAAAAGTTTTTCTCAATTTGTGGCTTTTCTAGCCGCAAATTATTTTTGATCCCATACAAGAATGGGATCGATTGGCATCAAAAAGAAGTTTACCAAATGTGACCTCATCTCGCATCCTGTATGTTTTTTTCCAAAATCCGTAGAAGACCTTCCCTCAATTTCAAATTAATGAAGATTGATTAATTTGAAATTGAGGGAAGGTCTTCTAAGACCATTTTCGCGTTGCAGCGAGGGATCTGGTAGCTGCCCCCACTGACCCAAAAAGAAATTGAACTTGTATATTATTTCAAATTATCGAAGTTACAAGTAAAAGTAGTTAAGATAAAAGTAATTGCAATTACAAATTATATGTAATCGGGAATACTACTGACATGTAATCTCAATTACAAGCAATTTCAATTACTTAATATAATTGATTTTCATGTAATTTAATTAGCAATTTAATTCATTACAAAAGTAGGTACCATCTAATAAATTACGCCCAACACTGAATAAACATCAGGTTCAAGAGGGTAGTATGGAGGATGTATGCTATCTGCTGCCGAAGTCGCGCATACATGTGATCTTTATAGACAAAAAAGTTTCGTTCTATAAATTCAATTGTTTGTCACAAAAAATGGTTTGATTTGTTTTTGCGTGGCATTTAAGACTGGATCCAATTAATTGTTGCTGTGAACATTTTTTAAATTGGTACCTAGTTGGTTACTAGGAACAGGTTTAGACATGGGTATGTTATGTCCAAAAGGGAGGTGGGCACTCCGAATGTTATCTCGCTAACTGTGGTAAGGCACAGTTCAGCGAATGTTATCACGCTCAAATCTGGACCTGGCTCAGAGCTCGACTGGGGAAGTACCTTAAAGAAAACCATAGCTAAAAAGCAAATAACTTAATTCAACCTAAAGTTTAAGATTAATTTTTTAACATATTTTAACCATTTTCATTTATATACCATAAGTGTTTTTTACTAAAAAAATTGACAAATATAAAAGCGTTTGTCGTCTCACATAAGAATTATAAATTGAAATTACACAAAAGAATTAAAAACACGAAAAGTCAGCACGAGTAAGTTAATAACATATAATAGCTTTTGCCCGCGGCTTCGCTCGCGTTAAATTCGGGGTAACAAACCATACAAACTTTCACCCCCCATTTTAGGGAAGTGGGGGGTTAGAAAGAGACAAAAAGTAGCCTATGTCACTCTCCATCCCTTCAACTATCTCCATTTAAAAAATCACTTCAATTCGTCGCCCCGTTTTGCCGTGAAAGACGGACAAACAAAGAAACAAACACACACATACACTTTCCCATTTATAATATTAGTATGGATTAGTTGTATCGTGTCGTGTATAGGGTCGTCACGGTTTTTTGGGTACATTTTTGGGTTAGTTTTGGTTAATTGCCATCTATTTCAAAAGTTTTATCATATCAAAATCCATTACAATATTAAAATACTAGCTTTTACCCGCGACTTCGTCTGCGCGAAATTAACATGAGCCATATGGAATTACATAATAAAACGCAAAATAAAAGTTACTAGTTAGTCAAATCTAAGAGCAAATATAAAACTAGCACGTATGCTATTTCAAGTCAACAGGGAGCAACAATTCCGTATAAACTTCCATTCCGTTTTCATCCCCTTATACATACCAAATTTCATCTAAATCAGTTGAGCGGTTTAAGCGTGAAGAGTTAACAGACAGACACACTATAATATTAGTATGGATACGTATTATATCTCTTCAAGTAGGCTGGGGAAAAAAAAAGAATTATAGCCAAAAGCGTTTTTTAAAATTTTTAAATTTTGAAACATCTTGCTTCAAAGGTTTGAAACATCTTGTCTTTCCACTCTCAATATTTTTAACTCACTTGTTTTTGAAAAGTTTGAGAAAATGCTGAAAGGTTGACATTAACATAATAAAGGCGGTTTATAATTATATCTATTATTTGAAACCGTGCATAGGGTGGTTATACTAGTTTCCCGTCCGGGTTGCCGTCCACCTGATTAAACTGCTACAAATTTATTGGAATAAGAGCTGGCCACGTCAGATATGACACAATAATGAGAGCAATGAAACCTGACTATTGTGTCATATCTGACGTGGCCAGCTCTCCGTCTACATGGAAAAAACTTTTTGAGGTCAAATTTGCCATTGATAATAATTATTTATTCTTTAATTGATACTTTAATTATAAGCTTTTATTTCAAAAACTTGAATATCAATATATCAATAAGTATGGACGGAAAACTGACACATACTCCACTTTTACAAAAAATGTTTTATTATAAAAAAACCTTTCGAGTATGATTTATTCTCGTATAATATTAATCTAAACAAGACCATATAAGCTCTAGAACGATAAGTAAGGGCACTTCAAAATTTATTATTGCATTACAAAGCTGGCAAAATCGATAAGTGGAAGAAAACTAGCACCTAAAAACTTACTAAGAGTACATTTTATTCAATAGTCCAATCTTAAGTAGAAGGAGTAGATTTTGAAAATTTATACAGGAAAAACAGCTTAGGTACACTTCATACTGATTTGAAACAAGGATTAATATTTCGAGAAATTTTTACAAAGGTAAAGCATAAAAGTCAGCCCTGAAAGCTGACCAACTAGTTCAAAAATGGTCCGGTCTTACCCCATCGTACCTTACTTATTGTTTTTTTCATTTTAGGGATTGTGAGAAATTATATTGGTATATATACTTATACGATTAAATTAATTCCATATCTACTTACCTACCTAATAATAATATTAATAATTCACCATATCTTTTAAATCGTACGAAAACGAACATGCAATAAACCATGGCGTGGCGCGACCAGACATCGCAGAGTGCCGGGACAGCCGAGCCGATTGTTTCTATCTTATTCCATAGTAAAGAGAGAGATATACAACCTAACACGATGATGTGGACAAATCACTGACAAATGCACGAATGTGTTTCAACTTCAAGCGCATTTGATTGTATTCAATGTATCCGTCATTCATATCATAATATAGATCTAGCTTGCAACAGCGCAAAGCAAGAAGCGAAATGAGCAAATGAGAGTACGCTGGCAACGTCGCCTCCGATGGAAACTGCTCGAACAAACGCACTCTTGTAATATAAATTATGGTAAAAACATGGAAGAAGCCGTCTATGGTAAAAAGTACCCATACCCACTGTAAAAATTGAATAATGAATTAGTCTCTTTAATAAGTTGGTAGTTTAAATATATTGGGTAAAAAAGTCAACATAAAAAGATTAAACTAACTACTAACTTGACTATAGTATGATTTGACTTTTTTTTTGTCCAAAAATACCTATAAATCGCTTAGGATCAGGATTGAAAATATAAAATTCTTCGTGGCAGCCATCTCTGGAAGCACCCGACCCTACTTCTAAAACTAGATTCCCTGATTCAAGAAACCCTATCATCAGTTCTCAACATATCTTTTGACGAGAGGTCCTGGACCCAGGCTACTTTACCTATTCGGCACGGTGGCCTGGGGATACGCAAAATTACCAGTGTATCGCTGCCTGCCTTCTTGTCCTCAGTGCATAGCGCCCAGAACTTAGTTGAAAGCATTTTAACCCCTTCTCTCGGGGCCATGGAGGCTGCTCATTGCACTGAGGCTAAGAATGTATGGTCAGTGACCTGTCCCAATGCTGACCCGCCTGCCAATCCTTGTTCCCAGAGGCAATGGGACGAGCCGCTCCGCCGACTAGTACGGAACAATCTAGTTGACACGTCAACTGGTCCGGCAGATCGAGCTCGTCTCCTTGCCACTGCGGAGTGGGAGTCGGGTCTGTGGCTACAGACTCTGCCTTCACCAACTATAGGCACGCTTTTAGATAACTGTACCTTTAGACTGGCGACTAGTTTGCGGATAGGGGCAGCAACAAACGCTCCACATCGATGCCAATGCGGTGCGATGGTGGATAACCTCGGTCACCATGGCCTCTCCTGCGGCAGAAGCTCTGGGCGTATACCACGTCACGCCAGCATAAATGATGTCATCCGAAGGGCCCTTGTCAGCGTCAAAGTTCCTGCCATCTTAGAACCCGTTAAATAACGTCAAAAATCACTAATCATATAGACACAAAATTAGAAGAGTTCAACCTGGACCTACAAGATATTAAATTAAGGGTCGAAAATCAAGAAAAAAGACTGTACATATTAGAAAAGAACAGTGTCCAGAGAAATATTGTTATTTATGGAATTGATGAAAACGAAAAATCTTACTTCCAACTTCAAGAAAATGTAATGAACATTATTCGGAACCAAATAAAAGTTGAAATTCAAGAGTTTGAGATACAGTCTATTAGAAGGATGGGTAAAAAAGGCACTCGTTCCAGGCCTATCTCAGTCGCTTTCACTACATTAGGGAAAAAAATTAAAATTCTTCAAAACAAGAAAAAAATTACAAACCCTGACATCTACATAAAAGAAGAATTTCCTACAAATATTAAAAAAATTAGGGATTCTCTTAAATTACAACAAAAACAAGAAATTGAAAATGGCAACGTGGCTTTTATAAAGTACGACAAATTGATTGTAAAAAAAAATAACAAAGAAGGCAACTCCAACAAACGACCATTGTCATTGTCACCACCTCAGACCCCACAAAACCACCCAGAAACGACAAAAAATTGGAACCAAAAAGACAAAGATGGACAGCAAACAAATAAGAAGTATAAACCACATCAGAGCAGTATAACATCTTATGTTACCCGGAACAGCGATTGCGACGCATGACACCACGAGGCCCCCTCCAATTATAAACATACCGACTCAAACAAACACGAAAACCAAAATAATTACATTCTCCCGGTACGGGTGGTCGCCGAGGGAGAATTAGACCAAAACCCTCCAGCATTACAGAACTCAACTCAAAACTCGACACAAAATAAGAAAATAAAAAATAAAAAACCATTCCTAAATATCTGCACACTCAATGTCAGATCTGTAGTGTGCACCACGAGACAAACACAACTACTACACGCTTTGGAACATATAAACTGGGATATTCTAGGTATTTCCGAAACCAGACGTCAGACAACAGAAATATTTGAAAAGGACGATAAAATATTTATGTACTGCGGAAGCCAAGGTGGCCACAGTGGAGTTGGTTTTATGTTGAAAAGCCATATGAAGCCCCATGTGGAAAAGTTTATACCCATCTCAGACAGAGTGGCTAGACTCGATATGAACATCCATAGCACAAAAATACACATCATTCAGGTTTACGCCCCGACAGAAAAAGCGAAAGAGGATGTGATACAATTTTTCTACGACGACTTGAATTCCGCTCTAAATACAACAGGAGCTAATACTATTATCATGGGCGACTTCAACGCCAAAATAGGCATCGCTAAACCAGAAGATAGATGTATAATGGGCCCGTGGGGGTATGACAGTAAAAGAAGCAAAAGAGGAAAAAGACTTATGGACTTTTGTATAGAAAAACGCCTTCATATTATGAATTCGTACTTTAAGAAAAGGAGGAAACAGAAATGGACATGGTGCTCGCCTGATAACAAAACATACAATGAAATTGACTATTTTTTAACTAATAATAAAATCAGAGTGAAGGATATTAATATTATAAGCACCTGCCACCCCACCGACCATCGAATGATACGCGCAAAGTACGTGATTGACACTCACATCAAATCAAGAAAGTCATTCAAAAGTAGAGTAAACAGCTTGACACCACAGGAAAAAGAAAAACTCGTAACCAAATTTACTGAAATCTCTACATCCCTTATTGTAACAAATGATGTCCATGAATCATACTCTAATATAATAAAATCTATAAAAACGGCAGAGTCATCAGTAAAGAGCAATTGCGCGCCTACATCAAATAAAGTCAACCCAGTTATTGCTGAGCTCATGGAACGTCGGACTTACCTAAAGGATAAGAAAAATAAAACAAAAAAACAGAAAAAAGAGCTCTCAAAGATTTATAGGAAAATTAAAAGAAAACTGAAAAAAGAAGAACACAATACTAAAATGAAAATAATCGAAGAAGAACTAATAAAGCGATGCTCTGTGAAAAAAGGACAACGACGTTTAAATCGCGACCGCAAATGGATACCATCGCTACTATCAAAATCAGGTGAAATTGTCACTCAAAGAAAGGATTTAATAGAGACTGCTACAGTTTTTTACGAAGACCTATATCGACGCAGAAGTCAAAGCCCCGATATTTACTCTACTACAAGGTCAGAAGACGAGTCCGTAGATGTTCCACTGCTAATAGAGAGTGAAATACGCCAAGCCATAAAGAATCTCAAGTCTTCAAAGAGTCCAGGCAGTGACGGGATTAATAATGACACCCTGAAAAGTCTGGAAGAGCCACTAACTCCTTTAATAACAAACATTTTTAACCGCATTATTACTAAAGTGACAATACCATCAGAATGGGAAACATCAATAATTACCTTGCTGTACAAAAAAGGAAATCCTAATGACATTGGAAATTATCGACCAATTAGTTTATTGCAGACAATATATAAGTTGTTTACACAAGTTCTCCACAAAAGGATTATACCAATATTAGAAAAAAATCAACCAAAGGAACAAGCAGGGTTTCGCTCAGGATTTTCGACAACTGATCATATATTTACCGTAACACAAATTATAGAAAAATATCAAGAATACGGAAGGGAGCTCTACCTAGCTTTTGTTGACTATTCGAAAGCTTTCGATTCTATTTCACATGAAGCTTTATGGCAAACCTTATATCAACAAGGAGTTCCAATTAGATACATAAAGATACTTAAAGAAATATACAGAAAAAGCAAATCCAAAGTCAAACTAGAGAGAGAAGGAAGGGCTTTCAAAATACAACGTGGAGTTCGACAAGGCGATCCGATATCCCCAAACCTGTTTACCGCTCTCCTCGAAACTGTATTTCGCAATTTAGACTGGGATCTAATAGGCATAAATATCAATGGCGAATTGCTTAACCACTTGAGGTTCGCCGACGATATAGTGCTCATTAGTGATAACCATAGCCATTTAGAATACATGTTAAAAACGTTAGACACAGAGAGTCGAAAATGCGGCTTAATGATGAATATGGACAAAACCTCCATTGTTACGAATAGCCAGAAGATAGAGACACATATTTCAGGAACCAAAATTGAATATGTCGAAGAATATATTTACTTGGGACAGAAAATAGCTTTCAAAGACCTAACGAAGGAAGAAGTAGAGCGTAGAGTTAAAATCGCTTGGAAAAAGTATTGGTCGCTAAAGGACATTTTCAAATCAAATACATCTATTACCTTAAAGAAAAAAGCTTTCGACTCAGTTGTCTCTCCTACACTTCTATACGGTTGTCAAACCTGGACTCTAAATAATGAAATTATACATAAATTACAAGTATTTCAAAGGGCAGCTGAACGTAGTATGTTAGGAATTAAACTAAGAGACAGGGTTAGAAACATAGAAATACGAAAACAGACGAAGCTAGTAGACGTAGCAGAGCTAGCCTGTAGGCTGAAATGGCGCTGGGCTGGTCACGTGGCCCGCGCGAGCGACGGACGTTGGAGCGAGCGCGTACTCAACTGGTGGTTCGTGATCGACGAGTCTCGCCGCAGAGCCCGCCAGGGCCGCCCGCGCCGACGTTGGCAAGACGACATCGAGCAGGTTGCCGGGGGCACTTGGACTAGACTCGCGCAGGATAGGAAGTCGTGGACATGCATGGAGGAGGCCTTTACCCAAAATTGGGTCCCCAAAAACATTTGTTAAATTATTATTTTATTCATTGTTTTTTTTTTATTGTAAACAAGCTTTAATTTATTAATTATAATTAATTTATAGTACTTATGACATCTGTTTTAAAGTAGGTATTAAATTTTTTATGACTTAGACAATTTGACATTAATGTTTTGCATGTTTTGAATGATATTGTATTTTAAATATTTAATTAGTTAAGTAGGAACTTGTTTGCATGTTACTTACTAGTTTAAAATAAGTGAACCTACTGATTGTCCTTGAAATGTTTGCTTTTTGTTTTTTGTGGGAATAAAAGGCTAATAATAATAATAATAGAACCCGTTGGTTTGGCAAGGGACGACGGCAAGAGGCCCGACGGCATGACGCTGGTGCCTTGGAGGATGGGACGGCCTCTGGTATGGGACGCTACATGTGTAGATACTCTAGCCCCGTCCCATCTTCCAGGTACCAGCAAAGATGCTGGCAATGCCGCATCCGCAGCAGAAGACCTCAAACGCCGCAAATACGCCACCCTCGGTAGTGGTTATATATTTGAGGCGTTTGGGGTCGAAACGTTGGGGCCATGGGGGCCGAGCGCGCGCCGCATCTATAAAGATTTAGCGGCGCGTTTAATCGAAACGACGGGTGACCAGAGGGCTGGCCAATACTTTGCACAACGTGTAAGCATCGCTATACAACGTGGCAATGCGGCCAGCCTTCTGGGTACCCTGCCCATTGGCAGCGATTTGGAGGACATTTTTTATTTGTAGGTAGTCTCTAGTTTATAGTTATTTATAATATTTTTTATAGTATAATATTTACTGTCACGTGTAATTTCCTTCCTGTTTTAAAATAAATGCCGTTATTTCTTAAATGAGAAATGAGATAAAAAAATAAACAAAAAAGTTAACATCAGCCTGGATTTGAACTCGGACATATCTACTTAGTAAGCAAGCGTACTATAACCTAAGCTATGTGGAACGAATTTCCGCACTCAAAATTACTAATCATATTACTCAAATTTGACACATGAAACATGTCTCTGGCTGCAATAGAATAAACGCCTATAAGTTTTATTGCAGCAATTGCATTGTTCTGATTATTACAGGCTCTACAAGGTTTTGCGTCTAAAACCTTTATTAAGCGCTTAATACGACTATAGTTATCGGTAGAACATTAGTAATGTGCTAAGAAGTAATTATGTTTAATTTCGCAACATAGAATTATTTCTGACCGAAATAAAACTTGCGACAAGTTTTCTCCAAAACAGTTTCATAACGATGATATATATACCTAATTATGTTATACAAGACCAAGCACGTATCGGTAGACCGAACCCAACTATATGCCCCTACAGAAAATGTAACATACATGCTCCAACGTGGTTTGTTTTCTTCAAAAACCTTGCACGAAAACACCTCGATTTGACGTGTTTGCATATATCGTCGCCTTAAGAAATATGTATGAAAATAAAAAAATAAACTGTTCAACTTATTCCTTAAACGACTCATTTTCCAACGTGTTTATATACTTTACATACTAGTTTAACGTCATTTTAATCAATAAAAATCTTACTGTTTTCACCTCTGCAAACAAAAATCGCGAAACAGCTGTTAGATTAAGGTGAATTATTTATAATTTATAAATAAAACATAAAATCAAAAAAGTCTTCCACTTATACAGTGTAAAAAAGAACTATCTTTCAATATATGTATACAAACTAAAAGTAGTCTTATTAGTTACTGTAAAATAGTATCGAAAAGTTGAGCGAAATCGAAAAAAAACTTTACCGGACTCTTAAATAAAAACACTTTTACTGAACCACGAATAAATATGATTACAAAAAACCACAGCCAAATAGCACTAGACCCTAATATCAAGAGCTCAAAGAAGACCCAGTGCGTTGACGACGAGTAACCCTCTTGTGCCTTTAGTCGTCAACTCAGTGAATCCTGCTTTTAGTAAAGGGTCGGCAACGCGCATGTGACAACTCTGGAATTCCAGGCGTCCATAGGATGCGGTGCCTGCTTGCCATCAGGTAGGCTGTATGTTGGTTTGCCATCGTCGTGGCATTAAAAACAAAGATTTTAAGATGAAATTTACTTGTTTTATTTATCTGGCTAACATTAAAAGTACTTTGTCTAAACATTTTGGAATGCCCCACGGTAAATTTAAGTATTCATAAAATATTTCAAAGCTGTTCTGTGAGATAAACAACAGTGTGGTAACTAAAGCTACAGTAAAAAGTTGCCCCCCATAAAACAGTGGCCATAAAAACCTTTCCGACGTCCATTTAGGAATTATTTATAGATACGGAACCTTAAAGTTAACCCTAAATAGCTGTTTAAAAGTAAACAAGAGCTAATCATAAGATAATGTATGGTGCGCGGAAAACAATGAAAGTTTTTTATGTAGATTTATTTTTATATGCTCCGTGTTATTTGTTAGGTTTTAACAGCCCTTTTAGACTAGAAATTTTACGACAGTACTTTTATATAAATAATCCTCGTCAAATATAAATAAATTTGTTGAAAGTGCTGAATATAAAAATTCTTTCGCAAAAGTAAGCTACAAAATAAAATTAAAAGGTAGTGTGATTTGAAAGGTACTTACGAGTAATATAAAAATGGCGACGATATTTTTATGACAAAAATTGCCAGTTTTTAATGTCGATGTAGCGATAGCGCAGTCACAGTCAATAGTTGATTTTCAGTATAATGATAGCTTTCAGTTTGATTAGCATCGTTGATAAACGATTGTCACCTTGATAGTAGGGTAGGGTCATACAAAAAATGCCGCTATTGCAAACCCTACTCGCTAGTCCCAACCTTTGAAGGTCTTGATTTTATTGTATTTTCATATCGCTTATACAGCACAACAAAATTAAGCCCTAAATAAGTAAAAATACTGGTGCGTCTGTATATAACTGTGGGGAGGTCATAAAGTGCACTGAATAGGTCCTGATGCTAACTTTAGTACCGCGTGCTGACCGCTATTTCAGCCAGACTTGTTTCATTACAACACACTTTAGCTTCAAACTTCTGTTGAAAGTTTCGTAGAAGACCGAGATTGCTTGAAATATATAGGTAAAGTAACGATATTAATAAATAATAATAATAATAATAAATATTTGGGGACAATCTTACACAAATCAACCTAGTCCCAAACTAAGCAAAGCTTGTACTATGGGTACTAGGCGACGATATACATACTTATATAGATAAATATATACTTAGATACGAGTACATAGGAAACACCCATAACTCAGGAACAAATATTCGTGATAAACACACAAATAAATGCCCTTACCAGGATTCGAACCCGGGACCTCCTGCTTCATAGGCAGGGTCACTACCGACTGGGCTAGGAGGCCGTTAAACAACAAATAATATTTGAACAAGTATAGCTTTAAAACTGGTCGAAGGTGTTTAAAAAGTGGTAGGCCTGTGCCGAACCATGGTTCGAAAGGATAATTATCAATGATAGTCAACTTGATAATTATCGTAATTTTTATGTTTGATAATTATCGATTTGGTAATAACCCAAAATTTGTTAAGGCGGAAGGCACAAAAAATTATATCGCGCGTGAATTTCAACATTAGTAGTTGAACTATAATAGAAAAGAAAATCCATAGCGGGCATAATTATCGAATAATTATCGCGATAAATATCAGGAATTATCATGACAATTTCGAACCCTGGGTAGGCACCGCGGAATGTAATCACATTGAAGTATTTAGAGCAACACAGAGATAATTGCATACTTAGTTATTGCCATATTAAAATGTAATTAAGGACTATACGAAAGAATGCTTGCAGCGCATCCTGCGCCTCTCGAAATGGTGAGACACTTTAATTCATGCACATGCTTAAACACTTATTTTTAAGCAATGCAGTTGCAAAGATCCATAAACTACTCACGAGAACTGTAGGTGTAAGTATAGACTACTCCTGTTTGCCACCATCAAGGAATAAAAATAGGTATCCCTTTTCTACTCACTTTTATCTGTCATTTCGAAAACCATTAGAAACAAGGAACGAGAAACAATTTGGAGGAACGCAAGCCCCTTTCATGTTCATTGAATTGGTTTCCATTATTTTCAGAAAGGCGACTTTTAATTTCATACTTTCTTTCAGTCTCGGCCGCGGACCGATTCAGGATCCTTTGTTTGAATTACGCTTCAAAATATATTGTTTCGAAATCTATTAGGATTGTTCGTTTTCTCTGAACATTAAAAAAGGAACATATCTTTTGAGCTTTTGCTATGTCTGCCCCAGTAAGTAATCATATTTGATCAATACGAGTAATACCTACCTAAAGTAAAGAAATACGTACCTACTTACATAACATTTTCCATCCATTCCGCGGATCATCAACTTGACTGATCTACTTCAGTAAACCTATAGTTATAGTTGTTTCTATTTCCCATTTATTTATTTTCATAAAACATCAGAGTATTTGACAGCTCCACGTTTCTCGAAAGCGGCGATAGGGTCGCCATGTAACGGGTGCGGTTAAATTTTCATACAAACATAATTCATATTTTCAATTAGCATACGTTTGAAAAGCATAATAAACGTTTTTCATAACAGCAAAATTCATAATTTTATGTCATAATCATAATGGTTAATTTGCATAATACTCATTTATAATAACAACATTGTTATAATGTTTATTTTGACTAATGTCATTTAATATAACTTCATATATCATAACGTTTAGTTAGTATACTAAGCATTAATAATAATAAGTAATAAGTATAACGTTTATTTTGACTAATAAAATTTGACATATTATTTTAACTGCTGTTAAAAAGGTGGTTAGGTAAGAACTGCAACCCCCTTTAGAAATGAAATACTGCTCAAAAAGTCGGTTGAGTAAGGAGGGTCAGAGGAACCTAAATAAGATTATGTAAATAAAATATAATAACGGAAGACTATCATTTGGCTGAGTCAAGATAGGTGCGACGACGAGCGAAACGAAGAGGAGCGTGTTAGGTGAACTGCGAACAAACATTGCGCGCACTAATCCATTTATTTTCTTACCTATGTCTTTGGATATGCCTAGGAATTTTATTATACGCCTAGGAATTCCAAGATATACCCGGCAATAATTTTCGTATACGAAGAAATCACGCCATATTATACGATATATTCCCAATATCTATCTCGGATTGGAATATCGACTAATAAGTTATGATTACTGTTACGCACTTTGTTTTTATACAACTTAATAATTTATACAATTTAAAATTATGCTTTTTGTGTTTATGCAAATTGAACTATTGCATCAATGGTTTATTAAATAATTTAAGATTATGCAAAATGAGTAGGTATTATAATTTCTGAAAATATAAAAAAAGTTTTGCATTTTGTTTTGTAATTCATTATTTATCTTGAAATTATGCAATTTTTCGTTATACAAAATGAAATTATATTATTTGTTTGTATACAAAACATCCCCCACCCACCCAAGTAACGACATCATATAAAAACAAGTTGAATTCACCTTCAGTAGGTAGGTAAGTGACAGCTTATTGATCATTAAAATTTATAAACTTTCATGCGACCTATTAAAAATAATATCGAAAGTATTTCGGCTTATCAAAAGTAATTACATAGTTTGAAATTTGCGTCTACAAAGTTTTGAATTTATATAGAGTTTCGTTCGGCCTTCTTATGACCGAGTCCTACAAAAGTTTTTTTAAATAGCTTTTAAATTATGATTTAATTAAGCTTCTTCGATGCTTATTTTTCCTTAAAATCGCTGGCTCTAGGCATAGACATCTATTTAAATAGATGTCGCATGTCAATTTGTACGAAATCCTGACTTCGACATTCAATGGCGTTTTGACGAACGAATTGAGACCGTGTAGGTGATGTACAACATGTTACGTTTGCAGAATGCGGCAATGTTTAGAAATAGCAGCAGACGTTCTGCTTAATACAAAATTAATTGCATACATTCTGTTTAGGAAATTCAAATCATTTAAAGAGACATTAAACATTAGGTATAATAGAGCTTAGGTTCGTATTAAAAACCAAAACACTATAATTAGTAAGTTTTATAAAATTTTACTTTTTTATTTCATGTGACAGTATATATTTTTATCCATTTATTTATTTATTGCAGAAGCATAATTATGTATATAAATTTAAAGTTGAGTAACCTTGCAATAGTAACAAATGTATGCGTCGTCGTCGTACAGAGTCTGTTTGTTGGCGTGCGAAGTGAGATATGTCAAAGATGTGCCGTTCTCGAGGAAGTTTTCCGTTTACTATGCGTAATATTCTCGAGCAAGAGAATGTTTCCCATTCAAAACGGAGAACGTTCGAAAGAACGGCATAGCTTACTGTAAGCCCATTTGCGTATTCTACCCAGTTGTTTGTCTGTTCATCTGTGCAAGCTATAGTTTTCTTTAGATTTTTCATATTTAAATATCTGCAGTGTCAAGTGGCTTGCCGCTTCTTAAACCGACTTGAGAAATCTTTTTCATTTCCCAAGTATTTTGCATAGTAGTGCAGCTAAACATTTTAAGAAAGCGGACTTTTTTAACTCTTTGTTGTTCTTACTGGAATATATTTATTTATTTATTTGTTGTTCTTTATTTTGATACCTGACCTTAATACATTGTTTATATTATAATATTTCAAATGCCATGAGCAAATGATTTCTTTAGAAATCCTTGTAACTCTATTGGTGATGCTACTTGTCGCAGATAGCTTAAAATTACTGTTGTTTTTGTGTAACTAGACCTAAGTCAATCATTTTCTCTATTTATACCCATTTGTTTATGATTTGTAATTTAATGACGTGTATAAATATTGTGTTTCCATGTCTAGTTCTTAAGTACTGATTTATGTCCTAATTTTATTGATATCATGTCATAATACGCAAAATGTCTAGATTATAAGAATTTTGTACTAATTTATGAAGAAATGTCCCATACAAATATCACTTTTAACCCTCCTAGAAACATGTAATACTGTAAGTTTATTCGCCAATAAATATCTGACTTACACGGCACATACCAGCCACTAGTACGAGCACGCTAGAAAACCCATAAAAGAGGTCAGCACTCGTACTCGTTGCTCATTCACTTCTCACCGCTCACTTCTACAACTACTCCCAGCGGGGAAACACCTGCAACTACACTGCTCAAATGTTTTACAATTCTAAATAAGTGTTTTTATTCATCTCCCTACATGACCTGGTAAATGGTACAGCGGGTCAGCGCTGCTTGGTTCGACGTGGTAATCCGGTCTGCACACAACAGCTGGTCCTTCGAGCTCCGGATATCAGAAAACTGCGGCCAATTGAAGAAAGAAACAAGTACGCGCTGAGCTGGATTAATTTCGCTCAGAATCTTCATACGGTGTCCGGCTTAACCGCTGATACACCTGCCCGCTTTCGCGGAAGAGCCCTGTGCTATTTACCAGCTTGCTGGACGGACCGTTCGTGTAGAGGCCATACTCCACGTTCGTGTCCTGGCAACTTTCGTTGCAACGTCACATGGTTGACGTCTTCACACTGCTTTCGGACGCTCTGGCACTTGCACTTAGCCTTTGCGCGAGATTCAGTGCATCAGGGATTTACGTCCAAGAGTAAGTGAAGTGAACGTAGGGCCGCTTTCACTGCACTAGGCAGTGTCAGCCATTAGGTATTAGGTAGGTAAGGTTAGGGAACCCCACGTGCGTCAAGAAGAAAGAAGAAGATGTCCGACCATATAATCAAGATGTCTCTTCGCTCACACAAGGGACAACCTGCCAGAGCCATTACCCCGCCGTCTGGTAAAACAACCTCCGGCGAAACTAATACATGGGACATAGGCACCAGCGGCAACCATAACGACGGCCATATCGTCGAGCCGCCGCCGGCACAGGCGCCGGCGCCCGCGTATTCGGATATATCGGGAGACGAAGTAGGAAAAACGCCAGATAGGAGTCCTCCGGGGACATTGTGTAAAGTTAACACGTCCGTCCGTGAAAAGGACCGCGTTTCTCAGTGCCGCGACCGCGTTAATAGTGAAGTGCGCGAAAATCGTAGTGCGAGTAGTGTAAAGTGCGACGAAAAGTTAGCTTTGTTACTAGCGGAACTCGAGGTTCATAAAGCCGCTCTCGCCGTTGCTAATAAACAGTCCGAAACTGCCAAGTTAAGGCTACAGATTGCCCAGCAGGAGGCGCAATCTGTTAGCGGTAAGACCGAATCTGTAGTCGATAAAGACGAGCAACGTGTGAGAAATTGGGTAGAACGACAGTCCCAGCTAGATCAAAGCAATTATATAACTAAAATTGAAGCGTCCGCCGCACACGCTACGCGTAATTTCGCGCCCCGCGAGTCGCATATATTAAGCACACGTCTGCCGCCCGAGCGGCTGGAAGTTCCAACTCATTACGCTCCCATTTTGCATAGGCCCCAAGAATTACCCACTTTCGACGGTAATATCACCGAGTGGATCGCATTCCGTGCCGAATTTGAAGATACCGCGCCGATGTTTAGTCACGTGAATAACGTCAGTAGGCTTAGGCGCGCGTTAAAAGGCGAGGCGCGTACCGCGGTAAAATCCATCGTGTATACCGTCAAGGACCCGTACGAAATAATGGAAGCCTTAGAAAGGCAGTTCGGGGATCCTGAAGAGATCGTGTTGACTGAGCTACATAATGTTAAACGCATGCCGCGCCTAGCTGAAGATAACAGCAATATTGTGTCTTTTGCCGCGCACGTCGCAAATGCAGTAGCGACGATAAAATCATTAAAACAAGAAAAATACTTGTACGCGCCAGAGCTAGTCAACAAGATCGTCGATAAGTTGAACCTCATTGTTAGGTACGAATGGGGCAAGTTCAAACAAGCTAATTTGGACTCGCCCGATTTAGTCGCGATCTCAGAATTTCTGTTAGAAATCAGTTCCGCGGTTAAAAGAACGAATCGAAGTAGATATACGAAGTCGCGCGTAAACTCGATATCCTTTGAGCCGGAAAGCAGGTCAGGGCGTCGTGACGCCCCCGCCCGCGCTCCCGCTCCCGTGTTTTCCCGCGATTCTTCGAGCGATTCGGACTCAAGTTATAGCTACCAGAGCACTCGCCCGCGAAGCGATGAAGTCGAAGCTCGCGTGTCGGAGCATAGGTCGCCGACGGTAGCTCAAACAAAGCCCCGCGAGGCTAGAGAGCCCGCGTATACGGGAACAAAGCCCAAACAACATTCGGTGCCAGCACGGTTTATGTCTCGCAATAAGTGTTTAATATGTCATAATCACGAACATAAAATAGAAGCGTGTACTAAATTTTTGAATGCATCGGTAGCCGAACGTTGGGATTGGGTTAAAAATGAAAAGTTGTGTTACAAGTGTCTGGACGCGTCGCACTATGGTCGCTTCAAGTACGTAGCTTGTGGCGTCAAGGGATGCGAAGCTGGGCACCATAAATTGCTACACGGTTTGAACGCAACTGCGCCCGTGGAAAATATTACTAGCAATATTAACACAATTGCCATCCCGCCTACGTATTTGGGGGAAGTGTCCATAGATGCGACGCGTCCGCTAGATACACCACATCAATCGTCGGATCCGACTGTAGCGTTCGTAGGCTACGTGGTGCCGCGAACGACGGACGACGAAGTCCTAGCTCCCGTAAACGAGCAGGATGTAAAATCAGACATAGTTAGAAACGGATTCGCCTCCGACAACCCGAACGTAATCTCGGACGTAAGTTTAGTCCAGTGTAAAGAGGGTACGTCCCTCAGCGGGGGAGGCGAAAGCGAACGCACAATAGGTTTGCCGCCAGTAGAATCTGTAGAACCCGTCGCGAAAACGGGCACAGAACGCGTCAACAAACCGGTTTGTTCCGTATATAACGTGCAAAAAAGGTCAGAATACCTACCCTAGGTTTTCAAAGCCAGATTGTCTGTTAGAAATCCAGATACAGAAATGAACGACAATCACATAAGTTTGGCAGAAACTTCATTGATCAAACGGAGCCAGAATGAATCGTACGCCGAAGAAATACGACGGCTGGAAGTCGGGCGCGCGCTGCCTGAGAAGTCTTCACTACATCGAGTCGACGTGAAATTGGACAGAGATGGCGTGATAGTGACAGGCAGAGACGGAACACATATACCCGTCCTGCATGCTGAAGATGGATTCACAAAATTATTGATCCGCCATTATCACGAAGTGTCCAACCATGACGATCACGCGACCATTTTCGACGAGTTGAAGCAAAAATACTGCATTGTCAGACTGCGCGGTAGCATTCGTTATCTGACGAATAAGTGCCAAAGGTGTCGGACCTGTAACGGGGCCAACCTCGCGGTTCCCGTAGGCGACTTACTGCAAGAGAGGCTCATAGCGAATCAACCGCCGCTTACCGCCGCAGCTGAAAATGACGGCCACCGCAGAGAAAAGCGAGGGAACGTACTGTACACCCGTCTCATCACACGAGCGATGTACCTAGAGCCCGCCGCCTCCTTATCGGCGCCCTCTACCTCCCTACCGCTACGTAAAATGATATCTCAGAGCCGTGCGCCTACCGTTCTAAATTCAGACCCACGAACCTTTTTGGCACAGAACGGGAGCTATCCGAGGCAATTAACTCTCTGCCCGATAGTCTCAAACATCCAATGACAGAACGGCGCCTGATCCAGAAAAAGATCCCGCCTGACGACCACGTATGGAAGCGCTGGATACGAGAATATCGCCTCAACTTGATGCAGCGATCCAGTGCTCAACAAAGGTCTACGAAGCTACACGTAGGCGACATAGCCGCCGGTACTACGCCACGAGTTACATGGTCTAGAGGCGAAATCGCACAACTCTTTCCCGGTCCCGATGACCAATAAGAGTAGCCATTGTACATATATAAACTCACGTAGAAGATGTCTACTGATACTCAATACTGGTTTATAAGTATTATATGAATAAACGTACAAGAATCTCCGCACACGTCAGGAAAAATCTACAAATTCCATTTTTCTTAGTGCAAATACATTCAATAATAATTTATCAATCGCGTTCCCATTTCACCCCAGGACATTGAAACATGGGAAGTTTAAGCAAGAAGAAAATGCAGAAAGAATCCAGGCCAATTTGCTGCATTTTTCACTCGGAGTGGTTTCACAACTACACGGACCTTGCGGACAAAAGAGCGAAGTAACTCCAGAGAAGTGTTATTCACGGAGGGCATTTGTATAAAAGTTGCCTGAATGAGTATGACCTTTGAACCTGCTTGGCAAGGAGCATTATTCAAAGCTAGCTTCAGTTACCCTTAAAAACAAAAACTGAAAATGTCCATGCGCCGTCTCTTTCATTCCTAGAAGTACCTATATAACAATTAAAGAGGGGGGCTAGTTAAGTTTTCCGTTTCGTTTTACATTGCGTCTAGGGTTATCAGATCCTAATTGATTAAAAAATCTTGCTTTGAAAGAAAAAATCTAATATAAGATTCTCTTATAATAAGAGTATTGAAGGACACGTGTAATAAGATAAGAACATTAGCAGTAAGTAGCGGAAATGCTTACCTATTTTCGATACAAAAAACACGAACGTTTTATAACGCAGTGACGTCGCCTAAATCAAAGTAGTTCTAGGGTTTTTCTTTTAATTTTAATTTGTTTTCTAGTTCGCAGTGCCTTGGTAAGACTATCAATACTGTAATGCTGTGTAACCTATTTAAATAATAAAATAAGTAAAAAGGTAGTTTTTCCAACAATTACATTAGAATTTTTCAATAATTCCTGACATTGAATCCTTTAGCCTATCGGAAAAAATCTAAGGTCAGGTAAACCTACGCACTGCAATTTGTGAGAGTTAACGTCGCTCGGCACAATCGTGGAAAACTCCGGCAAATTACGCGAAAATGCTATTTATTTCTGCCGACAGACCGATCCAACTTTGAGTGAAACGGAACGTATTGAATCTCGGGACGGTCGAAATTTTCTTGGTCGGGGATTTATTTTTGTTTTGGAAAATGCAAAGACAGCGGTTGGGAAAAATTTACATTGTTACGGTTACAACTTTTCCTATTTGTACTTCTATTCTAGCTAAACTATTAAGGATACAAGTATACCTACTTAGTTTGTTTCAGCACTCTGCTGTTGCATTAATGTCCTTCAAAATATTCGAATAAACAACAGATTACAATGAATTTATATGTACCTATTATAGGTAAATTACTGGCTGTCGCGATAATGACATCCGCTTTTATTAAATAACGACTCAATTCCGCGTGGCGGCCACTATGCTCGTGACCCGCTGTATTATGCTGCAGCGTCATGTTTGACAAAAGATATTTATGAAACGTTACGTTAAAACATCTTAATACCTACTTATCGTGTCGTGACTCGTGACATAATCAGAATCAGAATAACCATTTATTATTGTTTTTACATTTGACAATATTGTTTACAGTTTTAGATATTCATAAGTTTACTTCAATTGTACATATACTTTTTTTAAATGGCCTCTCCTTCAGGAAGAAGGAGGGGTGGTAATAAGACTCCATGGGTCCTCCATGAGCCCTGCTAGGAAAATACATATTAAACAAATTACAAAATTACAATGTTTTATGATTTTTGTTCAGTACTTAAATTATATATTTCCTAATCCAAATAATTGTATTAATTGAATTAAAGCATTATCTTGTATAGTGATTGCATATGAGGAAATTTCGCGGGTGCGTGACCGGATGGCCTAGAGGTTTATGGCGTTAGCCGCCAATGCTGCAGATAGTTAAGATGCTGCTTCGAATCCGGGCTCGAGCACTAGCGGACACGCTCACTTTTTCTTAATAAGTAAGTATATTAAATCTCTTTGAGTTTCACACTAATCATATTAGTACCTAAACATAACTACCTACTATTATAGATAACTAATATTTGTAGGTAGCTACATCGAGCCACGAATGCCAATTTTACCACGAGTCTGCATTCATAGTCGGAGATAAATATAGGTTTTTACTTAGAAAATCACATCTAAATTATACGGCAATCCGATTAGAAATTCTTATCATTATTGATTGACTCGTCGAAATTGTACCATGAACTTGAGCCGAAGTCTCCTAACAAATTGAATAATGAATGAGTCCAAACGTCTGAAATCCGACTAAGGTCATTTTAATCAATATTGTCCTAAGTCGGTTTACAGAAGACCGAAACAGTTAGGTAAGTACATTAGCTATTTACTTACGTCAACGCAGTGAGTAAGCAAGACAAAGACTGAGAAGGCAAGACAGTGAGTAGCCTGGGGGCCGTAATCTAACTTTAAAGTTATAAAACTTTTTACAAAAAAAGATAAACCGACTTCAAAAAGGATAAAATAAACTATTATATTATTTATATGCGTTACAAACTGATATGTTTGATCGGTGCCAAGCCAAAAAGTTACAATACCGGCAAATCAGCTTCAAGTCTGAAAGTCACAAAACAGTTAATACGAACGAGGCGTATGTGTTCAGTGAATTGTTCTTCATACTATAGAACTATTCTAATACGGTATTGACTGCACGTAGGTTTTCATTCAAGTACAGAGAGAAAGTATAATCACGCGTCTTATGATCAGAGCTCGGATTTTTCACGGCAAAACAAAACACTAGCGTAATTTAGCCAGTGCTTGAAATATTATTTTATCGACGCCTATCGAGTCTTACTAGAGTATATGACAGGTATTGCCTCAGTACATTTTTTCTTTTTTTATTCGATGGTACACCTATCAGTGTGAATGTCAAAATTTAAAAACTAACAAACGTGCGAAAATTTCGAAAAACAGGAGACTTACTAGAGCTCAAAATCAATATTTTTGACCAGTCTAAGGTGACCTACTGGGGGTTAGAAGGTTGTGCATTAATTACCGGACATCCTGTATAAGTAATAAAATAACTTTTCATTTTAGCTTTGCCATAGTCGAGCAACAAAGAGGTAGGTCTGCATGTACAACTTAGAACGAAGTAACTATACCACCTCATTTAAAATGATAGAAACGACTGCAAATTTCATCTCACATGACATATGACATTCACACTTTAACTGTCATTTCATTACGTATAAAACGTAAATTGCATCTAGGTATTATTTATTTCGCAACGCATTGAATCCGACGTGTTGGATATATGTATAATAACTTAATATTGCAAGGTATCAATTAATACAAAAATGAGTAATGTACAAGATCGGATCAAAACGTGGATTGAAAATCACCCTGAGTTAGTCTATAATGAAGTGACCTCCACTATATACTGCTCTATGTGCGATATGCATCTAAAACTGAAGAAATGCAATATTGAGAATCATGTGAAAAGCAACCGCCACAATTACCGTTCGGGGCAACCAAATAGGAAACATCAATTTTATTTCGATTTAATTATTTTTCTTATTTCATGCAACATACCATGGGCGACAGTCAACAACAATAATTTTCGTCATTTTTTTAACAAGTATTTATGTTGCGACTGCTCTATGACTTCTTTACCGGACGAATCGACCCTGCGAAAAATTTATTTAAATCTCGTGTACAAAAAAACTATACAGGGTATAAGAGAGGTAAACAAAACCAATTATTTGTGGATATCTATAGACGAAACACCAGATTTCATGGGAAAATGTGTGACAAACGTGGTGATTCGGTCTTTGCAAAAAAATTGTTCTAAGCAATTTTATCTTTTGGGGTCGAAGGTTTTAGAGAAGGTAAATGGGGAAACAATAGCAAACCTAATAATAAACCAATTAAAATTTTTGTTTCAAAATTCTTTCAATGATAACGTAAACAATTTGCTTTTACTTTGCACAAATAGTGCCGCATATATGCTTAAAGCCGGTCGTATTTTAAAAGCAACGTTTCCTCGTATGAAACACATTACGTGTTTAGCTCATGGTCTGCACCGGGTTGCCGAAGAAGTGCGAGATAATTTCAAAGGTGTGGATGGGTTGATATCGAATGTCAAAAAGATATTCCTAAAATCTCCAGAGCGTGTACGCCTTTTTAAGGCAAAATATCCGTCCATTCCCCTACCTCCCGAGCCAATTATCACCAGATGGGGAACTTGGATATCTGCTGCGGTATATTACGCTCAATACTATGAGCAAATACGTGATGTCGTCTCCATACTTGCTAATGACTCGGCAGCTATAAGAGCTGCAAAAAAATGTTTTCAAACACGCAAACTACGACCGGAGTTAAATTTCATTCGCGACAACTACGAAGTAATAGCCTCTTCAATAGAACAATTGCAATGTTCGACTTTATCCATTGCGGAATCCTTCCTCATTCTGGATACTGTTCGTTGCTACGTAAACTGGAGTAAACTTTTACCAGTGATACGTAAATTTGAAGCCGTGCTCGAACGAAATCCTGATTACGAAATTTTAAGAGACATATCTGAAAATATTACCCGAACTGATAATGAATTCTATAAATTTGCTCCCTTGACGTCAACTGAAGTTGAACGTACATTTAGTGTACATAAATGGATTTATAGTGATAAACGCAACTGCTTACTCCTAGAGAATGTTGAAAAGATAATGATCATCTACTCTTATCACTATTACCCAAATAAAATGTCTTGTGCTGCTGTGTGTACTGACGTAGATTTTGAAGAAGAAATTGCGTCTGTTTCTAATATATAGTAACTTTATACAAATGTTTTTATTAGTTTTATTACATATTAATTCTATTTGGTGACTTTTATTTCTTCTACTTCTGAATTATCGATATCGATAAAATAATATTTCAAGCACTGGCTAAATTACGCTAGTGTTTTGTTTTGCCGTGAAAAATCCGAGCTCTGCTTATGATGTTTGTTAATAAACTTTTTTACTAGTTTTCGGACTAACCATATCTCGAACGGAGCCCGTGCTTCGGTTTGAAATATTTATCCTACTTCATCTAAGGTGTAATATCGAAGTGTAAAGGAATTCAATGGCAAGATTGATCTTTCTATACTCAGACACACTGGGTGTGTGGGGCCCACCTTTTCAGTAGAAATAGGCGCGATATTTAAATTTTCTATGGAAGTTAATACGTGTTTATATATATTTTTTAATTTGCCGCCTTTTTTTGATTATTGACAAAGTAGACGTGTATATTGTGGAGAGTATCCACAATGAATACTTTCTAATATAATGTAAATATTTATTCTTTTTCATATCTTTAGCTAATACATTGAAATCGACCATCTGTTTAGGCTGTCCCTTTGAGACTCCCTGAAAGAATCCTGAACGTCTGACATAGAACGTCCGAAATCTTAATTTAAATAACACCGCGCCAGACAGTGTTTGAGAAGAGAGGTTGTAAAGGTAGACGACCTTTACATATCTCGCCTCCTCGGGTGTAAGGGGCAGCCTACACATACAAACACTACGCCCTATCCTAATCTACCCTGACTAAGAGTTTCCCTACCTATGCTTAGGACCCCTACAGAGTTGAAAATTTCCTAACATCCCTTTCTAGAACCAGCCTTATGTACAAGGTAGTCAACGTCAAATGACAAATGAGAAGTCAGCCTATGGCCTTAAGATCTCTCAAATTGCCTAGACGGGGGCTAAGTCAGGTGTCAAAACCTAGAAAATACCCCTGACTCTGGCTTTAATTTCCTGACAGCTATTGTCTATCTCCGTGGCTATGACACTTGACATTAATGACATAGATAGATGTCAGAAACTTTTATCTAACTGAATACAACGGCACAAAAAATATTTTATTGAACAGAAACATCACAATTTGAATAACATCAAAACATCGCAAGAAAATATCGTTCTTGCGCAGCAGTAGGCGTTGGCGTTGACGTGATGGCTGCCTATGGCCATCAGTCTTCCCGCCGCGGCAGTGCTGCCGGGTTTGGAAAGCAGTCTGCTCAGTGCCATTGCATGGAGATGCTGCAGAACAGCAGAAGTGTGTCATCTAGGTCCTTTTTTCTTGTTGTTACATGCAAGCAAATGAAAAATATATATCCTACTCTTCAGGGCAACAAGGAACTTAGCCGGGCATTCGTAAAATATTACCTTGGAACCTTACAATTGTGATTTACAAATAAATATATTTACATTTAGTTGAGTTTTATTTACAGTAAAGAGATCACTCTTATAACTTATTCTTAATATAAGGGAAGTCACAAATAGGTAATTATTAAATAATAAGGTTATAAGTTACTTTGAATAAGTACAATTATATTATTGTGCCAACAAAATGCATAAGGTTATTTATATACCGTGCTGGCACATCTTAGGTCTCTATGCTATAATTTATATACACATTATATACAGTTCAGTTACCTACAAGTTTATACAATGGCACCTATGATATTAAAGTGTGAATGATTAAATAATTAGATTCTTATGATTGAATAATTAATGCAATTAATCAAATTTTAGAGTTATAATTTCATTGTTCTAGAGATCTAGGGAAGAATTTCTTAAGTGTATCTACATGAACTATTTCTTTCTTAGTTCGGCCTTTAGGAGATAAGCGTTGAATGACATAGTTAACCCTAGATAATTGATCAATGATTTTATAAGGACCTTTATAAAATCTACAGAGCTTTAGGCTTCGACCTGTCAATCGCCTAGGTTTTAAAACCATGACTAGTTCATTTGGGGCGAATGCATCATTTTTCGCTTTCTTATCATAATAAGTTTTTTGTACCTTCTGTGCTTTAGCTATTCTTGATATTGCCAGTTTTTCTAAGTTTTTAATACAATTCACTTTTTCTTGAAGAGTGTGTGCTTCTTCTTTTTTGTCCATTTTTATATCCATTAGCAGGCATGGTTCTCTGCCATAAACTATATTATACGGTGAAAGGCCTGTGGTTGATTGCACTGATGCATTATAAGAGAATACCACTTTTGGTAGGTATAATGACCAGTCCTTTTGATCTTCTTGAACATATTTTGATAATGATATATTTAAAGTTTTGAAAAGGCGTTCAATGAGACCGTTAGATTTTGGTTGGAACGCTGTAGTATGATGAAGTTTGGCGCCATATTCTTCTACTGTGTTATGTACTAGCTTTGATGTGAATATAGAGCCTCGGTCAGAGACTATGGACTTGATTCCGCCCAGGTTGCAGAAAATATTTTCTATGAGGAATTGGGCAATTACCTCGGCTGTCACTCTTGGTACTGCTTTGCAAATTGCATATTTACTGAGATATTCAATTGCGCCAATTATGTAACGGTGACCGTCCTTTGATTTGCAAAAAGGTCCTAATACATCAATGGCTACCTTCTGGCCGAATTCTTCAACTTTTACACTCATGAGTGGTGCTTTTGTTGGTTTCATATTCTTCTCTTGGCACATAGTACATGACTTTATGTAGTTTTCTATTTTCTTCTCTGCATTTTCTATATAGTATCTTTGTTTGAATTTCTTGAGTGATTTGAACAGGCCAAAGTGTGCGCCTCCCCAAGGGTTGTCATGTAGTTCATGGATACAATCTTTAAACAAATTCTCGGGTAGTACAATGACATTTTTTAGAGTGTTGTCAATCCATACCTTCTTGCATAAAACTTTATTTTTTATGTTGAAAGTTTTGTGTTGCTTTTGATTTAGCAGTTTTTGTTGTATTTCTTTGCAAAACTTGTCTTCCAGTTGGCTTTGTACTAGGTCCTTCTTTTCAAAGCTATATAGACATAATCCGTCCGACTATCGTTCACATGTTACATCTTCTCTTGGGTCTTCATATAGAGGATTCCGACTTAGGAAGTCTGCATGTATATTATCTTTACCTTTGCAATAAATGATTTTGAAGTTCCATAGCTGTATGGCAAGTGACCATCTCGCTAATCGTCCGTTAATGTCTCTTCTTGAACGCAGCCACAGTAATGCTTTATGGTCGGTTACCACTTCAAATTCTAATCCCCATAAATATTGTTTGAAGTAGGCCAAACTCCATATAAGAGCAAGGCATTCCTTCTCCGTGATGGCGTAACGCTTCTCAGCATCACTGAGTTTTCTGGAGGCAAATGTAACTGGTTTCATTTCTGTTGTTCCTTGCATTAGGCATGCACCGAGAGCTTGATCAGAGGCGTCTATATATAGTCGCGTTGTTATACCTTCGTTTGGCGAGAAACAGCTTAGTATTGGAGCTTCACAGATTTTATTCTTCATTTCCTCAAAGGCCCCTTACGCTTCTGGTGTCCATTCAAATTTACGTCCCTTTTTTGTTAGCTCTGTCAGCGGAAGGGTAATTTGGGCAAATTTGTCGATGAATTTCCCGTAATAAGAAAATAAGCCCAATGTGGAACGAAGTTCTTATAGGTTGCATGGAGGTTTGGCTTCTTGCATAGCCTTGACTCGTTCCTCTATTGGAGCAATACCTTGTGATGACACTGTATGTCCTAGCACGTTTAGTTTGGTGAAGCCGACTGGGCACTTTGTTGGCTTTAATGTTAAGTTAGCTTTTTGGAATTTTCTTAGTACTTGCTCTAGTGCCATTAAAAATTCTTTGAAGGTTTTAGCATATACAATTATGTTGTCAACATAAACCAAAACTGTCTTATACTTCAATTCTGCTAAAACGGTGTCCATAGCCCTTTGAAATACTGCTTGAGATGTTTTCAAACCGAATGGTAAAGTTTTAAAGGAATATAAACCTGATTTTGTTATGAAGCTTGACTTCTCTTTACCTTTTCCAAGTCGCAATTGCCAGTAACCTGAATTTAAATCTAGCTCAGCAAAGTACTGTGCTCCTTCTAAGCATGCAAGTAAATCATCTATCTTCGGTATAGGATAAGCATCTGCTTTGATTTTTTTGTTGAGCTCTCTGAAGTCAATGCAAAAGCGCGGCTTTCCGTCTGTTTTTTCGACGATGACTACAGGGGAAGCATATGGGCTTTGTGAAGATTCGATTATGTTGTTTTTTAACATTTCTTGTACTTGTTCTTCTATGAGTTCTGCTTGTTTCGCCGAAGTTCTATATGGTGGTTTATGTACCGGTATGTCGTCTGTAGTTTCGATGTCGATCAAGTACCCATTGTATGCTCCTAGGTTGAATGTATTATATGCAAATCTGTCTTCATATTGATTAAGTAAGCTCTTGAGCTGTTGAATTTGATCTGGCGCTAATTGATCGTCATTATTTAAGTCTTCTGGTTTACTGTACATTCCTTGTTCTTGGAGATTTTTGCTGTCTATTTTGACACTTTTTGACAATTCAGTTTCGACTAATTTTTCTTTCTTTGACGTTGCGTTGTTGTTCCGGTCACCGTTTTTTTTGTTATTGTTGGTCTCTTGAGGCGTTTTCTTGCCGATTCGTTGCTAAGCACAGAAAATAACATGTTGTTTTCTACTTCTTCTTGACGTAACAGTTTTGTAGAAAATCTGCGTAATAATGTTGCAACGCCCTTTTCATAATCTATATTAGCTTTATAAATACTCGCGAAGTCTGATCCCAATATAAATTGTTCCCTAGGTAAATCTAGTATTTGGAATGTGAAGTTAAATACTGCTCCTCCAAAAATTATATTAACATTTATTGAGCCTATCGGATTAAGGGGGGCATCACTAATTGTTCTCAATAATGAATTACTAATGTGATTGTATTTTAGATGGAACTTCTCTACAATTGATGAACTAATACAGGCTGCTGCACCTGAATCTAATAAAGCTAAACAGTTTTGATTATAAAATTGGATTAATGTATATCCTGTCAATATTGATGAGTTGCCTGTATCTTCTTCGGAGCGTATCACGTTCAGCGGCGCGGAGCTCCGTTGCCTCGTCGCTGGTCGTAGTTTGGGTGATTTTCATAGCTTCTATTCTGCCCTGGTGTAAATGCTCTTGGAGACGGTCCATACTCTTGCTGGCGTCTTTGTCCTCTTGCATCGTAGTAGTAGTTCCTATATTGTGGTTGTCGCTGCGGTCTTTGTCTGAAATCATAACGGGGCTGGGTACCACGAACAGGTGTGCTGTTTGGGTCGGTTACAAATGGAGTGGACGCTACTGCTGGCACAATTTGGGGTGGCACAGGCGTGTTACCCGCTGAGGTTGGTGTTCCCGATTAACCTGGCAATATAGTATGCTGGAAAGCAGTGAATGACGGCAACAATTGAGGCATTATTAGTTGCTCAGGCGTCGTGGTTGTGAGAGGCTCCGTGAGCGGTATATTTAATTGCGGGGTTTTCTCCGTTTCCGTAAGTCCTCTTTTGTCTTCACTTGCACAGCCGCGAAATACAATTTATATTTGTCTAGGAGGTTGCGCTGAAAATGTTTTATAAATGCTTCATCATCTATACCAGCGGCTTTTTCTGCTAGTGTATTAAGCGCATAGTAGCAATCCAGAGGTGATTCTTGTGCATTCTGGGTTCTGTAGTAAAATGTCTGCGCATAATTAACGAGTTGGAAATTCTTTTTTGAGTTTCTCAAAGAAATCCTCTAAGGATGTGAATGCGTTAAAATTCCGCGATATTTTTTATAAATTTGTCATATCGTGGCATGTCCAAGCATCCTTCTTCGTCTACTTTCTATGCTTCTCAGCAAATTTCTCATTTCTTTTCTTTTCATTCCAAGTGATCTTTTCCGTACAACGCCAGCACCCAGCACCACATCACAAACGCCTCCAGCCCCTCTCTATCACGTTGCCTACGTTTCGCATCCGTATAGGGCTATGCTACTCGTATAGGGTTAAAAGAAATTACAAGCTTATTGATTTGCCTTGATATCAATCTTTAATCGCGTCCGTGCCAAGTATATAATTCGAAGAGTATATAAGGCCCTATTTTTTAGACTTATTTAGTAATAGTTTGTTCGTTTTTTATTTAGTTTTATTTATAGGCATTTAGTTTATAATTAATTAGTTTCAAATAAAGTTTAAATAAATACGAAGGGACGATATTTATAGACTCTTCGTTCGCGACTTCGCTGACAAGCCACTCTGATGGAGCTTCGTAACTTTTACAACTGTTGTAGGTATTTACGGATATAGAAAATAAGTTATTTTTAAAGTTTTTACTTATTTGAAGCGTTCCCTTGGCCGTTCCTAAATATCGTAATTTTAACTTTTAATTTTTGTTCTTATGCTCTTTAATCGCGAGGTTCTGCAATGTGTTAATACATATTATATAGTAGTATATTCATATGACGATTTGGAACTATGAACTATATGGAATCGTACCCCTGTATATAACACAAAAAAACGCAAATGATAGTCTATTCTATGTGTAGGTAATCGTCGTTAAAGATATTTTGACACATTAATGCTTTATTCCATTGTTATAGGTAAGACGAGCTGTACCTACCTATACGTAATACATAAATATGTCTTCAGAGGTCTGAGAGCCTACAGCGAGCATCGAAAATCGAAATGTCGTCAAGTATCTTCCTGTTTATCGCACTTGCAAGGAAAGAGACCCAGATAACTAAATTTCTATTTTCGATGTTTTCAGAAACCCTCCGACGGCGAACACTAACGTCGCGAGACTCGAGAGTTATACAAATTGCTTTCCATTCCACGCAAAATACGGGCTCACGCAAAAAGGGTTGCGGGACACTTAGTAATATTGCGTTTTTGGAGGAAGCGGAAATCCCGTTGTATGATTACCGTGTTGTGTTGACAAACGGGGGCGGGAATTCCTTGCCTGCAGTAAACCGCTACAAATCTGGTGATGAAATTGCAGTGAATAAAGGTTATTTTATATCGAAATTATAAACAATATGACACATTTTTATCGCTTGTGAGTGTGTATAAGGAGGTACAGTAATAAGCTACGCTAGATATAAAAGCAAATATTAAACCAGGTTTAATATATAATTTCGAGTTTACGGTCAGATGAAGCTCAAATTCGGTCAAATCTAGTTAAATCAAGTAAGGTTATACAGCTTAATTTTCAGAAATAGTACGATAACTTGCAAGAAACCGTCTTTTGCTACAATTTTGTGTTTGACGTCTAGGTTAATTTGACAGTTTGGTAAGTTTTAAATCGAGACAATTCGTTAACAGCCGAAAAAGGTCGTACTATCTGTCCCATTCTAACTCATCTTGGTTAACCGTAAATAACCAAAGAGACAACTATATGAAAAAACGTCTGGCTTATTTTTTCGGGTCTGTTCTTTGAGATATCTGTGGTCAAAACGAAACGCAGCCGCCTCTATTACGCTCTCTTTCGGCATTACTCTGTGGCCGAAGAGTATACTCCAGTTTAAAATAATAACTTTATGGTCTACGCATAGACGGACGCATCCTCAGATTGTATCTGCGTCTGGTTCTTTCGTTAACGAGAGAACGAGACGCAAATACAATTCTCCTATTACACACATTCAAGTATCAAGATGACACTACAAAGACCTTGTGCGTTGATGGCCTTCATCGCAAAAATAATTATTTGATATTGGCTACTTCGTGCAGAAAAATATTGCGTAATCTGTGTTTCTATTGTATGCTAAAGAAAGTCTCTTTTTACTCTTTGCCAGGGATTCCCGACGTCCTGTCATAACAAACAAAATGGTCGCCATAGTCATAGACAAAACCTTCTAGCGATACCTACTGTAAATGTTACAGATATAATTTTTAAGAAAAAAAAACCGACTTCAATGGGGGTAGCCGGTGAAGGATTATTGTAGATAGATGGTGCACTTAGATTCCATACAATGAAATAACTTGCTTAAAAAACGCAGCGGAGAGGACCAATCGCCAAACGTGAACTATGCGTCGTTGAAGAGTTCCGTTCTGATTATCATCAACAGTTCCACTTCATCAAATGTCACTCTTTTGAATGAAAATGCTTGATTTGTTGATAAAAATACAAAAGTCACTTTATGTATGCCTTTAAGATTTGAGGAATTCCCTCGATTCCTCGTGGAACTCATCATCAGAACTTGAGCTTGACGAAAATTGGTCCTGACAATCTAACTTGCTTAACAAACATAGCGAAGAGGAAGAATCGCCAAACGTGAACTATGCGTCGTTGAAGAGTTCCGTACTGTTCATCATCAGCAGTTCCACTTCATCAAATGTCACTCTTTTGAATGAAAATGCTTGATTTGTTGATAAAAATACAAAAGTCACTATGTGTAAGCCCTTAAGATTTGAGGAGTTCCCTCGATTCTTCATGGATCCCATCATCAGAACTTGAGCTGGACGAACATTTGTTCTGACAATTAAACTTGCTAAACAAACACAGCGAAGAGGACGAATCGCCAAACGTGAACTATGCGTCGTTGAAGAGTTCCGTTCTGATCATCATCAGCAGTTCTACTTCATCCAATGTCACTGTTTTGAATGAAAATGATGGTTTTGTTGATAAAAATACAAAAATCACTATATGTATGCCTTTAAGATTTGAGGAGTTCCCTCGATTCCTCATGGATCCCATCATCAGAACTGCGTTTTGACAAAAACGGGACCAATCTGTATATATATACTTATAATCAAAAAAAGAATTTTCAAAATCGGTTCAGACATGACGGAGTTATGGAGTAACAAACATAAAAAAAAAAAAAAAAAAAAAAAAAAAAAAACATACACGCCGAATTGAGAACCTCCTCTTTTCAAATCTTGAAGTCGGTTAAAAAACAACAGCAATAGGACCGCAATAGGATCGCAATAGAAGCACAATAGATGCACAATAGAAGTGAGATATGTGTCACTTTCGCATGTCGAATCAGAAGTGAGATATGTGTCACTTTCGCATGTCGAATCGCGGCCCAGGGCAAAATTCCTTTGATCCACTTAAAACTAAGTGAGGTGTAGAAAAATGCCCGGTACATATATTATTTTCCGTGATCGGCACCGATCGTGCAACATAGTAATTTTAATATGGACATAATGAGAATCACACGATTTTGTTCGAAAAAAAAATATATTGGGTGTAATAGTGTAATTATTATAAGAGGTATTAAAATAGTAGTTTAAGTCAACAGACTTAAACTACGGTAATTAGGCGTTATTACGTAACAACGTAATAACGCCTAATTACCTGTACGTAAAGGTGCATACACATATTATAAATGACGTGTTCGAAAACCATTAGAATGACCGCCATTGCACCGCGGGAGGAGGTTAACCGCGGTCGGGGAGAAGGGCTGGATTTTCATTACGTTACCAAAATCGATGTGGTGAATTTTCGAACATTATTACGACACAGATAATACACTAATGTTGCAGTACTAGTTGCAATAATGGTGGTAAGTACATACGGTTTCCGATCGCAGAATAAAGGGTTCATGATATGGGTGTAGATAATAGTACATTACTTACCAAGGACTGTAAAAGAAAGAAAGCCCGAAAACGCAGGTATTTGTGACCCGAGCCGCAGGCGAGGGTTGTAAATATGCGATAGAGGGCTTTCTTTTTTACTGCCCGTGGAGAGTACACAATTTTACGTCTCCACCTGGCCATAAAGCGAGTTTTACCGTACGCATAGCGTGCGGTAATACTCACATTATGGCCAGGTGTGACGTAAAAAATATTATAGACATGTCCGTATATTTATTTACGCAAAATCCCAGTGTTACACAGTCCGTCCCGATCACTGATTATTTCACAACATGGAAAAACAATTATGCGTATGAATCTATTTTTTTTTCCGGCTGACAAATTAGAGAAGAATGAACTTACACTGAGCATTGAACTAGTAGAGGGCGTTAAGCGTGAGTCAATTGAGGGGCAACGCACTGTAAACATTAAATTATGACTTCAGTGTAAAAAACTCCATCACGTTTTTTTTTAATAACTGTCTATACACTGTTTAAAGGCTTAGCCACACTCGGGGAAGATGACGGCGTGGCGTAAGCGGGGTCTAACGCTGACGTTCGAATGAGTTGGATCGTAAACCAGGAACAAATTTCATGACCAATCGCGTCCTGGCGATAACTTGTGAAGTGGTTAAGTGCCATATATAATGAAGCCTCGTAAAGGTCAGCTGCCGCTCCGTTGGTGGGTTGAGGAACGGCAGCTATTTAATCACTTTAAAAAAACTGTCATCGCGTCACGATTGAAAATTTGTGAGATGATAGTTTATATGCTCATACTACAAACATGTAGATCGTCAGCCGGCTCTATCTAGGTGGAAAGACCGTCAGCTGATGCCCTGAAGATCGTATGTTCACGTGACCAGCTGACGGCCATTGCGATACAGCTGACTGACGATTTTTTATATTCATAATAAGATATAAACTATCATCTGACAAAGATCCAATCCGGACGCGATGACCATTTTTTTAAATCGATTAAATGTCTGCCGTTCGTCAACCCACCAACGGAGAGGCAGCTGACCTTCACCAGGCTTCATTACACATTGCCCTTAACCACTTCACAAGTTGTCGCCTGGGACGCGATGACCAACGAAATTTGTTCCTGGCTTACGGCTTATAGTAAGTAAGTACATTACGCTCAATGGTGCCGCGCCGCGCTCACTCCCCGCTGGCATCGCGCTTGAGTGTGACTAAGCCTTGAGAGAGGCACAGCATACCTATGTGACTTTGCTCTAATTTAGGGTAGCATAGGTAACTGGATGGTATATCTACCTTTTGGAAGAATCACATCCACGGTATTGTAGTGCTGTGTTCCTGATAGTCGCTAAAAGGCTCCTTCGGATCCACTGTATTGACGGAAAGAAAGAACAGTTACTTAACTTGGCATTAAATACTCAATAAGATTGATGTCTTGCTTCTACTGCCAACTCTTTTATTTTAATGAACCTCCAGGTCTATTTGTACCCTTTCTTTGTTCTTGTACATTGTGTGCGACATAATATTATGTTGGTTGTTAATTAAGACTGTTTGTTCTAAATATTTTTTTTTTTATCGTCAACTAAAACCTGACTTCCTGTATGTTTCTTTGCCATCAACATATAGAAAAAAAAATAGAAAACACCGACGTGCCGTACACGTTATTCCGAATTGTTTCTTGCGTTGCTGCGTGATTCGCAGCATCACGCTGATTTGCATATTCGAGACGTGATTTCATGGCTTTGTTTCTTTGCCCCCTGTTTCTCCGAATCACGGCCAACGCATTCCTCCGTTCACCTCCAAAACGTCATAACTAAAATCCCACTCATTTGATTTACGACATTTTAGAACTGGTCGCGAGATGAAGGTACTCAACCTTTGTTTCGCCTTGTTCGCTTTGATGGGTAAACGGTTAATTTGGTCCGCTTTCGAAAAGAGAATCGGTCTGGTTAAAATGACTGTAAATAATAACACGATAATGACGTTCGTTATTTTGATTGTTGAAATATGAAACATTTTGTGGACCAGGCCGCTAACGATTTTTGTTATATGCGTCTTTTTCGCTCGAATTAGCAAGAGCGATAGAGTGTCGATTTTCGGGGTTCGCGGTTGGCCCTCAGACACCATCAGTAAGTATGCCATGAAGTAGATACTTTTAATAGCGTATCGTAACCATAGTGATTAGTATTGTTAAGGTTATTCTCACTTATAGGATAGATAGATAGATAGATAGATATATTCTTTATTTGCTTGCCACAATATACACACAGTTAGGTAGGTACATAAATTACATCCTTAAAAGAAAGAGCTATAAAAATAGTTAAACATATGAAACCAAAAGCAAAAAAAAAAAAAAAGATTTCTGTGTGCGTTGCAGCAATACAAAAGGGTTCTGACTCAGCAATACGCTTCACTCTTACGGGCGAAGCACTGGTATTCTGCCAGAACCCAGGCCACGTCACAGAAGTATAAATATCTTAATTTTCACTATGATTAACTTAATGTATCTACTTGTGTAAAAAGAAAAAGAAAATGCGGTGTATGCTGATAGGAGTTGGTAGACGCTTCTACTCGTAGTTAGTATTGTAAAGTAATAAAAAAAAACATTCTAAAATTCTCTCTCATCTCTCCCGTGACCACGAGCGCTGTAAAGAGCTCGAAACGTAGGGAGATTTAAAAATTAGTGCTTAGCATGCGATTAATCCGCCTTAATTGTAATACTATGATGAATTATTATCGCGGCAACAGAAGACATTATTATTCTAAAATTTCGTTTTTTTTTCTACCTCACTACCTCAACTAATTTTCTGTAAACTCGACAAGTTTCTTCGCCAAGTTCTTGAAGAAATATTAATATAGCAAAGCAATTCAATGTTCGAAAATAAAAGCATTCATTGCAAATTTTATAGATATTAATCAATTCTACTTGTGTTCTTAATTGTTTGTGTTCCCTTTCCGTTATTTAAATAAGTCCAGTAATATACATAAGTAGTAGCAAAAAATCTGCTTCCAGCCCCTGGCTGATACGCACAGCAATTTCGTTAAAAATTCACGTTACCGATTGAGTATTTTATCATGTTTTAACAAAATTGGCGGATTTTTTTCATTCCCGAGCATACCATGACATTCGAGTGTTCTCGGCGTACCGTGCAGCATGGAAGTTGCTAATTAACTGAGATGCTTTAGTGGTACCACTACACACTGAAAAGCTTGTAGTACATACTGAATAGGTTTAAGCATCCTTGTAATGAATACAATGCGAAGCTTACAGCTTCAATAGAAAATGTATTTTGCAATCGGATATCTCGTTATCTAGTTCTTTCATAATTTAGTTATTTCATTTTGATGAGGGCTCTCGTGATGTAAATATATGCAATCGTAGTCTACTCGTACGTACTTATTTCTATTGACTTGCGATTTCGATTTCTAGTAGTTTTATTTTAAGTGTTTACATTTAGTAGGACTTTTTGCGGGCTTTACGGTTCAAGCTATATTATTTAAATACTTCCTTAATTAATGAATTAACCCTAAATGGCTCAAAAGTCCGACTTCGTACAAAGAAACAAATTAATTGAAAACATTTATTGCCACAACGTCAATAAAATCAACGTTTTTTTTAAATGTCTTAATGTTTTTGTTAAAAAAGGAAACTTGCCTCAGGCGAGAAATGAACTCACCCGGTAGCTCAGTTGGTTTAGTGGCGGGCTCACAACACTGTGATATCGTTGGCACACATCTCTCTCTTTAATACAAAATTAACATTTATGATTTATTTTACAGTTAATATTACATGATATAGAGTTAATACGTACACGATTAAAGGAAAAAAATAAAGCTCAATCTTAGATCAAACTTATCGTTGATTGATCGAATTGACACTCAAAACAACAAGAGCAAAAATGAAAGCCCGGAAAAGAGAAAAACGGAATTTTATTCGCTGCATTTTCATTTATCCTTTTGTCGTATTGATAAAGATCTTTTGTATTCATAAAAGAAGGGAAATCGCGAGCGACGGCGAGGACGCAAATTGCTGAATTCAGAAATTTCGTTACTTATTTGGAAACGATGGGAATGCCTGATAACCGGGGGCTGGAAAAATCGAATGAACTCGACGCGGATACTGGGTTACTACTAACGTTACTATATTTAGCACCCACATAAAGCCGTAGTGTGTAAAGGTAGATTTTCTGCTGGCGGCAAGAAGCGAGTAGCGATACTAGAGCGATGCGATGAGCGACATTTTCTTTGCGAGTGATTTCTTTTAAAAATGGTTGAGAACTCACAAAAGTTAGCGGTAATAAAGAAAAACATCGTAAGGAAAAATGGATATATCAGGACAGAAAAGGTGTGTTGTGAATTCTCCACTGCGCATTGGGCTAGCGTTTAAACGATAACCTAACATATTTTACTACTAGCTGTGCCCGCGGCTCCGCCCGCGTGGAATTCGGTCTGTGTCAGTAAGCGACTAATTCACCCCTAATTTCTCTCCCGCTACCCTGGAGGCGGAACTTGAAGTAAAGTTGACAGATGGATACGCTAGAGGACAGTAGTCCTAATAAAATATTTTACAATTACCACTAAATGAAACTACACTCATAAATGAATCCTTTTTTTTATTAAATTTTTTTGGCATGATTCGGATTTGGAGTCGGCCTAGCTGTGCTTCATAGTGGGTACTTTTGACGAATTAAGATTTTATTTTTTCACTTTAGCTAATCTAACCTTTACCTCGACCTGACAAGTCACCAGCGCAATATGTCTTGACAAAAAATTAGCTAAAAGCTAAACTTACTAGCATATTCCTTCATGCATCTTAGTAACGTGGCCTGACAAAGGTAGTATCCGAGCAATTTAGCCGCGATTCATCTCGCTCGGAGAATATAAATTTGGAGGTATTTTTTCTTAGCCGCCGAGATTGTGATAGATGCTGCGGCATGGATTATATAACACTGAAGAAGACACGTCAGTGTCATCCAGAATGGACTTCAATACTGATCGTTCTTTGACGTTAATGTAATTAAGTACTTAATAAGTTTGTCGATTCGGTTAAATTTTTGTTGTGCTCTATATAGGGACTTTATTTAATGGTTTCATGTAAAATAAGCATCAAATGTATGTTTTCCATTTTATTTTGACCAAGTTTTAATTCGTTATTTTTAATTGTTATTATGTTAAGGTTTTTTTTTCACTTCAATTCAATCCTCTTCAGTTAAAAACTTTGTGTGGTAAATAAACTTTAGTAGGTATTATAATATAATTAATCTTCACAAGAGTCATAACATATTGAGCAATAATATTAGGTCATGAAACACCGAGTACCAACAATAATACCTACATGTTATATTTTTGGAGTAGGTAGCATATCTGTGTATACTGTTAAAAATCTGTGACAAGTAGAAATTCCGCACCGTTCATCATGTCCTGAATACATTACTCTAGGTTCATCCACTGTCAGCGCTAGTATTAAGAAAAAAATCGGCCAAGTACGTGTCGGACCACGCATAGGAGGGTTCCGCACCTTCAATGGAATAAGAACCAAACTAATACCAAAAGGTCGTATCTGATGCCTATGGATTTTCATATTTTTTGAACTTACGGTTCAAAAGTTACGGGGGGGGGGGGGGGGGCTACACAACTTTTCTGACTTTCGAAGCGATTATTTCAGAAAATATTCACTTAATCACAAAATAGTCAAAGAAACCTCAATGTTATTTTGAAAGACCTATCGATTGATGTGTCACGTGTTGATATTTGGTTAATTTTTTTTTTTTAATTTAGTTACTTGTATGGAGCGCCCCCTTAAAAATATATATTTTTTTTCAAATTTAACTACATAACTAAGTAGCTGCATACAAAATACACCTTATGTGTAAATTTTATTCAGATACGTCGTATAGTTTCCGAGTAAAATGCCTGTGACATACAGACGGACAGACAGACAGACATGACGAATCCATAAGGGTTCCGTTTTTTGCCATTTGGCTACGGAACCCTAAAAATAAGTAAACACGCAGACAACTGAACCACAAGGTTCATTTCGCATAAATTACGCTTGATTAAAATGATGGCCTTTTAGCAGTGTTCCACGCTTTAGTCGTTCAAAAGTCTGAAAACCGCTTTCAAAATTCAATTCTGTTCGATATGCATTTTATGTTATACTTTACACTACCTAAATATTTACAATTTTAAGCGAGTGATCAAATCAATAGGTATAAATTCAGGTTGACGTTAACTGAATCATACCTGATTAACTAAAAATAATGTATCTATAGCAGCCTTTACAGAGCACATCTTCGGACCTAGGTCTCTCCATTCTTCCATGCTTGTTGATCCATTGCCATCTACAACCTATTCTCAGCTAGTTGATGTCGTTCTTCCATGTCATGGGTGGTTAGCCTTATTCGAATCAAGGGTTTCGCCCAGCGACTATTGTATTTGTCTATCCTGGCAATTTGCCCTGCTCATCAATGCCCAAATAAATTAATAATTTGAACAAAAAAGAAGCGACTTCAGTTAGACACCACCTTACCAAAAGCTAAGCCCAAGGTACTGTAAAAAATATTGAAATCACTATAGTGTGCCTGTAAATAAATAAATAAATATTATGGGACAATCTTACACAAATCGACCTAGTCCCACGGTAAGCTCAATAAGGCTTGTGTTGTGGGTACTAAGACGACGATATATATAATGTATAGATAAATACTTAAATACATAGAAAACATGCATAACTCAGGAACACATATCTGTGATAAACACACACAAATAAATGTCCTTACCAGGATTTGAACCCGGGACCTCCTGCTTCGTAGGCAGTGCCACTACAGACTGGGCTAGGAGGCCGTTAAAATAATAATATAATATTTAAAGAGTTCCTTCGATTTCTTCAGGGTCCCATCATCAGGTCCTGACCTGGTTACAATGGGACCAACTGTGAAGTATTGTATGTATTTACTTATGTAAATAATATTCCAAATCGGTCCAGCCGTCTTCGAATAATAAAACACAACAACATTCGGTGAACATACATCAAAAACATTGCAAAAATAAAAATCCCGGCGAATTGACAACCTCCTCCTTCCAAAACTAGAAGTCGGTTGAAAATAATACCTCTTCAAAATTATAACTTAAATATATTGTTGCTACAATTTGCACACATTTGCTAAAATAATACGTTTCCATAAACTTGCATCAAATGTGTTAGTTTATAATATATTTATTATTCCATAGTGCTTGTAATTCTCGTCGGAGCTTGTAAACCGTAATTAATTCAGAATTAACTTGTTGCATAAATTCAGCCTGTTTCGAAGAATAAGTAATGCATTAGCTGCTGACTAGGCTTAAGTACTAATGATTGTTTATTGTTTTTGCCCTATTTGTATAATTTGCTATTTTCGCTATATATTTAATATGGTATCTGTTTTTGGCGAAAGTAAAAAGCACCAACCGGAATACCCAATATTCTAAATCCAATGAGGTATGTACAGTCACCGGCAATAGTATCTTCCTACACGAAGGCCGCAAAAATATGTGACACGCTCTTATTTGTAGGGCCATACGAGCGTGTCACATATTTTTGCGGCCTTCGTGTAGGAAGATACTATTGCCGGTCACTGTACCTATAGGAACTTATGAGTATATGTAGGTACGACATATGAATAAAACAATGTAGACAACAATGTTTATTTACACCTTACGAGTTACTTTAATGGCACTCGTAAAAGTAATGGACTAAGAGCTGGCTACGTCAGATATGACACAATTACGAAAGCAACAAAATCAGTCTAGTTAGATTGCTTGGCAGCTTTTAATGGGTGGAGGTCAGAGTGAAAGGCTAGCAAAGCTTTTGAATTGAAAAATAGTACTACCATAATAGGTAAAAACTGCCGCAGGTGTCCCAGTTATTATTAAGGCCTATACTCGTATTTTAACATAAGAACAAAAACATTGCGTATTATTACGGAAACAGAAGCAGTAGGCGACAAACTATGAATTACATTAATACGTCGTTTGGCACGTATTTTCTCACAACAGAAACTTTTTGCAATGATATAATCTAATTATTTATACAATTTCTCATAATATTCCATCGAACCCAGAACTCTAGGCTAGGATTGGTTTGCTTTAAGTGGTTTGCATTTGCCGCCATCACTTTACAGCTGCCAGATATCCAGATCTAGAAATAAACATTGTATAGTAAACTGACTAGAGGGGTTTCTTTGTTGTTATATGTCTACAAATTCAGAGCCCTTATTATGCTTCTAGCGTTTACAATTCTATGCCGTGGGGCACAGATAAGGTTCTTCTTCTCTATGTCGCCGCGGGAGCATATTTTATTTTAGATAAAATATGTAGGTACCTGCTTTCAGAATAGTTATTATTTATTTTTAGGTTTAAATTATAATGTATTTTCAATGTATTTTGTTCTGTTATTATGTTCATTAAATTGATGAAATAACTAATGTAAATGAGACAATCTAGCCCGAGGGCCTGAGGTCTCGAGCAAATTATTTATTCACGTAACTTTGGTTAAACTTGTAAACTAGTCCATGCCAAGAGGCCAAGGGCACTTCAAAGATTGGAGTTGGAGCCCCGCATTATTATTGTTTCTTAAAAATCGCCTCAGTCGAACCAGATCCGATACCAGTTTTGGAAAAAACGTTGAAGCAGTCCAATATTTTTGAATTAATTTATGTTATTTAATACTCGTATGTAGGACTCAATCATGTCTTTAGATAATGCTCCGTATTATTTCCGATTCAAAATTAAAAATTAATCCAAAATGTCCTATGAAATCCTGGTATTCATATTCAATTCCTGAGACGATTTGTGTAAGGCGTCTTCAGATTGGAAGCGCTGGTGGCGTGCTAGCGAATATCTCATGAACCGTGATAGTTAGACAGTTGAAAGGAGATCGTCAATTTTTGTTAGGTGATCTGGCCCAGATTATTTAGGACCAGGAATGGTTCAAACCTTTAAAGAATCGTCATAATTTCTAGATCAGGATGGTGGTAAAAATATTGCGAAATCTAATGGGAAAACTGAAAAATTTTGAATTGAATTTAAAACTTGAATCTGACAAGGACAATATTTGAAAGCGTGCTTGCCTATGATTTATATATTAATGTAAAAAAAGTACCAATTTTTTGGAGATAATGTACAAAAGCGGACTTGAAAATAAAACGGGAATCATGATGAAATAATAAAAAGTCATATTTTGATCGTATTTATAGTTCCTGTATTTCGGTAAACAAAGACGGCTGTCAAACCATCGTTGATACTATTAATTGAACATTCCTAACACCTATTGCGAAGGGATAAGGTTTACCACCGTTAAGTGCGATAGCACTAGTATCTGACATTACAAAATTGAAAAAAAGATGCGTTTCGTTATCGAAGGAGCCTGATATTATGCGATTATGAAACCAACTTTTATTATTAAAACTCCGATCAAAAATGCAAAAATACGCATTTTCAATCTTTAGGCGTTTTAATACAGTCGATTTCTAATTTAAACTTCCGTATTCGTAGGCTTAGATACTATTTTAATATTACAATGTTCTAACTTACCGAACTGTATCAAAACGCAGATTATGTAACGGTATCCATTGACAGTGTCAAACCAAAAAACAATCCCGTTTCAGGCCAGGGTGAAGTTAAACTTTATGTCAATGCTATAAGGACGTTAACGACTTGTCTTGCTGTATTTTAATCGCGGAAAAATCAACATAATGTTTATTTATTTATTTAGTATTTCTAATTCCCGTTTCATTTTTTTGCAATATTTTGTTTACTTTAGTAATTACCTTACCATACAGAATGTCGAGTCATATAAATAAGAGGGTATATACTTACAACTCCGTATTTTATAATCTTTCTTTGTACAGTAGTACGATTTCATATTTTGATACAAATAAATTTATTGAGGATTTTATTATGCCCCGTGATAGGACTTACCTTCCGAGAAGATGTCTTATAGATTGTGCTAACCTGTTAGCATACAATATTGTAGACCCCGTCGTGACTAGCACGGCGGATGATAGTTTTATTAAGACGAATCCCGATTCATACTGCAGGGGCTCAGATTTAGAGAGGCAGTCGTCTGGTGATATCAATTTAAACTGACTGCTACGACAACGAGTGCACCAGCCGGCTTCGTTCCTAAACATAATTGTGATGCTAGCATAAGTAGTAAAACTGATGTATTGTACTTAGTTCACCAAAATATTCAAGGGTTTACCAGTAAACAACTGGAAATTGATTTGTTTGTACAACATTCGAACATTGATATACTCTGTATAACGGAGCACTGGCTTAAAGGTCATGAATTTATGTTTAATTTCCACAATCATAGTGTAGTAAGTAAATTTTTTAGAAAATCCTGCATTCGCGGCAGGTCATTAATAATGGTAAAACATGATATAAAAAGTAAGGAGCGGAAAGACATGGTTGAATTGTCTGTGGAACGCCATATTGAACTTTCTTGTGTCGAGTTAGAAGAATTTATAATTATATGCGTGTACAGGCCTCCATTGGCAAACTATAACACTATTGAGTCAGTGATAGATGAAGTTCTTACAAGTGTTTTTTGTAGTAATAAAAGTGTTATTGTGTGTGGTGATTTTAATATCAACTTACTTGAAGATTCATCCATGTGTGTAAGGTTACTTAGTACTTTCAAATCCTACAATTTAGTAAATTTATTTTGTGAGCCTACACGAATCACAGCAACCAATGCTACATGTATAGATAACATTTTCAGTAACAAGGATGCGACTAGTAAATCTATATATAGGGTGGGGCCTGTAACTAAAGCAAAAAATTAAAACGTAGATTCTAGTCCTCAAACTAGACAACTTTTGTGTAGCAACTTTTTAAAATCATAAAGTTTTTAGATTGTTATTTTTTCAAACAAAGTAAATAGTATTTTCAATGTACTTAAAACTCCGTCTAATTGACATCGCCTGTAAGTCTAGTCACTCTATAGACATAATCAATTTCATAGTACATTGCGTGTTCGAGTTAACTTTAAAATGTAATAAAATTCAAACCGCAAGTTTTTTTTCAAAGTCGTCAAACAAACGTTGCGTAGTTTGAGGAGAAGAATGTACATTTTAATTTTTTGCTTTAGTTACAGGCCCCACCGTGTATAATAAACAACTTAAGTTCTGACCACTGTGGACCTCTTTTAGCGGAAAGACTAAGGATATTCCACAAGTCACTATGTGCAGACCAATTTCCGAAAGGCGATTAAATTTATTCAGTCGGAATATCACGAAACAATTATGTTATCTTCCATTTACCTAGGAAAACCCTAACCGTGTGAGTATTGAGTTGTTTAACTGTATTAAAAGGGAATTTGATGCCTGTTTCATTCTGAAGAAGGTGCAAGGCAAGGTCAAGACGAAATTTAGCGACTGGGCTACGCCGGATATTCATGAGAAAAGACGACGGCCCTATGATTTATATGACTTGAGAAGAATAAATAAAAGTCCGGAATTCCTAGATTATGTCAGGAACTTTTCTAAATCTTTTATGATGATGTGTGCCGCTGCTAAAGCTGATTATCTGACCAGAAAGATCCAAAATTCCAAGGATAAAGTAAAAACTGTTTGGCAAGTAATCAACGATGAAACTGGGAAACGTAAAATCAAAGATCCGCACTACAACCTACGTATTAATAATAATTTAGTGAGTTCGGACCTTGAAGTTGCGGATCATTTTGAGCAGTTCTTCTCTAATATACCGGTAGAAACAACAAAGTCTCTTCATTCATCGCCTGACGTCGCTGAGGCAATACTGAAAACAAATATAGCAGAGTGTACAGACATCTTTAAATTTTCATATGTTACTCCGAACTTAGTTATTAAAACATTTAAATCCCTAAATTTAAAGAAAACTGAAGATCTTTGGGGCCTATCTGTTAAAGTTCTACATTCCATTGTTGAATCGATTGTACCACATTTAGCTGATATATTTAACAAATGTATTGATACAGGAAAATTTCAGACATAATGAAGCACAGCAAAGTCATCCCCTTGTTCAAATCAGGATCGAGAACAGAACCAAGCAATTTCAGACCAATTTCAATACTGCCGGCACTGAGCAAAGTTTTCGAGAAACTAATTCTAAATCAACTTGTGTCACATTTTAACCGAAACGAATTGTTCGCCAGAAATCAATTTGGTTTTACCAGAGGTCGCTCGACTACTGACGCAGGTGCTGTTCTTCTTAAGCACATCTTTGCCGCTTGGGAAAAAAACAAGATGCTGTTGGAATATTCTGTGACCTATCGAAGGCATTTGATTGCGTTGATCACGAAAATCTAAAGAGAAAACTAAGCCATTACGGGATCAAAGATGGTGCCCTTAACCTCGTCTCATCATACCTATCGGATAGAACACAACGAGTGGTTATTAATGGAACTCAATCTTCTGGGTCCCCTGTGGCACTCGGAGTGCCTCAAGGCTCAATACTTGGTCCCTTCCTGTTTTTGGTGTCCATTAATGACCTACCTAAAATTGTGCAAGATAAACATGATATAGTGTTATTTGCTGATGACACATCTCTGATATTTAAAGTGGACAGAAAAGAAAACAGCTTCGATAGTATTAACAGTGCACTCTCCACAGTAGTAAATTGGTTTACGGCTAATAACCTACTTTTGAACGCCAAGAAAACGAAGTGCATCAAATTTACACTTCCCAACGTCAAGCAGATTAACAGCAGCAAGATTATAATAAATGATGAAACAATGGAATTCGAAAATCAAACTGTTTTCTTAGGAGTCACTTTAGACTCGAAATTACAATGGCATCCACATATAGCCACCCTAGCTGGGAAACTTAGCTCTGCAGCCTATGCCGTGAGGCGAATCAGCCATCTAACAAACAGTGAAACTGCCAGGCTGGTATACTTCAGTTACTTTCACAGTGTTCTGTCGTATGGAATTCTGTTGTGGGGTAAAGCGGCTGATATTGGGACCATATTTGTGCTACAAAAACAAGTTGTACGTGGCATTTATAAAATGCGCGGTCGAGCATCCGTAAGAGGAAAATTTGATGAGGCAAATATTCTTACCGTAGGATCTCAATACGTACTTGAAAACATTATGTATGTGCGGAAAAACATCCATGAATTCAAGCTCAACAGTGATATCCATAACTATAACACTAGAAATAAAGATAAGATTACTGAGCCTGGCCACCGCCTCGGTAAGGTTCGTACGTCTTTTGCTTGGAACTGTACACGTTTTTATAACAAAGTCCCCGCTGATGTAGTGAATTTGCCACTAAATAAATTCAAGTCTTATGTTAAGCGCTATTTGTTGAGGAGAGAGTACTATACTTTAAAGGAATTCATTGAGGATAACGATGCCTTTAAGCCTGTAGCTTGATATGGTTAGTACAATACAAATTGAGAAATTATTAGGTACATTACTCTATGAAGCAGCTTTACTAGTGTCCAGCATTACCTGTTTTTCGTTTTTATTTTTTTTTGTTTTTATTTAGTATTTGGACACTTAGAGACGTTATACATCTCTAAGTCTTGCATTCGCAAATATTTATATGTATAGATATATATTTAATGATCCTGACGCTTAGAGACATGTACATCTCTATGTCACTTTTATATTGTAATTTAGTTCGCGCATGTAAAATACGAGCACAGAATATTGTTTCTCACCAGACTAAACGTGGCTAGTTTTTATTAATTAGTAAAGCCCGCCAGCTTGAACATGTCATGCTCGCTTAAAAGGCTCTGCTTATGGTGGCGTCGTTGATCGGGTCGCCACTTTCCCGAAGAAAGGTTGAGGGAGGCGATGGCTGAGATATGCGTCATACTCGTGAATGGGTGCTGTTTGTGGAGACCGATCTGTTTAGGCTAACTGGGGCCACACAATTACGTAACTTTTTATTAATCATATTTAATTTTAGTTTAATTGGCTTTAGACACAACATTCGGTGCTTGATTATCCATATTTTTTTATTATATAGAATATATAGATCAAGACACTTGGAGACCTTATACATCTCTAAGGATAATTGGAAATAGTATGTTTATTGTATACTAGAATCACTTACTTTTTTTTTATTTAAATTCAAAATTTGTTTCTAACTGTTGATGATGTATTATTATAATTTGGAAATTTATGTAGAAGACACAGTTCAGGTAAGAAAGTATATCAAACTTGTATGTAATTCATTTTCAAATAGTCAGATTTGGACTCATCTTTTTTCTTTGGTATTTTTCTTCCTATTGTTGGTTAATCTAACTTGGTTTGATATGTTTTCTTATAGAACAACGCACTTATATGTATTGTTTAGTTTTGATGTACTGTTGTTTTGAAAAAATAAGTTCCGCCGAGTTTCTTGCCGGACATAATTCTTCTCGGGTCAGAGGTGTAGGGTTAGAACCGGTGTAGTTTGATTTTTTTTTCTCTCTTTTACTTTGACGTGTAAAAGTGCCCTTGTGGCCTACTTACTGAATAAATATTTGAGTTTGAGTTTAATAAAATGAGTATTTATTTTACATTGCAGTACAAACTGTATACGGTTTATATCAGGTGGCCCAGAATTGACGATCTCCTTTTCACAGATGATGTATTTCTGTTTCCGCTATAACACCAAATACTAAAAAAACCGGCTAAGAGCGTGTTGGGCCACGCTCAGTGTAGGGTTCCGTAGTTTTCCGTCCGTCACAGTAAGTGTCCCCACTTAAGAGTTAAAATAACAATGCCATGTAGGATATGATATGAGCGTTCCACGTACAGCGACATCTATCGGCAAATTAAGTAAACTATTGCGCGCGAGCTTAAAGTATGGAAGATGATTTTTATGGGATAATTCTTTATTGCGTGAACCGATTTTCACCGTTTTTACTTTATTTGAAAGCACGTCATTTCATTGTGATTTTGTAGAAATTACAGGTACAATAAACTTAGTTCAGAAATTATATTGTAAATTTTTTTCAAAAACTATTCAACCTATCAAGTTCAAAATAATTTTCCTAGAAAGTTTTTATAAAGTTCTACTTTTGAAATTTTTTTCATGTTTTTAAAACTTATGGTTCAAAAGTTAGAGGGACACATTTTTTTTTACTTCTGGAGCGATTATTTCCGAAAATATTTACATTATCAAAAGAATATTTTAGTAAACCCCTATTCATTTTTAAATACCTATCCAACAATATATCACACGTTAGGGTTGAAATGAAAAAAAACCCTAAAAACAGAATAAAATAAATATTTAAAGGGGCTCCCATACAAAAGACATGTTTTTTTTTGCCGTTTTTATAGATAATGGTACGGAACCCTTCATGCGTGAGTTCGACTCGCACTTGGCCCGTTTTTTTTAGATTGACTTTCAATATTATAATGGTTTTACACGTAGTCCTGAAGCAATGAGTATTATATAAATTAAAAGCATTAGGAATAAATTACTAAATTATAATTAAGGATCTTTAGAAGTCAGCTTCATGGCACTTTCCCGATCTTACTTTAGACTTATATTAAATTCAGTGATTTGTCAGTGTCTGAAAATATTGGAGATTTAGTTACAAGTTATTTATTAGGCAGGTACATTAGGTATGTACAGTCAGCAGCAGAAGTGGTCAAGCCGGTGAGATGAGATCTCCGAAGTAATATTGACAAGGTCATGTTATCTTAATATTAAGATCATACTAGGATTGTTTCAACATCTCGCGCGCTTAAATACTCCTGCTAAACGATTGTACGAGTATTAATTAGTGATTAAGGTAACGATGTCAGTTAAGAGTGTCGTCAAGATTAAAAACAAAGTAAATGGCGTGCTGAATAATTTTTTTAAGGTGAAAAAATATTGTTAATAAAACATGTGGAATTATGTATTGCAATAGTTTACTGTTTAACTCACGTATTGTTAGCCAATACATGTTTAGAAAAGCTGAGGCCTTCATTTTCAAGCACTTTCAGAGCTGGAACCCGTTCATACTGACGACGGGCTTCGGACCGGGTTCTCAGTTTATTTTTTAATTTATGCCACTTACTACAACATTAATTCAAAGACATGAGTAATAACTATAGCACTTATTAGTTAATTACAATACACACGCTCAATGCGATCGGTCAGCGTCACCGCCTTATCATTAATCCCAGCCCTTGTTGGCGAAAGTTCCGTAAGTCATTTAATTACAGCCCCAGCGAGTGACAACCCTACAAAGAAACTAATTAAGGGCTGGCAGCGATTGGTGATGACGCCTTGTCAATAGTAATACCGCTTATAGTTTGAGATCCAGCTGTATAAATAAACTAGCTTTTGCCCGCGGCTTCGCTAAATTCGCGGCGCGTTAAATTCGGGGTAACAAACTATACAAACTTCCACCCCCCATTTTAGGGAAGTGGGGGTTAGAAAGAGACATAAAGTAGCCTATGTCACTCTCCATCTCCACTTAAGTCACGTCGATTCGTCGCCCCGTTTTGCCGTGAAAGACGGACAAACAAACAAACACACACATACACTTTCCCATTTATAATATTAGTATGGATATGGATATAACCCTACATTCTGTCATGCAAAACGACGGCGCTATTTTTGCGTAGTGTGTTTTGGTTTTGTCAAATTAGTTTAAAATGTAGTATACTTAGATACATAACCCTAAACTTGATAGTGGGCCGTATTCTTACTTTAAAACACGTATAAACACGATCCAACTTCAATGCATTAACAACGCAATACAGCTACGGCATAAACATCTGAATCAGAAATATCAGAATTAGCTTGAGAAATATTCCAACGCAACTCCAATACAACTTCAATATTGGTTGATTGTTTGTTGTGTGTTGGAGTTATGTTTGAGATAGGTTGTGTTGTTATTTTATTGCAAATGTATTTTAAAATTAGAATCCGGCACAGTGAATGAAGTTAAAATAAAATGTTAAATGGGAAATGCAAATATCGCCCTTTAACACTTTCCGCACCACACTTCGCTACGCGCTACACTCGTAGCCAATCCTAGCAGTTTTTCTCGTATGTAGCAGAAAGCGGCTACGAACAGAGATCCCGCTTAGCGGTTTCCTGACAGTGTTCAGACTACTTTTTTCGAAAAAAAAATTGCGAACAGTTAATTAATAAATATGGTTAGGTTAGGTTAGTTAGTTTAGGTTGCTGTTTTTATATATTGTGATACAGAGAAAACTTGGTATGTTTAGATTACCACCAGACATTTGCTCACCTTTAAGAAAGAGTGGAAGGAAAGGTTAGAGTTCCACAACAATTCAAATCATTTTACTCGGCTATCACACGAAACGAACACAACTGAAAGTACCTACCTAATCGCTTCGTCAATTTTGAGTGAGTAATGGTAAGTCTATTTTGCCAAAGCCTGGAGTTTTGAATAGGGCTAATTAGGAAAAATGGCGTAAGATTTATTATTTCTTTTCTATTAATATTCATAATTGAGAATTAGTCTTATAATGGATGATTATGGCATCTGGCGATAATTCGAGCTTTGTAATTGAAGTGAAATGTTTCAAAAGTAATGTTAAATTAAAAGTATATTCTTCTTCAAATTTGAGTTTTGTTACATACTTGGCATGCGTTAACATCTTAATGCCAATTATAACTTATGTAATATTTGTTAATTGATTAATAATAATAAATAACAAACATAATTAATAAGGATAGGTTATGCACGCTCGCATGCACGCTTTAAAAATAAAGTCCTTAAATAGCGCCAATCGGCTTATGTTTTAAATTGCACCCATGCGAGAGACGTGCTGATAAGACGCAAACCGCTTTAGAGAAAGAGACGAGCTTATGTACTGATTTAAACTCACACGATTGGCAGGTCTGCCTGCGACCACGGGCGTTGCGACACGCTCGAAACGTCAGGAAAATAATAAACGTAAGTGTACGCGATTAAGTCCCGTTTTTGTTAAAATAATGAGACGAGCTTATATTCTTAAAAACCTGAGTAAAAAAGATATACCGATTGCAAATACGCAGTCATAAGCATAACAAATTCTTTCCCAGGTATGTTTGCCTGTATATACTTTAAAATATCATTGACTCCAAACCTCTGTAGAACGACCTCCATAATAAATTACAGACTACATAATATATGGAAGCTGGTGTTTGAGAGTGTGAGTCATCCTTAAAAGAGTGAAGTTCTCCGTGTGGCCACCAGGGAGCGATTCCAACCGTCGTCGCCCGCGAGATTTTACAAACTATATGCATATGAGGCCCGGATACTTTATCGTCCGGACCACTTCTCAGATGAAGCATATATTACTTTAAGCTTACATTGTGGCGCTCCTATGTAGTTAGCAGCTGGCAAGGTGTTCAAAATAATTTTGAGACGCTCTTGTTTTCGTGACAAAAAGTCGTGTCATGTCAAGTTTATTTTGAATATTACCTCTCCGCGGCTATGCTACTTCTGCAGCTCACTGTGTATTATATTATATTATAGGATTTATAGGTAAACATATTATAGGTAAGACATGGGAGACTCTGGCTAGTGACCGTCCACAGTGGAGGCATACCGTGCACACGCAGGTGCGTGAGTTCGATCGAAGCCAGGCGACGCACAGAGCTCGACGCTAAGCGCGATGAGCTAAAGGCCAGACCAACTGTGGCCATAAATTACTGGGGGCTTAGCCAAGATGACAATCGTTTGCAGAAAACGAAACGAAATGCTGCACGCTCCCGCTCACTAATATGGAAGAGTGTGAGCGGGAGCGTGCAGCGTTTCGATTCGTTTTCTACAAACGATTGTCATCTTGGCTAAGCCCCCTGTTATGTCGGCGGGGTGCTGACTTACAGTGAGTGTGGCAGCACATTTGCTGCATAAATTGGCTATGTCAGACACTTAACCTTTTAACCGCCGTACGTCAATAATTGAACTATCAATTTTGAACCCTGTCATAATTTACGAAAGGTTCATTTACGTTGTCATTTTGTCTCATATATCAAACTATGGCGGTAAAATGGTTAAGAGCGCATCAGCGTCGTTCGTTCTCATCGGTAGAATGCAGTTGCTGAAGTCGAAAACAGCTAGGAGGAGATTGTAAGGTTCGGAAAGGATGAGTAATGAAACAAGAAGATGCTGGAATAATACTGGGCTATATTTCATAGATGGCATCTTAAATATACAATGGTTACATCATAGATTATATATGTATAGAGGTGACACCACACCTTCCCTCTAAATGAAAGAAAAAAAAAGTTGATTTATACCTTTTTTTTTCTTTTTGTATTACAACAGCGCTTTTACTACAATTAGGCGCTTTATATTTGTATTTATCTATATATTAGGATAATATATTTTAGTCCTATTTTTATGTATGACTTCGGACTTACCGTCCTTAATTATTTCTACATTCGGGGTTACATCTCTTATGACCTTGTAAGGGCCTAAGTATATTGGCTTAAACTTATTACCTATTTCATTACGTACTAAAATTAAATCATTTGGCCGATACATTACAGCTTTAACATTAGCATCATATTTTTGTTTCCGATGTATCTTACTGTGAAGTAAGTTGTCTCTTGCTTCTTTTTGCGATAACTGTAACCGAAACTTTAACTCTGCTGGATAGTCGTCATAATTATAAATTGGATCTACGTTATTACCTAAAAAATTACTGTGAAGACTGCATTTTTTCCCAAATACGAGTTCATAAGGTGTATATTTTGTTTCTCTATGAACTGACGTGTTGTATGAAAAGCACCAATAGGGTACAAGGTGTTTATGAGAATTTTCTAATGCACCGATACTCTGATGGTGGTAAGCTGTTGAATTAAGTTTTGATATATGCAATAAGCGACAAACCTCGGTCATTGTTGAGGACATGAACTCCGTACCTCTATCAGTTGCTATTTCCTTTGGTATCCCGTAGCGTAGTATAAAGTTATCTACAAATGATCTTGCCACTTCTGTAGCACTCTTGGAAACTAGTGGATAAGCTTCGACATATTTTGTAAGCTCGCATTGGAGCGTTAGTATATAATTATAATTATTACTATCTGTCTCTAAGGGACCTACGATATCTAAATATAGTTTTTCGAACGCTGTATGCGCAGTAGACGTGATTACCATTGGTTCTTTCGTATGAATTGAATGCTTTTGTTTTTGACACTTATCACATCTTTTAACATAATTTATAACGTCTTTTTCAAGGCCTGGCCAGAAATAATACTTTTTGATGTTGTTTATCATCCTTCTCACACCCGCGTGGCCACTTGTGGGTAGAAGATGGAAATCGTTCAATATTACTTTCTGGTCATCCTTATCGTTTATTTTATCTACGTCGACTAAGACACATAATCGTGGTTTATCATTGTCCTTATAATTCTGTAATTCATTTAGTAATTTGTTTATAAATATATTATTTTGCTTTGTTTTTATTAAGTATACTTCATTTTTTTAAATATTCTTACACAATTCTACAAGTTCTCTCACAAATTCGGCTCGCGTAATCCATGATCGAGAAGATTTGTATTTAATGTAAATTCTTTTGTCATCTGGTACATAACATAAAGTTTCACTTTCTTTTACGACTTTTGTTCTTTTTGCTATATCTAGCTTTTCTTTTTCTATAAATAACAACTCCGTATAATCCTTGGGCTTGTCAAGCACCTCTACAACTTTTGGTTGATCAGGCCAATCGCTGTTAAGGTTACTGTCTAAGCTTTTCTCCTTATCCTTTTCTTCCATTCTTCTCTTTTGTGCTCGAGTTGTAACTGCTAAAATACTTTCACCCATCTCTTTCAAGTTATCGGTTGTTAAAGTTATTCGAGATAATGCGTCTGCAGCCACATTACACGAACCTTTAACATACTCTATCTCGAAGTTGTACTCTTCTAGTAGAAGTCTAAATTTCATGAGTCTACTAGACGGATCTCTCATAGTGAATAAATAAATCAATGGTCTGTGGTCTGTCCGAATTTTAAATTTTTTACCAAAAAGATACGGTCTAAAATGTTTAACAGCCCACACTATTGCTAATAGCTCTTTCTGTATGGTTGGATAATTTTTTTCCGCTTTATTTAGACTTCTACTAGCGTATGCAACTGGTCTCTCATCCTGATTTGATAAAATTGCTCCTAACGAAACATTAGATGCGTCTGTTTGGACAATAAATTGATTTTGTTCAGAAAAGTCCGGGTACTGTAACACTGGTGGTGAAGTAATTTTGCTTTTTAATAATTCGAATGATTTTTCACATTCACTGTCCCATTGGTATGGCACATTTTTCTTGCACAAATTATTTAATGGGTAAGCTATTTCTGCAAAATTTTGAATAAATTTCCTGTAGTAATTGACGAAAGCAATAAATCTTCGTAGTTCATCTAAGTTATTGGGGCGGGGGTAATTTTTAACTACATTTATTTTATCTGGGTCTGGCAAAATACCATCACCCGTAACTACGTGGCCTAAATATAATATCTCTTTTCTTAAAAATTCGCATTTTTGGGGATTTAATTTTAAATTAACTGTTCTTAACCTTTCAAAAACGTCTTGTAAATTTTTATTGTGTGTATGAAGATCTCTTCCGAAAATAATCAAATCGTCTAAATATATGAAACATTTTTCAAAGTTAAACCTGCCATAGCCATGTTCATCATGCGGGAAAACGATCCTGGGCTGGTTTTCATTCCCATTGGCATTCTAACCATCCTGTACTGTCCTGAACAAAATGCTGTATAGTTACGACTACTTTTGTTTAAATTGACATTGTAAAATCCTTGGTGTAAATCTAAGTGTGTAAAGTAAATACTACCTGACAGAGCATCTAATATTTCCGTAATATTTGGGAGTGGGAACTTATCGTCCTCAATGCAATTATTTAATTTACGATAATCAATGACTAATCTCCACTTTTTCTGTCCACTTTCGTCTGTCTTTTTCGGTACTAGCAGTATTGGGCTAGACCACTCACTCCTACATGGTTCTATTCACGGAGTATATGGAGACGGTATCAGCGCTAGTTTGTTCCTAAACCAGCGTAGCCGGCATTTACACGCACACATTCTCATTAAAGTACGCACGAGGTGATGCACACAAAGAAATGCCAGTCTCTCACTCGCTGTGTTGATGTGTGCGTACACTCGAAAATACGTAACCACTACCATTGCCTCGTGTCAGCCATGTTGCCCAGCAACGTGGCTGCCGATCGTGTGACGATACTGACGAGCGACGTTCGTATTTCCAAATACATTGCGCGTCACTCGCGTAATCCTGCGACCGCCAGCAATAGCCAGCGAGCAATTGATGTGAATACTGTTGTACCATCAGATAATGGGTGAATGTCGTAATAAAAGCCTACAACTTTTGGAAAAAATGTGAAATACTCGGTTTTTATACTTACCGGTGGAAAGCAACTACTCCAGGGGCCTCTTTTAATTCGTTGCTTCGTATACGACACGACAAAATTGTACAACACGGCATTTTTACATGTTTTTTGGCACTAAATTCGTCACACGTGGTCGAACGACGACTGAACCGCGCGGCATGAGGTTTCGACAAGTTTATGCGCATCTGATCATAAACGATGTAACGCGCGCCAGGCTCATTACCGCGTCCATTAGTATTTATCTAGTCCGTGGTTCTATTATACCTTGATTTATCAAATTATCAATTTGGGAGTTAATTTCATCTTTATGAGCATGTGGTAGACGATATGGTTTACTAAATATTGGAGTAACGTTTGGTTTTAAAGTTATGGAATGCTCATAAATGTCCGTAGTTGTAAGTTTATCACCGGGTAAATGAAATATATCGCAATATTTAGCACATAGTTTTTCTATTGACGCTTGTTCTTCTGAATTTAATTGTTTTAATTGTAGTAATTTAAATAATTCTTTTACTCTATCTGCACTTTTATTTAGTTTCTCAAACGAACATACATTATAATCTTTAAGTCGATGGATCGTTGGTTGTAAATTTGTCAATGTTAAAGTTTTATTTGTAGTATTTAATATTTTAACAGGTATCATACCGTTTGTTGGTTTGCCAATTGAACTAGCTAAATAAATTCCATGACTTATTTCTTGTGAGCAAACTACACACTCTTATTTTATTTTTTATTTTATTTTATTGGTTTACCAGTAACTGTTACACTGATGCATTTTTACATACATTTTGATTTGAAAATAACTTAGAGCTAAGTGTACAATAAAATGGAGGTAAACACTACATGCAATTACAAAAGTTGTTTAACAAACGAAATTACTAATTACTTATTAACTAATTAACCACTAATTTATTAAGTTGACATTTTAGGTTGAGTAAAGAAGTGCAGAACATATCAATTTTACTATTGTCATTGTGGAGCTTGCATAGTCTTGGAATTGGAGAATTTGAGCCTAGGGCAGTACTTCGAAAAGGCGGAGATAGAAGGTTGATAGGGTTTCTAGGGTATCGATATGGTACTCTAAATCTAAGTTTTGATAAAAGCTCGGGACAGTCTATAAATCCATTTAAATTTTTTAATAAAAACATCAGGTCTGTCGCGTTTCTTCTACTTTCTAATGATTTTATGTTAAAATATTTGAGACGGGCAACATATGCTTTTATCCTCCTAGACACACCTCCACAGTAAGCCAAGTGGTTTAAAAGTCGCTTTTGAATGCGTTCTATCCGAAGACTGTGCACCGCGTAATGTGGACGCCATACAACTCCGCAGTATTCAAGTGTACTACGTACTAGCGAGTTATACAGGAAAACTTTGGTTTTTGCTTTTTTGAAAGATTTACTATTTCTGATTATAAAGCCAAGAGATTGCGATGCTTTTTTTATTATTGAGTTTATATGGGGAATAAATGTTAATTTTTGATCGATTATGACTCCAAGGTCTCTTATATTATCTACTATATTTAAACATAAGCCATTGATACTGTAATTGTGTTGTATGGGGTTTAACTTACGTGTAAAAGTTATTTGCGAACATTTTTTGATATTAAGTTCCATGGCATTATTTTTACACCATTCAACTAGCTTGTCGACGTCATTCTGAAGTAATAAGGCATCATGCTTACTGTCTATCACTCGTGCTATTTTTAAGTCATCAGCAAACATGTACGGTGTACTATCGGTAAGGGAATTAGGCAAGTCGTTAATAAAGATATTAAAGAGAATGGGTCCCAGATGCGAGCCTTGGGGAACGCCAGAAGTAATATGGAAAGTGTTGGACTCGTATTCGTTAGCCACAACGTAAAAATGTCTGTCAACTAAATACGATTCTAGCCATTTTAAGAATAAACCCGTAAAACCGTATTTTGAAAGCTTTTGGGTTAACACGTTGTGCGAAACTTTATCAAAGGCTTTGCTAAAGTCGGTGTATACCGCATCCACTTGTTTTTTAGAGTCAACGGATTCGATGGTGTTCTCTATAAATGTTACTAAATTAGTGCTGGTAGATCTTGCAGAAGTGAAGCCGTGTTGACAGTCAGAAATGTATTTTTTGAAGTAACTCTGAATTTTAGGACATATTAATGATTCGAAGACTTTGGCCATAGTTGGGAGAATCGAAATCGGCCTATAGTTGCTCACTAAAGCCTTGGATTCTGATTTATATATTGGAACCACTTTTGCAAGTTTCCATTAGCCTGGAAAGATACCTGAGTTAAGTGAAGTGTTAAAAATAATGCTAAGGGGGATTGCTATCTCGGCGGCACACTTCACAAGAAAAATGGGGGGAACGCCATCCGATCCCGAGCCCTTAGACACGTCTAATTTTTTTAGTGTAGTTATAATTGTGTCCAAGTCTAACTGTATGGCGGAGAAGCAATCAGAATTATCTGTTAAACTACATAGATAAGCGGAGGTATTGACTGCATCTGGTGACGTCCCAACAGGACAGTAAACAGATTGAAAATAGACGCCGAACATATTGCAAATACTGTTGCCATCACCAGTCGAGTCAACACCATCTGACATTGTCTTCGGGTATGCACTCGTCTCTTTTCGTCTAGCTTTCATGTATGACCAAAAATACTTTGGTTGTGTACTTATTTTCTGTTCTACATAGTTAATGTACGAATTGTAGCAGTACTTAGACAGCTTTTCACAGCGTTTACTGCACAGTTGTAGGGCTATTTTATCAAGTGGGTTTTGATAGGTGTTAAATCTTTTAAGGTAATAATTTTTTTCACGGATACACTTTTCCAAAGTTCTATTAAACCATGGTGGTTTGGTATTATTCCTATTGGTTATTGTGGGAACAAAAATTTTGAAAATCCTGTTTAAATGTTCATAAAATATGTCAAGCATTTGATTAGGGTTCTTTATATTCAAGAACAAATCATGCCAATCAATTTTTATCAATTCAGTTTTGACACTATCATAATTAGCTTTGTGAAAGTTATACCTAGTTGTTTTATTCGTTTTTAGAGTATTGTTAGAATTAAACTCCAGAAAAATATCCAGAGGAGGGTGGTGAGGATCCACTTTCGATAGGCTATCCGCGGCCACCATTACATTGCATTGGAGTTGATCGACAAAAACCAAATCCAAGACTTTATTTTGGAGATTGTGACAAGTGTTACATTGTTTGAGGTTATTTATATGCGTAAAATCAATGAAATCTTGGTGTAACTTAGAATCGGGCACAATGTTAGAGCTATCAGAATTATTTACAATATTCCAGTTAATAGTTCTCATATTGAAATCCCCTAGTAAGAGAGTACTGTAACCGTTAAGATGTTCTTCCACTACAGAATTAAAGTTGTCCATAAAGTGCTCTAAAGTTAGCTTTTGAATTGGTGGCGGTAAATATACTACACATAGGGCAATCTTACAACTCGACCCAAGATCAACGATAACCCACAGGTCCTCACATTCACTAGACCAACTGTGCACTACATCAGCATTGAATTTCTTGGACACAGCTATTAAAACTCCACCTCCTTCTTTCTTGCAATTAAATCTAGTAACACATCTATCTCGTCTAAAAACAAAATATCTCTTATCAAAAAGTTCAGAGCTAAGAACATTGTCATTCAGCCAAGTCTCGGTTAAAACAATTGCATCGTAATTAGTACAGCTTAAATTGCGATAGAAATCTTCAGTTTTTGTTCGCAAACCGCGGGAATTTTGATAGTATATCTTAATATTATTCACTTTTACAACTATTTAACAGTATATAAAATGCTTATTTATTTATATAATATAGTCTTAAACTATTTTATTTAATGATTCAGTGTCTCTTATAAGTATGTACTCGGTAACGTCAGTTTTTCTAACATATATGCGCCCTCCTCTGACCCACACGTGTTTGTATCCTTTTTCCTTAGCCTTGATTCGTGTCGCTGCATGTAAAGCCTTATTCGCAAGACTTAGGTGCTCAGTAATGTATATAGGAGATTTTTCTCCTGCTAATCCCAAGTGTGCTGTATTTAGTTTATCAGCAGTAGCTTTTGACTTGTTGAAGTTAATAGATGCAGCTAAAAATGAGTCACGGAGTCTTGGTCTGTCAAACTGCACGATTATGGATTTTGGTCGACTATTATTGTTGGTAGACTTCATCACACGTGTACAATGAGAAATGTCTTGTTCTTTAACCTCGCTGTTGATTACCTTTCCAATGTCCGATACTATTTGAATTAGGTTTTCATTTTTTTTCTGAGGAACGCATTGTATTTCAATATTGCTAGCACGAGTTTGTTGTTCCAAGTTATTTAAACGTCCTGACATGTCTTTAACAGTTGTGGCCATTTTGTCGTTCTGATCTTGCAGTTCCTTAATTTTCTGTTTATTCTCTTTATTTTCTCTTACTATATCTTCATATTGAAGACTCATGAACTCGACAGAACCTTTTATATCTTTGATCTCTTCTCGTATCGATTTTAGTTCGGTCTTGAGCATCACCCCCATAGTCAGTGTCAATTTTCCCAATAGCACCTCTAGTTGATTTTCCATTACGCCCTCAACAATTGTGCGTATGCCACTTTCGGTAATGGATACAACTGATGCATCCGGAGGAGACTGCAATGCTGGTCTCTTACTGCTGCGTCCAGCGGTGTTTATGTTAAATCTGGTAGGAGTGCAGTCCTCTTTCATTTCCTTGGGTGCCTTTGAGGTGCACGCAACGCATGTCCAGGAGCTCAGATCATGTCCTGCGGTCATGTCCAGAGAGAGGCAACTATAATGAAACGCTCTTTCACAGTTAAGGCATTGCACACCCTTTTCACTAGGGTCCTTAGACTGACAACAGGACCACTCCGATACTGAATCAATCATTTTGTTTTGAAAGGTTGACATCAAATTACAAATCCCACTCAGTGTGTATATTAATATTAGTATGTGTAATTTATGTATTTAATACGGAAGCACGGCAATAAATGCGCACATACTAATACGCGCCCGTTTCCTTAAATGAATCTGGTTGCAATTGCACTTTAATAAATGCTCCGTAAACTGCACTGCGCGCCCGATGTCACAATCAGATAAGCTTAAGCGCCGTATATAGCGCGTACTTACGACGTTCTCAAATCCAGAAGATCAGTATTATCATTTCGTGGGGTACTTAAGAATATTGTACTTGAAAGTCTTTTGATTTGTAGTTAATTACTTGTGATTATTACTTCCACTAGCACCAATTGTTTCAAATTATAGGTCACATAACTTTTATTTTCCAAATAACACTAGCACTGCCATTGAAATGCACTATAAACATTTTTAAATTCCATATTTAGTCGGAGCGTCTGACAACAACTTGTTATGTTCGGAGTCCCGGAGTATAAAATCTCTTCTGTGATATTAGTCCTAATGTAATGAATTGATTCACATTTTGGTGCAATTTGTAGTAGCTTAGTCTCGTCGTCGTATATTGGTAAAGTGATTTTATAATCAGGGGATAGTTTTAACGTTAAAATATTGTCGTCATAATCCATTGTTGCTTTATATTTCTTAATGAAGTCTTGACCAATGATGCCATTTGTCGCACATGGCAATGTTTCAAATACAGATCTTTATGATGTAATAAGTGACCGTTAGTGATTAATTGCAAATTCATATATCCTATTGCTTGGACTTTGCCTCCCATACCATTTATAAGCATGTCATCGTTATGGATCGGGAGATCAAGTTCAACAGCGTGTTTATATTTTATAGCCGATATGGAGGCGCCTGTATCTAACAGCCACGTATAAGGCTTGATACCTACTAACAATTTTATATACGAACTATTGTTTGCAGCAAATATATGTTCCATTTTAGTCACGAAAAAATGTATTTTCATCTTCTTGACTACTTTGGGGTTGAGGATTATTCACTTCTTCTTCTGACATTACACGCATTTGTCCTCTACGTATCCACTGGTTACCTCGAGTGCTAAAATTGTTATTATACCTTCCTCGAGACGGTCTAGAATATCTAGCGTGATCATTACCTCTATTTGGCGAATGCTGGAATCCGCTGAAGCCTCTGCGAGCTGCGGTTGAGTATTCGGGTTGCCACGCGAGTTCCTATTTGTATATATTCTTGGGCTATATTGACCTCTTGGCCCATTACGATGTCCTTGTTGGCTCCTATGAGAGTAGTTGTATGGTTCATACGTACGCATCGATTCCTCAGCTGGTGTAGCAGATGACGTCTCGTCGTCTTTGGCGGACTGTATGGCATCTTTCAGCGTCGCAAAATTCCTGGCTGCAATGATAGTACTGAGCCTACGATTTCGTAAGCCGTCCGCAAACTTTTTTATAGCCATTTTCTCATTTAGTGGCTTTAAAATTTTGTAGCTTTCTGATTTGCCTTCTGCTTGCGAAATCGTAAGTTCTACAAATAATTCCGAAATTTCTTTCCCATAATCTTTAATTGACATTTCGTTTTGTTTAATCTGCTGCAATCAGTTTTGGATAGCAGTAGCCGATTTTTGTGGAAGAAGGACCTGTTTCATATCAGTTACTAATGCATCCACCGTATCGTAAGATGAATTTAATTTTAATTTAGCTGCTTGAGACAACCTACTTTTCAGTATAAATAGTATCAAATTCTTTTTACAATTATCACTTTTAAGCAAGGACGCGTAATATTCAAGGTTATCGATTAAGCACTTAATACTGTCCTCATCGTCAGTCATTTGCGGCAATAAGGATAAAGCCGTTTTTAAATTGAAAGTATCCATGTTATTTTCAGACATTGTTTCTTCTTTCACAGTACATAAATCAGAAATTTCCTTGTATAAATCTATAAAATTTTGTGACAATGTTTTAATTATGTTTGCGTCTTCCTCTAAAATATTACCTTTTTGAATATCTACTGATAAATGTTCTGAAATAGTAGTGTATTGACTAAATAATACATTTGCTTCGTTAAGTTTCTTTACAACTAAATTTCCTTTACGTTTACTTGGACCAACTTTAATTAGGTAGCGTCTAATTTCTTTCAATTCTAAATACACATTGTTTAAGACATCAATCATAACTTACCATTTATTTCGGCTTAGTGGTCACAAGTAGATAACACAGATCACTGATTTAATTACTTACATTAAAGTTATATGTTTAATTTTAAAGTCCACTATAAGATTTCGCATAGTAGGCGTAGTCCAAACCGTCATAAGTACATAAATGTCCCCGAACGGAAATTATCTATATTATACGCACTCGCGATCATTTGCGATTAAATATAACGCACTTAATTATGCACTTTTACGTCGCGCACTTGTAGACATACCTATTACGCAGGTATAACGCGCACTGGATTATATATATATTATTTTTTTTTAAGCTGTTTACTTATTCGCGGATAAACACTTTAATTTATAATTATGTCGTATAAGTGACCTCAAACTCCGCCTATGTCCTTGGGTGCCGAGGGTGCCGCTTGCAGCTGTCGCCGGTATGTAGGCAGCCTTAGGGCATTTTGGTTAATGCCCTGATGAATCCACTGGCCGTGGCACCTTTTGTATTAATGAAACTATTGTACAGTGCTTATAAGCACTGTACAATAGTTTCATTAGGCCGATGCCTATAATAATTGCGATGATGGTGAGCACTATATTTATAGTGCTTAAGTGGGTCCGCACCTCCTCGACAGTGGCCTGGTTCACGCCCCCCGTCTGGGCGATCACGATCTCCTCCTGCTTGGTTTGGCTGGTACCCATGATGTTAATAATACGAATTGTACCGGAAAGTGTCTGAATCGGATAATGTCCGTAGTAAAAGTGGCCATCTTATTTAGTTACTTTTACAATGTCCTATAATTGTTATCTGAATAAGGAATGGCACGCGCGCGTGGGCCGGCGCCGGTATCGTATGGACGTCTCGCGGCGAATTCGTAGAAGAATATAACACTTTAAACTGTAACTAGTTATCACTTCACTACTTATAACATTGTCTTTAAAAGTTTGTAACCAAGGTTAAGACCTTGTAAAATAACTAAGTAAAATTTTGAAATTACTTTAGAGAGGTATCTAGTCGTGCTCTAGGGCACAAAATTGGCAGGGTCGCCATGTAAGGTTCGGAAAGGATGAGTAATGAAACAAGCAGATGCTGGAATAATACTGGGCTATATTTCATAGATGGCATCTTAAATATACAATGGTTACATCATAGATTATATATGTATAGAGGTGACACCACAAGATGATGATTATAGATAGTAAAGTAAGAATACTTTCTTATGATGGCGACCATTTTACACAAGTTGCGTCCTCGTTTACAACCGGTATTCATGTAAATTACAAATATTAACAAAAAAATTGTCGTAAAAGTAAACAATATTGGTGTTAGTGTATAAAATAATTGAGTGAAGATTGGGTGAGGTAATTCGACAGCACTTTATATAACTTTGTAAGGCAGGAGCTGTCAGATTACGTCACTCAATTAAAAATACTACTTTAGTATTTTACAGGCAAAATAGCACCTATGTGTTAACTGCGCGTCTTTATAAACACCTTATAAAGAATCTGAGGATGATCGTCTATGCTTGCACTTCTATATTCTTGGGGACCGGGACACGTTTATAAATAACAGAGCGATTCTTTTCTATTTACGATTTTATGTTTTCTAGAGTAACGTCCGACGCAGAGGCTCGGTTCACCAACTAAATGACAAGTTTTGATAGTATAATGCGCAATTGTATAAAACGTTTACTGGTATCAACATCTTAATAGTTTTAATGTACCTACGTAAGTATAATTGTAAGAAAAAAATGTTCTTTTATGTCACTACATGATTCGGAGTGAGCGAGTATAATAAGTTAAACTGCAAATTATCAATATGCCTCATTTTCATGTCAATAACATAAGATTACCCTTCAAGTCACAAAGCGCCAATAAAAGCTGTAGAATAGTGCCCCAGTTTGTTAAAGGTATATTCTTGGAATGTCGCCGGCATTATCATACGTTTTATGACAACTTTTATGGTCCCAGAGCCGCACGCAGGCCAATTTTCTTAGAAGTCTGCCTTAATTTCACTGTAATTTGGCTATAACTCGTTTATCCCCAGGTGCCAAAATCAGCTGCTTTTAGAATAAAATGCAAGCGCTACAATACCATCATTAGACCAAAGATGGATTGGGGATGGAAAGGCAGCTAGTGTCCCAGAAGTAATTAAAACTGTCAACACTTAAAATAATCGATAACCTACACCACCACGACATTTTATCACTACCATACCTACGTGTTCATTAATATTAATTCCTCTTTAAATATTTAGACTAAAACGAACGCCATCGCCATTTAACTTAACAATTCACAAAGTCTGCGTATTGAATATGCATGCATATTGGAATTAACATTGTGGCCATGCCACAACTAATAATATTGTACACAAAATAGTAATACATATGTACACATAGTCTTCTATAAATCAAAACAGCTTTTATGTGGTTCAACGGAGCGTTCATAGAACTCGATTTCCGCCGGTTTTCCTAATTTTTAGACGCATTAGCACATTTTCTACAGTTTATACAAAAATGTGAATCTTATTTAGCTCCAAGTTGCTTAAAAATATTTGTTTACAAATTTATTGATTAGTGTTTATAGTGGTTCATTCATTTTCTTCTTGTGAAAGCGAACACCTTTTAAGGCCAATTTGTAAATGGGCTTTAAAAGTATATTTGCCATAAATTGAATGAGCAATTTTTAGTCAAAAATTTAATGAATTTGGTTAATGGATTTTGGTTATAAACTGAGTGACTACATTTCATCAGCTTCTCTTGATCACTTTGTTAGTAAGCTGGAAGAATTGTACCATCGCGTACGGGGATTGTTGAGCCACTTGCCATTGATCCGAATTTAGCCGTATAATGAATAGACCCCGGACCTTTGTCGCAATGACGTCACGACAGGGTGATTTGGGGAGTAAACGGGACGGTGTTATGAAATACGATTAAAAACTCGGTTGTTAACCGAATACATTTTAATTAGACATTTTCAACAAAAAAGCTGACAGCTAATCGGTAACATCGGTCATTCATTCATTACACGGCTAAATTACGAACAATGGCAAGTGGCTCAACATTCCCCGTACGCGATGGTACAATACATCCAGCTTACTAACAAAATGATCAACTGAAGTTGACGTAATTCTTTTCAACTCTACCATTTATCCAATGATACACCATTCCCTAACAATGTGTAATGTAACATTATACAGCCACGTGGGTGGTTCTTGGTAAATCACTTCCAAGCATAATTAGACCTCTTTCTTTTGTCGATCTTCAAAAGGCCCACATAGTGTAGTGAGAGTTGCTTTTGATTCTTAGACTTTACTCCTTTGTAATAAAGACGGTTAATGAATACAGCTTTAAACTCGGTGCTAATTTAACCTTTTCCCTTTGATATAAGGTTCTCTTAGCAAGCACACACGAAGCGCCGCGACTTCGTCTCGTCTTCGCGACGCGACTTCGTCTCGTCTTCGCGACGCGTCATTGAAACTTACTTTATATTAGCAAGCTTTTTAGAAGTAACTGGCTACAAAAACTATCGGTACATGCCTGTATTGCTCACGTACGTTATCATTAAGTTCGAACCCCGTTTCATACCTACGAATCATCAAGTTTCTCTTAATCGATATACGAAAGCATTCGGTAACCAAATACTGAATGGATAGACAAAGTCAGGAAAATTTGCAAAAACGTTCCTTCAATGCTTCATAGAGCACAATGCCATGTCCTAAAAAAATGTTGGATTTGATATCTCATTAATGTTCGAATGCCCCTCCATGTGTTCTTTATTCTCTGCCTGCCTACATACGTCTAATTTTTCTCCGTATGATGCTTGTGTAATAGCTCTTATTTACTTGTAACAAAGACTACTTACGAGTATAGTTGCAATGTGTGCGCGGACGCAGGCTCACAGTTCGTTCACTCGCACCCACACGACTTTTGACAATAGGACATGTGTACCTACTTTAGGACAGTCAATGACACTTTAAAAAATGTTGATTGTCGTATCGCCTATGTACATGTATTTGGGAAAAAAATGATTGATATATTTTTTATCATATTAAGAGTAAGTAGGAGTAATTAACTACTTCTGTCCTGTTTCTTTGGTGTAAACATATCTAAGTATAGGGACTTATTCAGCGATAATATTAAACAGGCATTACGTTCAGAGGGTGGACTCGCCAGATTATCTGGCCGATAACTGGTTGGATACGCTACGGGTACGCGACCCCGGACTGCTCTAGCTTCTAGTGGCACACACCTCTCTATCTCCGTGGCACTGGGATCCCACCTATTCCCCTCCTAATCCCTTCCTCTGTCCCAATCTAGCCATTCTCCTAAAAACTAAGAATTCCCAAGGAGGGTTGATGTCAGGCAGGCGGCCGATCGTAAAATGTATGCCAAATCTTATACAACATGGGCACGACAGATGATAGTATATACGACAATGCTAGGGCGTACCCCGCAGGCGACGCGCAGGCGCAGCACCCGGCGGCTGCGAGAAATGGACGAGGGTTGCTGCACCAAGGACGGGGGCAGCGTAAGAAGCTAGTCCGGGAAGTAAGAATGAGGATAGCAAGTTGGAATATAGGTACGATGACTGGAAGAGGAAGGGAGTTAGCGGATGTTTTAGAAAGAAGGCGGATAAACGTGGCGTGTTTGCAGGAGACGAAGTGGAAGGGACAGAAAGCAAGAGAAATAGGGGCGGGTTATAAGTTTTATTATTGTGGAAGCGATGGAAAAAGGAATGGCGTGGGTGTAGTGTTAGACAAGGATCTTAAAGACAAGGTGATGGATGTAAAGAGAGTGAATGATAGAGTGATTGTCGTTAAATTGTTGATTGAAAATCTGATGTTTAATGTAGTTAGTGTGTATGCGCCGCAGAGTGGATGTGATGATAGTCTGAAAGAAAAATTTTGGGAGGATTTTGATGCTGTGATAACGGCAATACCAGAATGTGAGGAGATTTACATTGGAGGCGATTTTAATGGACATGTGGGAAGAATGAGTGACGGATATGAAAGGGTACATGGGGGTTACGGTTACGGAACCAGGAACCAAGAGGGAGAAGCTCTTCTGGAAGCGGCTTTAGCCTTCGACTTAGCCATAGTAAACACCTGGTACCAAAAGAGAGAACAACATCTTATCTCATACCGTAGTGGCCAACATTCTACGCAGATAGATTATTTTTTGATAAAAAGGAGCAAAATTCATTCGGCTAAAGACTGCAAAATAATACCCAGTGAGAGTTTAGTTTCCCAGCATAGGCTACTGATCCTAGATTTGTGCCTTAAAGTAAAACGTTTGCCAAGGAAATCTAAGCCTCCGCCTAGAACGAAATGGAATAGACTGACTGACAGAGAGTTAGCTGAAGAATTCCGAAAAAGGGTAGTCGATAAGATGATAGAAATGAGTGATATGTCGGAGATTAGAGTGAATGATTGCTGGAATGAGATGGCAGTATGTATAAGGAATGAAGCGAGGGATGTCTTTGGAGAAACAAAAGGGAAAGGGAAGATTGATAAGGATACATGGTGGTGGAACGAAGACGTGCGATTGATTTTGAAAGAAAAGAAGAATGCTTTTAAAGAATGGAAAAGTTCGGAATACGAAAATAAAAGAGATCAAGGAAGTAAAAAGTCAGCTTATCTAACCAGTAAGAAAAAGGCAAAGAAAGCAGTTGCAATCGCAAGGGCCAAAGTACAGGATAAGCTGTACGATTTTCTGGAGAGTCCACAAGGCCAGAAAGACCTTTATAGAATAGCTCGAGAGCGGGAGAGGAATGCAAGAGATGTAAATCACATGAAATGTATGAGAGACGAAGCGGGAAAGATTTTGACGGATGACGTAGATATAAAAGAACGCTGGAAGAGCTATTTTAGTAAACTTATGAATGAGGAAAATGACTGGAACGGAGTGCTAGAAAATGCTAGGAGTAACTTTGGCATGGTCAAAGAGGTGACTGTAGAGGAAGTGAAGATGGCAGTACAGAGTATGAAGAATGGGAAAGCGGTGGGGCCAGACGGTATACCAGTAGAAGTATGGAAGTTTCTGAAAGCGGATGGATGGAAGTGGCTGACTTTGTTCTTCAATAAGTTGTTGCAAGAAGAGGCGGTCCCTGATGAGTGGTGCAACAGTTCACTGGTGCCCGTTTTTAAGAATAAGGGTGATGTACAGGATTGCAACAACTATCGAGGAATAAAGCTCATGTCACATAGTATGAAGATATGGGAAAAAGTGATAGCGAGACGAATGAGAGAGGAAAGTGAGGTAACACAGAACCAATTTGGGTTTATGCCGGGCCGGGGAACCACGGATGCCATATTTGCGCTTCGCCAGCTGAACGAGAAATACAGGCTTGCGCAAAAGAATTTGCACATGGTGTTTGTGGACCTGGAAAAGGCATACGATAGGGTCCCCCGTAAGGTTCTGTGGTGGTCTATGAGAGAAAAAGGGCTGCCGGTGAAGTATGTGCGGCTTGTTCAGGCGATGTATGATAGAGCTAGTACGAACGTCCGGTCTGAAGCTGGAATCACCGAAAATTTCAGTGTGGCTGTAGGTTTACACCAGGGATCGGCTTTGAGCCCATATTTGTTCCTCCTGGTTATGGATGCTTTGACATCGAGCATACAGGAGGAAGCACCCTGGTGTATGCTGTTTGCTGATGACATTGTGACTGTCGGAGAAAATGCACTTGAGGTCCAGAGCAGGCTGGGAAAATGGCAAGAAAAGTTGGAAAGTGTTGGATTGAAAATAAGTAGAACCAAAACTGAACACATGTTCTGTGACTTTGGTGGTCTATCCAGCTTTTCCCACATTGCCTTAGATGGTGTATTCCTACCAGTTTGCTCCGAATTCCGGTACCTTGGGTCATTAATGCAAGGCGACGGCAACATCGACCGTGATGTAAGGAATAGGATAAATGCGGGATGGATGAAATGGCGGCAGGTCTCTGGAACAACGTGCGATCCGCGCATGCCCCTTAAACTTAAGGGGAAAATCTACAAAACGATCGTGAGGCCTGTCGTAATGTATGGATCAGAATGCTGGGCGACGAAAGTGACAGACGAAAGAAGAATGCATGCTGCGGAAATGAGAATGCTGAGATGGATGTGTGGACTGACAAGGAAGGATCGGATTAAGAATGAGTATATAAGGGGAAGCTTGAAAGTAGCACCAATAACAGAGAAAGTGAAGGGTGGTAGGTTAGCATGGTTTGGGCATGTCATGAGGAGGGATGAATGTAATATAAGCAAAAGAATGTTAGATATGAAAGTAGATGGGCGAAGAGCTATGGGTAGGCCAAGGAAACGATGGATGGATTGTGTAAAAGAGGACATGAGGAAAAAAGGAGTGAGTGAGGAGATGACGGGAGATAGAGGAGAATGGAAGAAGAAGACATGTTGTGCCGACCCCACATAACGTGGGATAAGGGCAGGGAGAAGAAGAAGAATATTAAACAGGCATTCTGTTTTATATTAATCTCTCATCTGGGCCCTTAAATATTAACAACAACTTTAAAACTGCTGATATCTAGGTATATCTGGATGAAAGACTTAAAAAAAGTTAAATTTGCAAAGTCAACCAACCGTAGAGTATGTTCAATACAAACTCAATTGAGCTAAAATACCGTTAATATTAGTCCTAAACTTACAGGCCTCGAAGCGATTTTGCCGTGCAAACTTTGACTTTTTGACTTTGAGACGCAGGCTAAACAATTTGTATTTTAGAACTTTAGTTTGTGATGTACTAGGGTTGCTTATGTCACGAATCTTGCTCATATTTGGAACAAATCAATAGGGAAAATACCACATTTTAGAACAATATTATCATGTCTTTGATATACCTATATAATTAAATTAGCATAGATATTAGCATTTTGCTTCTGCCGTAGTTGAGTGAAAATATAAAACCTACGAAAACATTATTCATCATCACATCATATAGAAGTGGAAAACTCCCATTGCAATTACGCACATATTCCCATAAACTGAGATGGTATTTGACTTGAATTCGGGGATTAACATTTTACGGGCGCGTTTATGATTTGACGGGAGGATCGGCAAATTGGAAATTTGATTCCGTGATGGCGGGGGCACGTGTTGCTTACGGTGGAATGATTTACTCATGCTTATTAGGGCGTGATTAAAAAAAAACCGCTCAAGTGCGAATCGTACTCGCGCACGAATACCATTATCTATTAAAACGGCAAAAAAATCATGTCTGTTGTATGGGAGCCCCAAATAAATATTTATTTTATTCTATTTTTTAGTATTAGTTTTTTTTAAATAAAAGTCTGGTACAATTTACTACAATATCAGTTGTGTTTTGTGTTGTTATAGTGGCAACAGAAATACATTATCTGTGAAAATTTCAACTGTCTAACTATCACGGTTCATCAGATACAGATTGGTGACAGATGGACAGCGGAGTCGCCTTTTATATTATTTTTCCCTTTTTTAACTTTTTAAGAATGTAATATGTTTTTAAATGTGTTACTTGCATCATAAATATGTAATTTATTTGGCACCGCCTCGTGTCATAAATTCTATAACGACATGCAATTATATAGCAATGTTAGCATGCTACAAGTATGCATGTTAGCATTGCTAGCAAAGCATAAAGCCGTATTTGTTAAAATATTAGTGTTGCTTCTCTTTCTTTAACATTATAAGGCAACATTGACACATCGTTGAACACGATAAAACTACGATTGTTAGTGGTCAATGGTCAAAATGTATGGGTTTACGTTATTGGTTGTTGCAAGTGGATATTAATTACTTACTAGTATTTTTTGTGTTTTCAGGTAATACGACTGTCACGTTGCTTCTACTGATTTTCCACGTTAAGTAACAAAATATTGTTTCATTTATTGGAACGAAATTTTGGAACGAAGTTCCTTATCGAACGGTTCGCGGATGGGGGCTAGGCGAAAAAAAGTCAGATGACCGTCACAAAAACGCGACACAAAGTCATACGATTGAGAAACATGTTAAATGAAATAAAATAAAATAAAATAGAATAGAAGAAAGTAAAGTGAATTGAAGTAAAGTGAGAAGTGAGAAGAGACAAAGTGAAAAGTAAAAAAAAATCAAAATGTAAAAAAGGCAAAAAAGCCAAAAAATTCAAAAATTACAAAAACTACAAAAATGTCAAAAGAGTCAATAATGAAATAAAATTAAATAACATAACTTCGTGCCCACTGAGTGTTCCACGACACTCATGTATTTTTATTTAAACTTTATTGCACATAAAATGATGGTAGTGAACTTAGTGCCTTAAGGTTTTCTCAATCAGTCAACCATTGGGCAAAAAATAAATGCTCAAACGGAATCTGCATCCATGTCTCTTGTCGCTGACAAAACTAACTTTAATTTAATTATCGATAAGTCAGCCTCAACAGTTACTCATTGATGGGGTGTCCGACCGGTTTTAATAGGTTTTAGTACTGCCAAATTATCAATTAGGGGAAGCCCGGGCAAGGCGCATATGTTAAGGGAATGATGAAAAAAAACACCCTATTTGTTAATAAAAATAACACTTTATATTTTTAATTTGTACTATGTACAGTTAGCTTTGGAAAATGCTATCACATATCCTTAAACATAAACAACTACTTATTGTTATTATTTTTTAAACAAATAGTTCCAATTATCCGTTTTGCCCGACCACCTCGGGCAAAAGGGATATACCTCAAGGGCAAAAAGGATACATATATGACAAATATATGAATTAGGCATCGCATTCTTAAAAAAAATAGCTGTCTATCCTTGAATAAGAAGTACAGCCCTCATGGGCCTATTTTTGCACTGGTTACACTGAGTCTGTCTTCGGTAGGTGGGTCAATGTATCTTTCAGCGCACACCAAAAAAAAAACACTGTGAATTATTCTCTCGTTTTTTTTGTTTTAAGAGAAGTTTCTGTTTGTTAGTTTCGCTGGGGCCTAGCAATTAGAAATCTTAAAGTCTTTTTATGTTTCGTACCTTTTTGGAGTTTTCCATACACGCATAGCTATCCGTTTTGCCCAAGTCCGTCTTGCCCGAAGTACTAAATATTTCGAATTGTTTATGCCAAGAATGCGTTTAACAGGTGGATAAAAAGTTATAGTCACAATTTAAGCCAAAGTTAATATACTATAGTCTTAACTAACCGTATTCGTAAGCATACGAAACGTAATACAAAAAGTTGATACACTTGCTTTTCCAAAAATCACAACAAAACAGTCAAAAACTTCGTTTTTTTTTCTCCACAACAAGTACACACGTTGTTTGCTTTAATTGAACTGTCATGGCGTCCTCGTATCGATGCTTTACCGACTTAAGCAAGCCTAGTTGCGCTATCTATTGTATAGCTTTGGTAAAATCAGATATTCTTCTTACCCACACTATGCGTATTGCCCGGGCTTCCCCTAAGCAGAAAAAAATCGATATTTTTTCATCCAACTAGCGACAAGCAAGAAAGTATAGAACATATATTCGATTCGAGGGTTGCGAGGTGAAACCCGATAACTCGAGCTAATAGGTTTTTGAAAATAGAACAATAAGCTGACATACGTTAGGTGCTTATTTAAATCAAAAAATATTTCTACATAGGCTGCTATTTATATATCCGGAAACCGGGATTACAATCTTCTTAAATAGCATATTTGACCTCCATGGTAAAATTAGAACTTTTTTAAGTACTGGCCGGTATATTTTTTCTTTCTTATTAACGCTCGTGTTTTGTTTTTGACGGGTTTTAAATGTCATCTCGCAGCAAGAATGGAACTCACTCGTGAAAATATTCGTGCTATGATTTATTATGATTTTCGGCGTGGTTTAACGCAACAACAGTGCATAGATCAACTAACTTCAACTTTTGGTGATGAAGCTCCATCTAAAACTACTGTGTATCACTGGTTTAGTGAGTTCAATCGTGGACGTAGTATGCTTTCGGACGAAGTTAAGGCAGGTCGCCCGAAATCGGTCGTTGTACAACAAAATATCGAGGCTGTGCGAAAACTTATAATGGACGACCGACATGTTACGTACCGCGAGATAGAGGCGACTCTGGGTATTTCTATGACCAGCATTAATAGCATATTACATAATTATTTGGCTGTAAAAAAAATTTGTTCGCGTTGGATACCCCACAACTTAACAAAAGAGCAAAAAGATGCTCGCGTCGAATGGTGCAATAAAATGTTAAAAAAATATAACCGTGGTGACTCAAAAGCCGTTTATAACATCTATACAGATGACGAATCCTGGATCTATGCATACGATCCCGAAACGAAGCAACAATCAACGGTATGGGTGTTTCAAAATGAGCCGAACCCTACGAAAGTTACTCGTGCAAAAAGTACATTGAAACAAATGGTGGCCTGCTTCTTCGGTATTAATGGCCATGTAGCTACAGTGCCACTAGAAAACCGTAGAACGGTTAATTCAGAGTGGTACACGACCATTTGCTTACCGGAAGTATTTGAACAAATTCGTAAAACTAACCAGCGACGAAGAATCATTCTTCATCATGACAATGCCAGCTGTCATACGTCACGCGAAACAACTCTATTTTTGGAGGGTCAAAATGTGGAATTAACGGGTCATCCGCCGTACAGCCCTGACTTGGCACCCAACGATTTTTATTTATTTCCAAATATAAAGAATAAATTACGCGGTCAACGATTTTCGACCGCTGAAGATGCTGTCGACGCATTCAAACAACACGTTATGGAGGTACCTCAGGCGGAGTGGCAGAAGTGCTTTAAAAATTGGTTCACGCGAATGCAAAAGTGCATAGATCATCAAGGGGAATACTTTGAAAAACAATAAAACCATTTTCAGCCGTGTACGTTTGTTTGTTTTTTTGTTTCCGGATATATAAGTAGCAACCCTCGTACTTATCGGGTTTCACCTCGCAACCCTCGAATTTCAGTTTATATAATTCTTTTACTTCTCCATGTGCCATCTCCGTCCAGGAGGTCGGCGACCATATGTATATATATGTCTCTCTATCTTCAGTCATGCGAATTAGTCTATCTATGCTCTTCACCTCTAACCAGTCTCTTATATTTTTAGTCCATGAAGTGCGCCTTCTACCGCGGCCTCGCTTCCCTTCAATTTTTGCATTTATTGTTTGTGTATAGATGACCAAAATATGCTGTTTTTCTTTTCTTCATTGTTGATATTACTTTTAGGTCCTTTTTCATTATATCCAGAACTCTGATATTAGTTATTTTATCCGTCCATTTAATTTTGAGCATCCTTCGATGAATTCACATTTATATAATTAAATAAACGTAATAAGCCGCGGCATAAACAAATACGTATTAGTGTTGATGTCTCATTGGTAGCTTTTTATTCCCGGGTCCAATCTAGATATCACTATAAAAATGACATTGAAATCCATCAATTACCAACCGTATGGCGAAACCATTTCCAACTAAAAATGCTAACGAAATGCGCTTGAAACGTGGGTAGGTAATTGTCACATGAATGGCAATGGCAATAAAAACCTAACGTGATTTTCCAGTTGTTAATTGACAGCGTCTATGCAATAAACTCGCACACCGGGAACCGCATTTAAGCTATAATTGTATTAATGTAATCTCTATTAACTTTTGTATCATTTGGCGCGTAATAAGAAGAAGAAAAATTAACTCGAACATTTCAAACACAGAGGTGGCGGCATGATCTGGACACGTATAGTAAAGAATGGCGGGAGTGGGCGATGGACAGGAAAACATGTCGGAAAAGAGGGGAGGCCTTTACCCAGCAGTGGGGCAAGCTAACAGAAAAACAAAAAAAAATTCAAACACGACATAACACTGTCGTCCTGGAGAAAGACAAAGAAAGCGCAACTCGACTTATAATGGGTATACACAACATAATTTGATGTTTTACTAAAATATTTTTATTAAATAAACAAATACAGATGTCACATATGAACATAGACAATATAGATGTCTATTGCGCAATACTATACTAATTGCGTACCTATCAATAAACACCGCTTACTTATTATTCAAAGCTCTTTTATTCATAACAACCACGATGTTACATGGTGTCAGAAGTGGAAATAAATATAATAAAGTGTAAAAGAAAAGGAAATAAGTGAGAAAATAAGTAATAAAAGTAAGTGTACGCGATTAAGTCCCGTTTTTGACAAAATAATAAGTGATAAAGTGTGAAAATGGCCACAAACGACGGAGTATCTGGAATAAAGCCGCCAGCTAACCTACAAATTGACTCGGACAAATCAACGTGCTGGAAAAAGTGGTTACAGCAGTTTGAGTGGTATGCCACTGCTATTCAATTTGATACAAAGTCAGCAAAAGTCCAAGCAGCAACATTTATGGCTGTGATAGGCCCAGATGCGATCGAAATTTACGACAGTTTCAATCTTAGCGACGCAGAAAAAGATAACCTGCAAATCATTAAAGATAAATTCAAAGATTATTTTGCACCCAAGACAAATATATCTTTTGAAAGATACATATTTTTCAAGATTGAACAAAACGAAGATGAACAATTCAACGAGTTTTTGACCAGAATAAAAACTCAAGCAAGTAAATGTGCATTCGAATGTTTACTTGACGAAATGATAAAAGATAAGATAGTGTTCGGGATAAAATCAAGTCAAGTAAGAGAAAAGTTACTCACAGAAGACGGACTGGATCTCACAAAAGCAATTACAATCTGTAAAGCCAGCGAGCAAGCAACCAAACAGTTGGACGAGTTCGAAGGTAAAAGTAAAACAGAGAGAGTATTAGAACTGAAAAGTAAAAAAGCCAAGCAAAACAAGAAAGAAAAATATGAGAATTTTGACTGCCGGAGATGTGGTACAAACCATAAACGCAGGGAATGCCCAGATTTCAATTAAACTTGTCCAAAATGTGACTTAAATGGACATTTTCCTAATATGTGCCGAACTAAGAAGAAATATAACACCAAAAATAAGAAAAGAGTGAATGCCATAGAAGAAACCACAAGCTCAGATTCCGAAGGTGATGTATAAATATCTTCAATAAAGGCCGTAGGAAAGAAAAGCTGGACAGAAATTATTCAAGTTGGCAATGTGAAGTTTTCAGCTAAACTTGATACCGGAGCAGAAGTAAATGTGATACCAAGACGCGTGCTTGACAAAATAAAAATACATTTGAAACCAAGCCGGACAAGAAATTTAATATCATATTCAGAAAATGAAATATCAGTGTTAGGAGAAGTGGAACTACACTGCAAACTATTGAATGAAGAAGCAAAAATAACATTTAAAGTTATTGAAGAAGACCGACAACCAGTCCTAGGACTAGATACCCTTGATGAATTGGGAATCGTCAAAAGAGTCAAAACACTGAAGAAAACTGAAAATACAGACGACATATATGCAGGTTTAGGGTGTTATAAGGACTTTGAGTATGATATCGACTTGATCGAGAACCCAAAACTCGAGATAAAACCTTCAAGAAGAGTTCCTCATGCCATAAGAGATGATGTGAAGCAAGAACTTGACAGAATGGTAAAGTTAGATGTCATAAAGCCAGAAACAGAGCCTACTCCTGCAGTGAGTCCTATGGTAGTTGTCAAACAGAAAGACAAAATAAGAATTTGCATAGATCCATCAGACGTAAACAAAAACATTTTGAGACGTCACTTTCCGCTTACCATTATAGAAGAGATTTCAGCTGATATTAAAGGTTCTAAGTTCTTTGCCTTATTGGATTGCACAAAAGGATTCTGGCAAATCAAGCTATCAGAAAGAACTCAGAAAATACTTACATTTGCTACACCATGGGGCAGATATTCCTTCAAGCGTCTCCCTTTTGGAGTAGCGTCAGCGCCTGAAATATTCCAAGAAATCCTAACCAATTTGCTCAGTAAATTTAAAATTGTAAGAGTGTCTATAAATGACATCTTTATCCATGCAAAAACTAGAGAGGAGCTGAACAAAAATGTAAGTGAAGTTATAGAAGTACTTAAAAAATCAGGCTTCAAACTGAATAAAGACAAATGTATACTAGAAGCAGAAAGAATAAAATTCCTGGGGCACATTGTATTAGCCAATGGATTAGAAGCTGATCCGGAAAAGGTAGAAGCCATTCAAGCCATGAAAACTCCAACAAATAAAACAGAGCTTCAGAGATTACTAGGCATGATCACATACCTAAACAAGTTCATTCCTAACATGTCGGACTTGTCAAATCCACTAAGGGATTTATTACATAAAAATACCAGTTTTATATGGGATATTCATCATGACCAAGCTCTTGACAAGATAAAACAAGTACTTCAGAGTCCTCCAGTACTGAGACTATATGATGTTAACAAACCTGTGACTTTGACTGTAGACGCAAGTTCCAAAAATCTCGGAGCAGCACTTCTTCAAGAAGGACAACCTATAGCCAAGCAAGAGCAAGAGCAAGAGCGTTGACTAAATCAGAACAGATTGAGATTGAGAAAGAAGCATTAGCTATACTGTTTGCTTGTAAGAAATTTCATGAATATGTTTATGGTTAAGAACTGACAGTGGAATCAGACCACAAACCACTTGAGACTATATTCAAGAAAAACATACAATCCGCTCCAGCAAGGTTGCAACGCATAATGTTTAATCTTGCACCATACTCACCAAAAGTGATATTTAGAAAGGGCACCGAAATACCCTTAGCAGACTTTCTTAGTCGAGACTGTGATGCATCTAACCTGAAATATGAACAAGAAGAAAATTTGAGAGTAGCAGTAATATTACCTATGTCAATAGATGCTAAAGAAGATTTAATAAACGCTACAAAAGAAGATCCACATTTACAGTTACTCCATGAGACAATAAAGCACGGATTTCCAGAAAAGGTCACAGAACTTCCTTTAGAGCTTCGACATTATTTTAACTTCAAAGAAGAACTAAGCTATCTCAAAGGAATCGTATTCAAAGGTGACAAAATTGTAGTACCAGAATCACAAATTCCTAAAATGTTAAAGAATATTCATCAAGGACATCTAGGTATACAAAGCCGTTTAAGAAGAGCCCGACAGTTCCTTCACTGGAAATGACAATATGACGACATCTTAAAACTAGTCAGGGGCTGTTCTGTTTGTGAACAAACACAAAAAGACAATGTCAAAGATACAGTATTAATCAAAAAGATTCCTACACTTCCATGGCAAATAGTTGCATCAGATTTATTCGAATTGAAAGGAAAAACTTACCTAGTAATCTGCGACAGTTACTCTGGATATTTAGATTTTCAACAACTGAAAGGCCAGTCATCATATGAAGTAATTGAACAACTCAAAAAATGGTTTTCTGTACACGGTATACCAGAAGAACTACAAACTGACCACGGAACACAATACATGTCTAGAGAATTCAGGATTTTTCAAAAAGAGTGGAGATTTAACCATGTTACCTCCAGTCCACATCACCATCAAGGCAATGGGCTTGCTGAAAAAGCAGTTCAAACAGCGAAGAACATTCTAAGAAAATGCAGCATTGACAAGTCAGATGTTCTGCTTGCTTTGTTAAACTGGAGAAATACACCAAGAAATGAACATCTAGGATCACCTAACCAACGTCTTTACAGCAGAATAACTAGATCTCCAATGCCTATAACTGATAAACATTTAAAACCGAAAATAATGAAAGGAGTTACAGCTGAACTACAAAGACTGAGAGAGAAACAAACTAATTACAGCAACAAGACTACTTCAAGACCAGTCAAATTTGAAATTAATGATAAAGTCAGACACAAAGTTGCTCATCGACATTGGGAAGGGGCAAAAGTAGTAGAAAAGCCTGAAGGTCTACCAAGGTCCGTGATAATTGAAACAGACAAAGGACAAATTTTACGAAGAAACTTCAGTCATCTGCATAAGACACAAGCAGACGTGCCCAGCAAAAGAGTGGTAGTACCTGAGACTAAGTACACAGAGGAACCAGCAGTAGAACAGGTCCCAGTACAAGCTCAACCACCAGCTCTCTCTAAGTCACTGCCATCATGAGCACATTCATCACCAAGCATTCCCAGCCAGATGACAAAGTCAAACTTGACTCAGCCTGTTCAACCAGCGGGAGCACCACGACTATCAAAGTTTGGCAGAAAAATAAAACCAATAAATAAACTTGATCTTTAATAATACTTAAAATGAAAATTACTTTAACTAGTTCTTGTTAAATGTATAAGGTTGTAATAAAAAATCAACATAATGACATTATAATTTGTTTAATGAGACAAAATGCACAAGCTCCATTTGAATTACAAAATATTGGTATTGTTTTTTTTTACAAAGAAAGGGAGATGTCACATATGAACATAGACAATATAGATGTCTATTGCCCAATACTATACTAATGGCGTACCTATCAATAAACACCGCTTACTTATTATTCAAAGCTCTTTTATTAAGGCGACGATATATGCAAACACGTCAAATCGAGGTGTTTTCGTGCAAGGTTTTTGAAGAAAACAAACCACGTTGGAGCATGTATGTTACATTTTCTGTAGGGGCATATAGTTGGGTTCGGTCTACCGATACGTGCTTGGTCTTGTATAACATAATTAGGTATATATATCATCGTTATGAAACTGTTTTGGAGAAAACTTGTCGCAAGTTTTATTTCGGTCAGAAATAATTCTATGTTGCGAAATTAAACATAATTACTTCTTATCACATTACTAATGTTCTACCGATAACTATAGTCGTATTAAGCGCTTAATAAAGGTTTTAGACGCAAAACCTTGTAGAGCCTGTAATAATCAAAACTATGCAATTGCTGCAATAAAACTTATAGGCGTTTATTCTATTGCAGCCAGAGACATGTTTCATGTGTCAAATTTGAGTAATATGATTAGTAATTTTGAGTGCGGAAATTCGTTCCACATAGCTTAGGTTATAGTACGCTTGCTTACTAAGTAGATATGTCCGAGTTCAAATCTAGGCTGATGTTAACTTTTTTGTTTATTTTTTTATCTCATTTCTCATTTATATTTGCAATCCTGATCCTAAGCGATTTATAGGTATTTTTGGACAAAAAAAAAGTCAAATCATACTATAGTCAACTTAGTAGTTAGTTTAATCTTTTTATTTTGACTTTTTTACCCAATATATTTAAACTACCAACTTATTAAAGAGACTAATTCATTATTCAATTTTTACAGTGGGTATGGGTACTTTTTACCATAGACGGCTTCGTCCATGTTTTTACCATAATTTATATTACAAGAGTGCGTTTGTTCGAGCAGTTTCCATCCGAGGCGACGTTGTCAGCTTACTCTCATTTGCTCATTTCGCTTCTTGCTTTGCGCTGTTGTAAGCTAGATCTATATTATGATATGAATGACGGATACATTGAATACAATCAAATGCGCTTGAAGTTGAAACACATTCGTGCATTTGTCAGTGATTTGTCCACATCATCGTGTTAGGTTGTATATCTCTCTCTTTACTATGGAATAAGAAAGAAACAATCGGCTCGGCTGTCCCGGCACTCTGCGATGTCTGGTCGCGCCATTAGGTTTATATGATTTATTGCATGTTCGTTTTCGTACGATTTAAAAGATATGGTGAATTATTAATATTATTATTAGGTAGGTAAGTAGATATGGAATTAATTTAATCGTATAAGTATATATACCAATATAATTTCTCACAATCCCTAAAATGAAAAAAACAATAAGTAAGGTACGATGGGGTAAGACCGGACCATTTTTGAACTAGTTGGTCAGCTTTCAGGGCTGACTTTTATGCTTTACCTTTGTAAAAATTTCTCGAAATATTAATCCTTGTTTCAAATCAGTATGAAGTGTAGTGTACCTAAGCTGTTTTTCCTGTATAAATTTTCAAAATCTACTCCTTCTACTTAAGATTGGACTATTGAATAAAATGTACTCTTAGTAAGTTTTTAGGTGCTAGTTTTCTTCCACTTATCGATTTTGCCAGCTTTGTAATGCAATAATAAATTTTGAAGTGCCCTTACTTATCGTTCTAGAGCTTATATGGTCTTGTTTAGATTAATATTATACGAGAATAAATCATACTCGAAAGGTTTTCTTATAATAAAACATTTTTTGTAAAAGTGGAGTATGTGTCAGTTTTCCGTCCATACTTATTGATATATTGATATTCAAGTTTTTGAAATAAAAGCTTATAATTTAAATATCAATTAAAGAATAAATACTTATTATCAATGGCAAATTTGACCTCAAAAAGTTTTTTCCATGTAGACGGAGAGCTGGCCACGTCAGATATGACACAATAGTCAGGTTTCATTGCTCTCATTATTGTGTCATATCTGACGTGGCCAGCTCTTAGTCCAATAAATTTGTAGCAGTTTAATCAGGTGGACGGCAACCCGGACGGGAAACTAGCATAACCACCCTATGCACGGTTTCAAATAATAGATATAATTATAAACCGCCTTTATTATGTTAATGTCAACCTTTCAGCATTTTCTCAAACTTTTCAAAAACGAGTGAGTTAAAAATATTGAGAGTGGAAAGACAAGATGTTTCAAACCTTTGAAGCAAGATGTTTCAAAATTTAAAAATTTTAAAAAACGCTTTTGGGTATAATTCTTTTTTTTCCCCGGCCTACTTGAAGAGATATAATACGTATCCATACTAATATTATAGTGTGTCTATCTGTTAACTCTTCACGCTTAAACCGCTCAACTGATTTAGATGAAATTTGGTATGTATAAGGGGATGAAAACGGAATGGAAGTTTATACGGAATTGTTGCTCCCTGTTGACTTGAAATAGCATACGTGCTAGTTTTATATTTGCTCTTAGATTTTACTAACTAGTAACTTTTATTTTGCGTTTTATTATGTAATTCCATATGGCTCATGTTAATTTCGCGCAGACGAAGTCGCGGGTAAAAGCTAGTATTTTAATATTGTAATGGATTTTGATATGATAAAACTTTTGAAATAGATGCCAATTAACCAAAACTAACCCAAAAATGTACCCAAAAAACCGTGACGACCCTATACGCGACACGATACAACTAATCCATACTAATATTATAAATGGGAAAGTGTATGTGTATGTTTGTTTCTTTGTTTGTCCGTCTTTCACGGCAAAACGGGGCGACGAATTGAAGTGATTTTTTAAATGGAGATAGTTGAAGGGATGGAGAGTGACATAGGCTACTTTTTGTCTCTTTCTAACCCCCCACTTCCCTAAAATGGGGGGTGAAAGTTTGTATGGTTTGTTACCCCGAATTTAACGCGAGCGAAGCCGCGGGCAAAAGCTATTATATGTTATTAACTTACTCGTGCTGACTTTTCGTGTTTTTAATTCTTTTGTGTAATTTCAATTTATAATTCTTATGTGAGACGACAAACGCTTTTATATTTGTCATTTTTTTTTGTAATAAACACTTATGGTATATAAATGAAAATGGTTAAAACATGTTAAAAAATTAATCTTAAACTTTAGGTTGAATTAAGTTATTTGCTTTTTAGCTATGGTTTTCTGTAAGGTACTTCCCCAGTCGAGCTCTGAGCCAGGTCCAGATTTGAGCGTGATAACATTCGCTGAACTGTGCCTTACCACAGTTAGCGAGATAACATTCGGAGTGCCCATACCTCCCTTTTGGACATAACATACCCGTGTCTAAACCTGTTCCTAGTAACCAACTAGGTACCAATTTAAAAAATGTTCACAGCAACAATTAATTGGATCCAGTCTTAAATGCCACGCAAAAACAAATCAAACCATTTTTTGTGACAAACAATTGAATTTATAGAACGAAACTTTTTTGTCTATAAAGATCACATGTATGCGCGACTTCGGCAGCAGATAGCATACATCCTCCATACTACCCTCTTGAACCTGATGTTTATTCAGTGTTGGGCGTAATTTATTAGATGGTACCTACTTTTGTAATGAATTAAATTGCTAATTAAATTACATGAAAATCAATTATATTAAGTAATTGAAATTGCTTGTAATTGAGATTACATGTCAGTAGTATTCCCGATTACATATAATTTGTAATTGCAATTACTTTTATCTTAACTACTTTTACTTGTAACTTCGATAATTTGAAATAATATACAAGTTCAATTTCTTTTTGGGTCAGTGGGGGCAGCTACCAGATCCCTCGCTGCAACGCGAAAATGGTCTTAGAAGACCTTCCCTCAATTTCAAATTAATCAGTCTTCATTAATTTGAAATTGAGGGAAGGTCTTCTACGGATTTAGGAAAAAAACATACAGCATGCGAGATGAGGTCACATTTGGTAAACTTCTTTTTGATGCCAATCGATCCCATTCTTGTATGGGATCAAAAATAATTTGCGGCTAGAAAAGCCACAAATTGAGAAAAACTTTTCCCATACTTTATGAAAATTGTTTTTTTTATTTTTCACATGCTGCTTTTTTATGCCAATCGATTCCATTCCTATCGTTTCTAATAGTTTCCTATTATTAGGTAATGTACTAAAAAGCCACAAATTAAATATTTTCCATACATTTACTATAAATAATAAATAAATATTATACGACAATCTTACACAAATCGACCTAGGCCCACAGTAAGCTCAATAAGGCTTGTGTTATGGGTACTAGACGACGATATATATAATAGATAAATATGGATAAATACTTAAATACAAAGAAAACATCCATAAATCAGGAACAAATATCTGCGATCAACACACAAATAAATGCCCTGACCAGGATTCGAACCCGGGACCTCCTGCTTCGTAGGCAGGGTCACTACCGACAGGGCTAGGAGATCGTCAAATAAAGAATAAGTGATTTTTAGGGTTCCGTAGCCAAATGGCAAAAAACGGAACCCTTATGGATTCGTCACGTCTGTCTGTATGTCTGCCCGTAGTGCCCGTCCGTATGTCACAGCCATTTTACTCGGAAACTATACGACGTATCTGAATAAAATTTACACATAAGGTGTATTCTGTATGCCGCTACTTAGTTATGTATTTAAATTAAAAAAATATATATTTTAAGGGGGGGCGCTCCATACATGTATCTAAATTTCAAAAAAATTGTTTTTACCAAATATCAACATGTGGTACATCAATCGATAGGTATTTAAACATAATATTGAAGTTTTTTTGATCATTTTGTGATTAAGTAAATATTTTTTGATATAATCGCTTCGAAAGTCAGAAAAATTTTGTAGCCCCCACTGTAACTTTTGAACCGTAAGTCCAAAAAATATGAAAAAATTTGAGGAGATGCGCCTTATTATATACTTGCTACGAAAATTGTTTTGAACATTATCGGTTTAGCCATTTTTGAGTTATTTCCAAAAAACTTCTTCCATAGGCATCAGATACGACCTTTTGCTATTAGTTTGGTTCTTATTCCATTGAAGGTACGGAACCCTCCTATGCGTGGTCCGACACGCACTTGGCCGGTTTTTTAAACTTTTCACTTAACCAACAGTCGTTTTTATTAAGCATACCTACCGGAAGAAACATTTAAGTAAAATGTGAATGTACCTGAAAAAAGCGGCATCGCCATTATATCAAAATGCAACTAGGTACAGGTACACAATAGTGTTGGAGGATGTGTGGTTTGTATTTGCAACTAAAGGATAATTTTCCAGATAGGTAATTGAATTATCCGATGTTCTCCCGATGCGGTCTTATCCCAACGCACTTTACCGTCCTCATTGAAAGCGATTTTGACCATCTCTAATTTCGTTATAGATACTAAAAACCTGGATTATTCAGAGCAGAAGAGGACATAAAACAAATTAGTTACAAATAATATTATCTTCAGTTAAGTACATTTTATTTGAACTTTTATTTTGAAAGACTTGACACGTACTTGACACATAGAAATATAACCGCCATGATGAATGCTTATTTTGGATATTTAGAATAAAACATTATAATTGTGCGATTATGATACTGTAGGTAATGGCGTGCGTTGGTCAAGTAGTTTTATATTATAGGTAACTTTAATTATTTCGTCATTGATTACCTACATACAATAGTAACTTTAATTAAGTAAGTACACATAAAATGGAATCATTATCAAAGCGCCATCTTACTGTAAAAGACCGCCATTGCTTGACTATTTAAACATGTCAACATTGAATTGTCATAGTTCATCTCAAGTATACTAGATGGCAGAAGCGGAAGCTGCGATTATAAAAACGCAAAATGCAGTCGTCAACCGCGATACCCGTCACCTTAATAACAACCACGATGTTACAACAAATGTGTGACATATAGAAGTAGGGACTGATTTATATATGTTTTATTCGATTTCAGTACTAATTACGGACCATTAATAATTTATTTTACCCAAATCCATAAAACACGTAATGGACTTCTTAGTCTTCAGCTCTTGCTGGCCACGTCAGATATGACACAATAATGAGAACAACAAAACCCAGTCTGGTTAGATTGCTATACTATCCTAGTTCCGGGCATCTGGCAGCTTTTAATGGGTGGAGGTCAACGCGACAGCCTAGCAAAATGTTTGAATTGGGAAATAGTATTACCAAAATAGGTAAAAACTGCCGATGTTGTCTCAGTTATAAAGGACAGGATCTATATTTTAACATAAGAATAAAAAAACATTGCGTATTATTACGGAAACAGAAACAATAGGCGACAAATGACAAAACATGAAAACATGAATTACATTATACGTCGTTTGGCACTACTTTTCCCTAACAGAAACTTTTGGCAATGATTTAATCTAATTATTTATATAATCTCATAATATTGCATCAAACTCAGAACTCTAGGATTTGCTTTCTTGAAACGGTTTGCATTATTTGACCTCCACCACTTTACAGCTGCCAGATGACTAGATCTAAAGATAAGAATTGTATAGGAAACTGACTAGAGGGGTTTCGTTGCTCTTATTAATGTGTCATATCTGACTTGGCTAGGTCTCCGTCTCATAACAAGGAAAGTTAAAATCGCTAATCATTAAGTTGTTTAATGCAAAAGTGGGCAATTGGGTAAGAACATTTTGTGATCGGTAGGTAAAGCTTGTCCCAGTAAAAAATGTCGTTAGTTTACGCAGCGTTGGTATATCTGGTTTCAATGAAAATGGTTGTAACTGGCTGGTTATATGTTAAATGCATCTCGGTTCTTTATTTAATATTAGAAAAAAATCTGTCACAGTCACATTTTCAAAGATCTCGTCTCCAAAAGAAAAACTTCATGAGAAAATATTGTACAAATATGTCCAATATTAAGGCATTTTCACGAAAAAAGTGGCAATGGAGCTAAACACGTCTGTTAGAACTGTGTAAAGGGTCCTAAAACAATTCAGAGAGACTGGCGGTATTCGACGGCGTCCTGGAAGTGGTCGGAAGACCGGGTTTGTTAAGAAAAATATTGAGAAGAGTATCATAGCTGCTTTGCTGAAAAAATCTACATCATCTGTAAGAGATTTAGCTAAAAAGTTTAAAACGTCTAAATCCACTGTGCAACGAGTAAAGAAAAATAATTCTATAAAGACTTTCAAACAAACTAAAGTGCCTAATAGAAATTCGAAACAAGAGACTGACGCTAAAACGAGATCAAGAAAACTGTATTCAAAATTAACGACAAAAAAATACTGTATTGTGATGGACGACGAAACATATTGCAAGCTTGATTTTAAATCACTGCCGGGACATCATTTTTATTCGGGGACCGATAGAAAAACTATCAATGACGAGTACAATGTCATAAAAACGGATAAATTTGCGAAGAAGGTTCTTGAGTGGCAAGCGATCTGTTCTTGCGGCAAACGCAGCACTCCATACTTTGCTAAAGGAACTATGAAAGGCGATATATACCTTAAAGAGTGCATGGAAAAGCGATTATTGCCGTTTTTTAAGCGACACAAGAAGCCAGTTCTGGTTTGGCCTGATCTGGCCACGTGCCACTATTTTAAAAATGTGATAAAATGGTACAAAGCCAATAATGTCGAATTTGTGGAAAAATACCAAAATCCTCCTAACTGTCCTGAATTACGACCTATAGAAAAATATTGGGCTCGTATGAAGCAGAAGCTCTTAAAACATAAAACTAACGCCACATCAGTTGAAAACTTCAAGCGAAAATGGAATGCAGCTTCAAAACTAATCACAGACAATGATGTACAAAACCTGATGGCAGGTATCAAAAGAAAATTACGAAGTTTCTGGATGAATAAACAATAGAACAAAAACATAACAAAAATACGTTTTGTTTACTACATTTCTAATAAACTGTTGTCAAAAATTTGGTAACTTTTTATTGCTTACATTATTTCATACTAACTAATTAACGACATATTTTTCTGGGACAAGCTTTAATTTGAATGGCTTGGATTTACGGCTCACCACTACTTTTCGTAAAAGCCGAAGTAATGTCCATGGACTAGTATTAACTATATATTAATCACAATGTATTATCGCTCATTGAGAGGTAAAACCCTTTAACTAGATTATACAGCCTTGTTTGTTTACAATTTAGATGTTAAGTATTAATTCCCTATCATAACAATGTACGATGACGTTAAATGTTATATTTTATTGATATATCTAGAAAACTTCACTTAATAACACTTTCAAGGTACCTATAAAATATGAAAAGTGGAGGTCCCAAAAATGCGACTTTAAGTCGGTGCGACAAATTTCAAATATTCTATGCAGTTACTACTCACTTCAACAAAACATGCCTGCTCAGTTTGAATTATTTGATAAAATAACTTCAAAAAAGATAGAAACGCCGTTCTAAACTTTGGAGTTTTGTATGAAAATCGCTAGGGTGCTCAACACTTCTGGCCAAGGCTGTAGGTATGTATATACGATGTGTTACATTAAAAGTAAAAAAACCTCGTAGGTATATCAATAAAATGTCACGAAAAAGTAGTCTTCGTGCTAAAAGTGAAGGAACCATTAACGTTGGCCCAGAATTTTTTAATTACGAAAAGACAACGAATCACTTTCACATGGCGCTGTCGTGCTAGCCGCCAATTATCCATGTTACTGTTACTACTAGACGTTTTCACACAGTACTGTTAAGAAGCAGCATCTTAAACTATAAAGTAGAGCTCCCGCTACACGTGTTACACGCGGAGAAACGTTTCCAAGAGACGTTTCGTAACTACTAGCGGAACGCTGCATCCAAGAGCGGATCGCGCGCGCGACACGCTGTTATCGGACCCCGTTTCCGCACCGCTAATAAAACGCGCTAGTCTGACAGAGCCTTTATAATTAAAAAAGTGTGGCGTCACGTGGTATAGGTAGCTAGCTAGCTGACCCAGACCGCGTAAAAGGCGCTCTTTGATTGACCAGATCAATTCTGCTGTGGAAGGACTCGCAAAAAAGTTTGTCAAAAAGTCTATGTTTGACACTGCCAATTGACCAAGACACTTGGCAAAGGTCCCAATGAGAAGAGGAAGATTGAAAAAGGTCACCATACCAAACTTGGCGTGACCTTAGCGCTATATATATACAAAATTAGCTGAAAAATGACGTTGGTCGTAAGAAGAAAACATGTCTGCGTAATATGCTAGATTTGACAGTGAATCAGAAATGCCACTGAACTTTTCAACGTTTTCAAAAAACAGGAACTGTATGTAGATAAGGCGTAAAGGATTAGAGGAAGAATAATGTTAAAACATATATGAAACTGGGTTGATCATGACATGACTGCCTCTTATCGGATGATTAAAATTGAAACTACTTTTATTAAGAACTTCAAAGATACAGGGTATACACAAGAAGGGACCTATGTTTGCGCCTTGACCTCAACTTGTAGGTATTAAGCAATATTTTCATCAAATCGCTCCTTATACTTGACGCAACAGAATAGAGTATTATGTACAATATTTGCAAGAATTCTCAAACGAAATTCCATATAAATATCGAATCAGAAATATTTGAAGGAAATTAATTCTAAGCCGTCAACCCGGATGCACCTTCATCGAAAGGACAGATTCGCCAATACTTAAAGATATACATACAGACCATACTACCCTATTCTCACAGTCTTAATAACAAACATCTTAATAAGGCTTGTGTGCTATACATTTGTAGCTATAATATAATATTGAGGTTTAATATATGCATATCAGATAAATAAAACTTTATTAAACACTCAAATAAATGTCTAAGATTCAAACCTCGGAACTCCAGATTTCTAGTCAGGGCCTCAAAATATGTTGATATGTACTATGATATGGTTTAGGGTACTGCTAAAAATATTTTATTGTGAGTTCATGTCATGCAACAATTGGACAATTACAACAGTAAAATAACTGTTGTATAGGAATAATACAATTATTTTAAGGGAATGCACGAATAGTAGACACAAGCTCATTATTCCAACGTAAATATAACATCGTATAAGTAAAGGTATAGTAGATATAGTAAAGTTTGTGAAGTATGAAGCGCCTAACGAACTTAAAATTGCGACACCTCGTAATTATACTCATACTAAAGTGAATTGTTTTTAAGGGATTACAGCAGGCGTTATTCAGTGCGTGTACAGTTTTTTAAAGGGCCGGCAACGCGCTTGTAACAGCTCTGGAGTTGCAGGCGTCCCTAGGCTACGGTGACCTTGTTGTGGGTTGTGTTGTGGGTACTAGTAGGCGACGATATATATAATAGATAGATACATATAAAATACAAATACTTAAATACATAGAAAATATCCATAACTCAGAAACAAATATCCGTGATAAACACACAAATAAATACCCTAACCGACAGTCGGGTTCTTGGTCGTGAAAGTGTTAATACTAGTAGATGCGCAGTTTTTTGGTGATTAAATACAGCAACGTAATAAACTCAATTTTGAAAAAGTAACTTAGTTACGTCCTTGTTCCTACTGGCGGCAGTACTTCTCTTCGCATTTTTTTAAAACTGCGAATGGTAAACTCAATGCAATAACGCTATAATTTCTTCGAAGGAAAGCAGAAATAATCAATTCCCAGCGTTTGGCAGATTATTTTGAGACCACGCAACCCTAAAAACAGTACATCATCACGTGATATTGCGAAACCGCTAGGCATAGATCTAAGTAACAATCGTAGTCAATAGCCGTGGAGTCGCTCCCGTTCCCATCCATCACACTGGAAAATCAACACGCTGTACATAAACGTCTTATGTCTCTACCGCAGTCAACATAGCATTTTAATTGAACATTTGTGTATCTTATTGGAAGGAGATAAGGTCTACCAAGGATTAGATTTTCTGTTACCACCTTTTAGGGCACTTACGCTAATTATCTCCCGAATGGTTAGTGATCTTGACGTATGCTTTTAGTGAAATAAAGGTATAAGATTGTACTAATTCAAGAGGCGGTTAAGTTGTACTGGAAATGAGCGTTCGGTGTGCCGTTGTTGCATGATGCCGATAATAGTTTTTGCTTAACTATATGCGATAAATGCTTACTATTATAAGACGGTCTAACGCAGCGCTAAACGTAATGCAATCGACAGTTCAGGAAACAGACTACGCATTAATTGATAATTTTATACAAATCTTTCTAACAAAAATCGGTCCAGCCGTCTTCGAATAATTTATTTATTTATTTAAACTTTATTGCACAGTATAAAATATACAGTTACAAAAGGCGGACTTAATGCCGTAAGGCATTCTCTACCAGTCAACCTTAAGGCCAAACAGAGAAGCATCATTGGTGCAGGGTATGTAAAGAACACAGGACTAATAACTAAAAATAGCAAGAACGTTATCTAATATAAATAAGCATTAATTTAGCCAATCATCTATTAGGTAGAACATTATGAGTCCGTACCCCCAATCCGAACTCAAACAATGTCTTGTTCATTAAACTACTATTTTTACTCATGTTACATATACATCTAAAATCATATGTCTAACGTTGTAAAGAATGTCCTAAAAGATGACAAGTCATATATCCTTGTCCTTGTTGAGATCATTGGTTATCTACGCTGTACGATAAAGCTGCGTTTCGTCTATTAATATAGAAAAGGCCCCAAAAGTTGGATAACCCTGCCCTCGCTGTTCATCCACAATTTTCACACGATCGACATTTCAGATAGCACGATTTTTTTTATGCCCCAAAATACTACACCAAGACTGCCAAGTCACATAAACCTAGCTGCTCTTTAATTACCCTGTGAGATAAAGCTATGTCTTATTATAAAATTTTCACTCGTCCATGGACATCTAAACGCACACTGTAATTTTTTGTAGAAAAATGCCCTCAAAGGCTAATAGGCCAAATTATATAAAACTGCCCACGCTGCTTGCAATAAATCGTCGTCTATGGACATCTCAAATCACACTGAAACGTTGTAGAAAAATGCCTCAAAAGGCTACGCCAAGTGATCATATACCCCTGCCCTCGCGGCCCGTTCATTTACGTACACTGCGATAAAGCGGCGAGAATTTATGGTCTCTGAATTGCTTTATTGGTGCGGTGACGCGGGCGAGTGACGTCTCGTTGCGTTGATCAATGGGCTGGTTCTTTCCAGGCCCTTGTTCACAAAGCCCGGCTCGGACCTCTAAATATACATAGTTACTACAAATCTCAGCTCGTAAAGCGAAATAGGGTTGTGAATTGAATAGTTGTATGAACTTTATTAGGGTTAACTAGATGCTATGATTTTTAAGTGCGAACATCATACATAAATGATAAAATGTTCTTGTCTTTTTTTTAATACCACGACGGTGGCAAACAAGCATACGGCCCGCCTGATGGTAAGCAGTTACCGTAGCCTATGGACGCCTGCAACCCCAGAGGATTCACATGCGCGTTGTCTACCCTTTAAGAACCTATACACTCCTTTTTTGAAGAACCTCATACTGTAGCCCGCTGGGAAAACCTCGGCAGGGAGTTCATTCCACAGTCGCAGCGTTCGTGGGAGGAAATTCCTCTTAAACCTTCCATTCAACTGAAACAGGTTTGAGAACTATTAATTAAATAAAACCGGCCAAAAATAAAATGTCACGTCAATGTCACGGCCTTGACGTTAGTGCCTAGAAGCTTGTCTGTCCTACAGAAAAACCTAGTTCGTTAATTAATTTTGCATTAATAATTGTGATTTCTTTCGAAAATATAATTAACTTCATTATTACGTAATTACAGGGCAAGTTAATACAGTAACTAACCTAGCTTTGACGTAAATTCTGAAAATCGGCGTCTATTATTTAATTTCTACTCTAATTACTAATATAGCTCAAATGATGCCTGAATCGTCTGAGCTCGAGTAAGTATTATAAATATATTATTCACCTCTCAGTTATGCCAATTATATCATGTCAGTTTATTACTAGTATAACATATTCCGAGTCTGACGTTATCATTCACGAGGGTATGAAAAGGGTATGAATTACATGTACATTTTGGAGGGTCACCTTGCCTTTGTGTTTAAGTTTATGCCTACACTCGTACAAGTTGCACAACTACGGGTATATTTTAGGTCTTTCATTGCTATATGGAAAGGTGTAAAGCTTGTAGCACGCCAAATGCGACGGTGGCGCTTTGCGGTTTATGCTATAGGTACATAATTTAATGAGACTCTTATAACAGTAGCATCTATGGTTGTAATAACAACCTAATTTCATAACCTAATTAAGATATTCACTGTGTTAGTTTTCGTCCACACATGTCAGTTTTCCGTCCATACTTATTTATACATTTATATACAAGTTTTTTCCCAAATTTGAAGCTTAAAATTAAAGAAGCCTACTAAAAAAAATTGTTATCACGAGCCAACCGGTTGAAACAGCGGTTGCCTGAAAGAATGTATGCTGGTTATATAACAAAATTTTAATGCCATCCCTCCTGCTTGGACTGGCGCCCTTTACCAGAGCGAAGAAAAAAAAAATTGTCAGGCAACCGCTTGAAAATTAGCATGCTTGTTCTTCATCAGCACCACATACAGATACCGAAAACAAATTGCCATCCGCCCAGGCCGGGCAGTTATCGAACCATCAGAGTTGGAAGCCGGACGACGTGAATTTTTCGATCGGTGGAGGAGAACTTAGGAAAAACGCACTTACAATCATTGAAGTCGGATGGCATTTGCATTTTAAGTTTTGTATGATGTGGAAAACGATATGCCCGTAGTCATCCCTCTCCTACTTATATTATGAAATTTCATCCCTCTGGGTCCAAGTTGCGTCACTTCGGGTTGCACAGGGCGGCTCCTTATCAATTCGGGAGCTTAAATACCGCGAGCCATCCGGTTGCCTCGCGGTCACTGAAACTACGCACCATTGCTTTAACTAAATATCTTGAGTAGTTAGGTACGGTCAACCAATTTGATTCCTAGGCCACTGTAGAACCTTGTCATAATGACAGTTGCCCGTGGATACGTATAAACGTAACCTATTCGCTACCAAACTAGCTGTTGTGACATGGTTCTAGAGTGGCCTAGGAATGAAATTGGTTGACTGTACAAATAATCCACAGAGCACGTAGTTTCAGCTAGTTACTGCTCTCAAAAGGTAGATTATAATTTCAGTGCCCAATCCGTCAGATGGTCTAGCGTAGGCAATCCCAACGCGCTGCCACTGCCTACTGCCTGAGGTGTGCCGCGGCCTTTATGTTGAAAATGCTTTACACTTTCCATGGCGGGTTGTTTTTAATTATTTTCAAACCCTGACACTTGGGAGCGTGCAGTATTTTGTCTGAATACGCGCTTGGCGTTTGTATTTTTAAACTGAATATATTCTTGCAAAGATTTTAGTTTACTAAAATAATTTAAAACAGGTGTTCCAAACATGTTTTCAGGCAAAACAACCCTGCAACTCTATGATGGCAGCAGTTATCGTGTGGATAGGTTGTCATAAGCATTTAAAAATTGACAGTTCCCGCCATTTTTATCCTTCATATGATAACTTCAACCACATCGTGGCGTGATTATCACAAATCAATCATAGGCCTGCTGATGAAAATTAACAATGGCTTGCCCATATTGATTCTTCTTGCCTTTGGTGGCAAGAAACAATGTAAAACGTAATTATTCTCTGTATAAATAAGGTATTTTGTTTACCCCCTTGTTACATTACACCTGGCGGGCTTAATAAGGGGCGTGCTCCACTAATTAGGATCTGTTGTTTCAAAAATGTTTCATAAAGGCACCCGTAATTTCTTAACTTTTGAAAGTTGATAAACGGCCGTATAAGACGGGATACCCATAGGAATTTCACTGTACGAAACCCTAAAGGAGAGACTTTGTTTATTAGCTTAGATTTTGCCTGACATAATGTATGGCTTCATCGTAAATTGGTAATACTTGGCCATTTTTCACAGACGTCAGGTCGGATAAATCAATGAGCTATCTATACCTATTCATGGTCACGAAGAATATTATCTGCTGTTAATATAGAGCTACGTCCTAGTACATTGTCTTGTACATATATTCATGCACTATTCACTAGTCGGTTTTCGGTGGAGAAAAACGTCGCGAGGAAACTTGACCTAATCCCAATAAGTCCTAGTTTTGCCTCTGAGTTCAAGGTTGAAGCGAGTTGTTGAAAACATCAGGCAGTCACTTACATAAAAATTAGAGCCTACGTCAATCCTTGGGATTAAGTTGACGAGCCGACCACAGGCTCCATCGAGTCGTGTCAAAAATCTGATAGCCTAATACGAGTTTAATTCGTATTTCAAATCACACGGATTTTTTTAACAAACCTGAAATCTGTCCAATTGACATGGAAGGGTTTCAAAGAAAACTTTTGAAAAATTTATTTACATTTTTTCCGTGGGATTTGTCTAAATCCGAGCGTAATAATAAACGAACCTTTTGTAAGTGCGATTTTCTAAATATTTTTGTTCAAACAGAACCGTCTATCGGTTTAGTTTGATCCAGTACGTTCATGGAAGGAACTTTGTAAAACACATACGAGTACGAGAACCCGTTTGTTCTACTTGTATGCACGTCAAACAAAAGACTCCACATGTAATTTAATTTAAACTTTCTCGCGGTTTTGATTTTCCGCCTTCATGTGTTTAATTAAAGATATTTAATATAATGAATAATTAATATTAATCAATTCATACTTGTTTATTAGTAATAAAGGCTGTGAAGCATTAAATAATATGCAAGGATGATATAGACATGATATATAGGATTGACAATGCCTGTACAAAATCGCGTTCCTCGAACCTTCAGGTTATACGTCTGTTTTCGGTACTAAGTGCCACAGCGCCATCTGTCGAGTCTGGAATCGAGTTATTCTGTCAGCGTTAAACGCCGAACAAAATATTAGGAACTAGAATATAGTGTTTGTGGTGACCGATAGATGACGCTAGTGCTTTAACCTGAAATAAGGGAACGCGATTTTGTATGGATATTGTCAATCCATGTCTTAATCATCCTTGATAATACGTTACAAAATAAGATAACATATACCTAACACAGTGGTTCGATGAGTCTATGACTATGAGTCTTTCGAGTAAAGTGCATATAAGGTAGGGAATGTCGGGTACGTGGCTAACTTTTATGAAAACAATAAGTCAAATCTAATACGCACACCAATGCTGGGACGTACATAGTATAGCGAGAAGGATCCATCCTCAAAAATTAATGTATAGTATTATTTTATAATATGTACATGTAAGTACATATATTTCCTTGTAGTATGCATAGACTCTCTTTTATAAATAATACTGAAGCTTTTCGTGAAGGAGTTTTTAAACAAAGACAACGATATAACTAGATTTCGTGATTGAAGATATCACAACTAAAAAGTCAGTGTCGTCATTTTGTATTTTCTATCAAGAATTATAACTGAAAATACATTTTCCCTTGTAGTATAAAGTGCGCGAGTATTTATATTTTGAACGGAATCAGAACATTTCGATGCCTGCCAGCCATGAAATACAATATCGTATACCTTTTCGCGGTTTTCTTTGTAATAATTTGATAAACAATGACGTTAATTTCCGAATTTAAATTGTTGCGAGTCATTGATAAGTGTTATAATAATTTTACGGTTTAAATAGCATTCATACTTATTATTGCGAATAGATTCCAGAACTCTCAGTGCTTGAACATGGATACCTAGGCGCTGTGCTGTGCTTGTACTGTGTGCTTAAAGTATGTAGTCGCGCGACAGGCATAGTACCTTATGGGTTTCACTCAGTACAAAAGTGAAAATAATTGTGCGTATCAAGATAAAGTTGTGAATTTTTGACCATGGATAGAGTGCTCCACTCCTCCTTCTTCTTCTTCCTTGCTCCATCCCACTTCAGGTGGGGTCGGCTCTCCTAATTATTTTGCGCCACGATAGAGTGCTCCACGATGAATATTTTTAGTTTTGGAGGTCCGTAAAATGTTTAGACCTTCACGTTTTTAATATCAAAACCGGCCAAGAGCGTGTCGGGCCACGCTCACTGTAGGGTTCCGTAGTTTTCCGTCCGTCACAGTAAGTGTCCCCACTTAAGAGTTAAAATAACACCGCCATGTAGGATATGATATGAGCGTTCCACGTACAGCGACATCTATCGGCAAATTAAGTAAACTAGCGCGCGAGCATAAAGTATGGAAGATGATTTTTATGGGATAATTCTTTATTGCGTGAACCGATTTTCACCGTTTTTACTTTATTTGAAAGCACGTCATTTCATTGTAATTTTCTAGAAATTACAGGTACAATAAACACCTGCTTATACGGTTAAATTACAAACTTAGTTCAGAAATTATTTTGTATTTTTTTTTCAAAAACTATTCATCCTATCAAGTTCAAAATAATTTTCCTAGAAAGTTTTTATAAAGTTCTACTTTTGAGATTTTTTTCATATTTTTAAAACTTATGGTTCAAAAGTTAGAGGGGGGGGGACGCATATTTTTTTACTTCTGGAGCGATTATTTCCGAAAATATTTACATTATCGAAAAATGATTTTAGGAAACCCCTATTCATTTTTAAATACCTATCCAATAATATATCACACGTTAGGGTTGAAATGAAAAAAAAAATCACTCCCCACTTTACGTATAGGGGAGGTACCCTAATAAAAAATTAATTTCCACTTTTTATTTTACCACTTTGTCGGCGTGATTGATATACATATTAGTACCAAATTTCAGCTTTCTAGTGCTAACGGTCACTGAGATTATCCGCGGACGGACGGACGGACGGACGGGCAGACATGGCGAAACTATAAGGGTTCCTAGTTGACTACGGAACCCTAAAAATGAATTCTGCCTGTTTTGCATGTCTGTTTTATGCGGAAATGATACCACACAACCACTAGCAGCCTTAACCAGATAGTAATAAGAGCATATTGCATGGGAAGGGGTCCCATGCAATATTGTTAGTACTATAGTGGAGGTCCGTACATTTTTTGGGATTTAGACGTGATCATAAAGTCACAACTTTTTCTCGATGCGCACAAGTTTTTCAATTTCAATCTCTGCTATCATGTTAAACAAGGAAAGTAACTTTTCACTTAGTGGTAAATGAAAATTTATGTATTCATGAATTGATAATAACTAAATTAAAATTTATTTTGTTGCAGGTAAACCGTCGATGATTCATTATGCAGTCCAACAGGCGACATAGGGGTTCAGGCCATCCCCTCTAAAATCAACAGAAAAATTAAGTCGTACGTTAAAATTATCTATGCAAAACTGTGGGCTGGAATAACCCGACAGATCTTAACCACGAATTTCTAAGACCAAAAGAAGGAAAAAACATTATGTGACTAGATCAATTTCGCCAAAAAAAAATTTTTTTTTTTCGTTTTTTTTCCATTTTTTGAATGTTTATTGCACATGAAAAGCAAATGTTATTAATAAAATTATCGCCTAAAACAAATTGGTACATATTTTTTTGAAAAAATTTAGTTACTGCAAAGTTTTCCTTGTCACTGTGATATCTGTCAATAAGGACGTGTAAACTATGTCCAATAGTGGCAACAACGCCATTAGAAAGGCGTTTTGTGATGAGTTATAATAAAAAGTGTATTTTTTAAAAATTGGTATTAACTCTGAAATTAGGCGTATTCCAGAAAAGTTTATAGGACATTTTAGTATCTAAATATGATCAGGAATACACTGTTAAAATCTGTCTAGTTTTATGGGCCCACGGTGTATATAGATAGCGTAGTATGTATATTATGCTCTTTGAAAAATCCATTTCATAGTCAACTCAACTAATAAAGAATTAGCTATGGAATTCTCACAGCGTAAATGTCTGCTAAATCAGTCTACACCGTGTCTGAAATACGTATCAATCGCGAAAATCGCAGTGAATATTAAAATCCTGGTATTTCATTGGAAATTTCAATAAATCTCGTGTCTTTGAGAGTCACAAGTAAAAGCTGAATCCGTGAGGAAATTTTAGTTTGGTGAGCGTCGGGGCCATTTTCACTTTCAGAGTACAGATAGAACCTATAAAAAGTTAATAACATTCATTATTTAGGCCACGATCAAGATAACTATGACGTAGAAAGAAATATAAAGTAAGCTATGCTGTTATACATTAGTAGTATTGTGATACTGATATTACTAATACTCGTTACTTATTCTGAAAATTTGTTTCAATCTTACTTAGATTAAGAACTATTATGAAAGCAATAGCTACTTTATTATGTGCATGTCGTGTTTGCCTGTAATTGGGTGGATACTCAAGCAAGCTCATTTTGTGCCTAGTTTTCAAAAGAATATTGTATACCACCTGTTGGAAAACCTTAAATAAATAATAATAATAAATAATAGTACACGTGACACGTTTATCTATTTAAACTTTATTGTACAAAAGAAAACCTTATCGTACAAAAGGCGGGCTTAAAGCCATAAAGCATACTCTAATAGTCAACCTTAAGGCACAGTAGACAGATTGTGGACGGTGCTTCAAACGGGCAAGAACAAAATAAAAAAATATAGGATGTACGAATTTAACTAGCCACTTAACTACAAATAATTGTGTCAGTTTTTTTGGGCGCTTTGTAGTGTGATACTATAGCAGGTAAATATTCAGAACGGTTATCAGGCAGTTTCCCCTTAATGAAGGGAGGCTGTATTGTATTGTGCCGTATTAACTATGAGCGCCGAAATTACTTCCATTATCTACCATTGTTCTACTTTTCATTACGGTGTTAAGGCTTAAATATTCAAGTTTAATGGACATAACGACATGGTTTCCTTTATCAATGGATTATAATAATATTGCCTTTATGTAACTAAAAATGTAAATATATAATAGAAAACTCTCGTTACATCTGTATTATGTAGTCTGTACTGACAGGTAACGCACGTATACGATTGAAGGTGAATTTATTCTTGAAAAAAATCACACAACTTCAACTTCAAGAAAGGATTTCCTGAAATTAAACCTCTAATTGGGTGAAAACAGGGTTACAGTATTTTATGCAACAGTCGTATAAGAGGGGTCAAAAAAGGTGAGTGGCGTGGGTAACAATTTGAGCCGTAGGCGCAGCCGGAGGCGAAAATTGTTAAGAAAAACCCCACGAACATTTTTTGACCTACTTATACGACGTTGCATACATTACTTTTTCTACGACTAAATACACTTACTTTTCCATAATATGCGAAATCGAAAACTTTATGGATATCGCAGTTATTTTGTCAACATAATCAACAATCATTTAAGTTTTACCTTTTAAAACACTATTTTTCAAGAATACTAACATTACTAACACAAATGCACACAGTCGTTATTTGATTAATTATTAAAGAGCTACAGAGATTAGTAAAATACCCAAATTACTTTCAAATTCTGCAGTTTGCCCCTATAAACGAACGGGAAACGTGAAAACTACAAAGTAGGTCTGCGGGTCTTTTATTTTTAAAATGTTTTTTTTTCTAATTTTTTTTTGTCCTACAAGTATGAATATACGTGTTTGCACGTGATTACGCGATACTATTTTGGCACTTTTATAGAACAAGTGTTATTTTGGGGTATTCCCCAACTAGATAGACTTTTCTTCGAGTATATTATCTATGTTCTTATAAAGATATTGACGAATGTATAAATGACAGCACAGGAGTAGAAAAAAAGTTTAAACGAGTTGTGCGGACGGAGACTAGTGGATGGGATATAAATTACCTGTAGTAGACTTTTGGTTATCCACCAAATAACTGTAGATCTATGCAAGTGCATATTGACTTATATGACAGCCTTACGAGTTCTTTGAGTTTGAGGATAAGCTACGATAGCACTTAGTGCAGCAGTAGGACGCAATGTCTACTTGTGTGTTTGCTGTTAGGTTTATATGTATATTCCACAGGTTTTCTTGACGTCGGTCTTATTGACGACGCCTTGCATTTTGTTCTTCAGGCTCACTTCAATCACTCTTCATGCTTCACAGCCAAAGAGACTTCATCGACTTGATACAACAAGGCAAACTTTAACGTTTTGCGTGAGCACGTGACTCCTAAATCAAACAGGCTTGTTGGCCAATTTTGCCATTTAGATCCTAATTTTGCATTTTTATTATTTAGATTGAAAACCCCAATCTAGGACATGCCTCGCTAGGTTCCAGCGAGAATTCTGAAGCGCCGGACAGACGGCGAAATTAGGGCGAGCCGTTTGTACAAGGAATGGGGCGGAATGTGGAATCGGTCGGACGGTCGTCACAGTCGGGGGCTATGCGAGCCAAGAGACCTGTTGTATGGACACGTATCTTGAAAACGTCACATTAATAAATAATAATAATAAAATAAATATGGGGGACGATCTTACACAGATTGGCATAAGCTTGTACTATGGGTGCTAGGCGACGATATACATACTTATGTATATACATAGAAACGTCCACAACAGGACGTCGTCAAAACGTTAGGAGGAAATATTCGTGATAATCACACAAGCAAATGCCCTGACCAGGATTCGAACCCGGGACCACCTGCTTCGTAGGCAGGGTCACTATCGACTAGGAGGCCTTTAAACATTGAAAACATAGGCAAAAAATCTTATAATATGGATACCACTGTAGAACTTCACAGTGATAAATTTGGCTAGTGTAAGTATGTAATTGTTAAATTGGCAAGTACGAGCAGCAGCTATCTCTAAAAATGTGTTCTTTTTTGTGTGCTTTTAGTTGACTAGAACTTTTAGTTTAGTTACAGCAGAGATTGTAAAATCTATGCAAAGCTACTTTAGTGTGAAGTTCAGTAAGTAAGAGTGTTGTAGAATCTAGAGTTGTCCATCTAGCGAGCATTCAATATTTTTTGAATGGCGCTTCGGGACCCTAAGACTAGTTTTCTAAAGTCGTAGTTCATATCTTGGCTGTCGTTGGAGTCAGAGGCTGTTCCAGGCTATTATATAAGTCGCTCGACGGTGGCACCGCCTCCGAAATTGTCAACCGCCTCGTATTACTTTGGTATTTATCTGTGGGACCAGTATAAAATACCAAATATTATTATAAAGGGTATTAGGGTCCTTCTTTTATAGGCCGTACAATATATAATTTTAAGGAGTGTCTTATAGGAATACTGCCTAAATCTTAGCCTTCTAAATATAGCAGTGAACTTTTCGGGTTTTTGTAGGCGTTTGAGAGGCGTATCTCTAATATTACGTAACCTTTACTAGAGGAAGACCCAGCCAACTGCCAAGGTCACATTAGTTCGCCGAAGGCAGGATTACCTATCGTTCGCTTCCTTTATTTCTGGGCGTGGTTATTTCTTGTTTATTACCCGTGTTTATATTTCTTATTAACACGCTTTCATTAGCTTCACTTGTAACGAACTATGTATGTAAGAAAATCTTGGAATCTTAATTTGACCCACTTCCCGGTCTTCGATTAGGATGAAATTTTGCACACGCTCTGAGTTCTGATGGCAATACATTTTGTAATTTTTAGTGCGTGCTAAAAGCGTGTTTTTTATTTTTTTAAACTATTATTTATTACTCGTACTTATTGGCCCAAGGCGATGCTTGAGGGCATTTGTAAGCAGTAGTGAAAAAGCTTTTAAGGAAAATTGATATTGTTTGTTCTATAATTATGAACGAAATAAGTGGTCTGATTTGCGTTAAATGTATTTAAATAAAAAACTTGCTCAGTATACCTACGTCTGAAATTAGCTAAATAATTTGTTTTCTTTCTAGGTACCTACTAGTAAGGACTTAAGGAGTGTATACTATTCAAGTTGTATTTAATAAAAGAAGACATTATTACTTAAATTACTTATCTTTTTTTTATACTGCGACGGTGATAAATAAGCATACGGTCCGATGGTAAACAGTTACCGTAGCCTATCTTAAATAACAACCAAAATAGTCTATTCTGACCTGAAGTCGTTTAAACTACCTATTTCAACTTCTTACGCTAGCTGCGCAGGTCTTTCAAAGTACAGTCGCCATCAGATATATCAGAGCGGCCAAGGTACCCACAAATATCTGAACAACGCCTCTATTGTCAAGGTGATAAAGTGCATGTTCAGATATTTTTGAGTTCCTTGGCCGCTCCGATATATTTGATGGCGACTGTACAATAGCGAGTCTTCAAAAAATTCCTAATTTTACCGTTTACAGCAAATAACCAAACAGAATATATTTTTTTGTAGGAAGAACGCAGTCTTACATTTCCTCTTTATCAGAATAACGGCTTTTTGTATCTTTCAATCGCAAATGGGCGGGGTTTACGGCATCGGCAGTATTCAAAGTGTAGTAAAAGAAAGGAATTTATGCATGGATTTGCCGGTTTATGTTCCAGACTTTCCATTAGCAATCCGCTTAGGCTTTCGTGAGAAAACAATTACAGGAAAATAAAAGAAAATGAAAAAATACAACTGGTTTGAGATGACTTATTTAACCGAATCAATTCTAATTATTTCGACTTCGAGATAGAAATTCCTGATTATTTAAACAAAATGTCTGTCGTGCCATCACTCCCAAGTTGCGCGAATTCCAGAAATTAAAACTAGAGAATGTTTAGCCGTCAAATCAAAATTTAATTTAATCAGTATTTTATTAAAATACTTGTCTAAAATCCTCACTTACCCGCAATCCTGACAAATTACCATCATTCCTGACACGTTATTCTATCTATCATTGCGTGTCGTAGCGTAGCCAAATATTTGAAAACTTGAGTTCTTATCATTACTTAATTATTTTCAAATTGTTTTTTATGTCATAAGTGGCGCAAACACGCTAAAATTTCTACGAGGCAAGACAGGGAACAACAGCGAAAGTAAAGACCCCAGTGAATCCGGCCTCAGGACTTGGTCACATTTTTGTAAATATAGGACTAGAGCCCACAACACTGAGCCTAGTTCGATAAGTCTCCTTAGATGAGATATGAATAATTAGTCACGTCTTTAATGGGGGAACACGAAATGCCGATGCTGCAAAGCAAAGTTTTGACATCTCTTACACTACTGCCTTTGTTAATTAGTTACATAAAAACTAGTCAATAAATTTTGTATTAAATATAATTTATTGTTAAAACGCAATGCACGAGGAGGGGACGCCGGGGTGACCAAAACTTATCATAATACCTACCGCTAGATCATATCCGGTCTAGCCATTTTTTGATCCACCCCTGTATAATTATGCATCTATATCACAGTTATCTACGTGGCAAACTTGACAACATAGTTACTAGGACATGCTCTTATTTATTAGGTAAGTGATTTATACATAGTTTATATACTACGAGTATAATTAGCTATACTGACGTCAAAGTCCTGAGCTTGCAAACTTCAAGACGCCATGTTTGCAATCGGCTAGAGTCTAGTTGCTAATTAGCGTTCATTAGCGTGTACTCTCACCGCTGATAACTAGGACTAGACGTCCAGTTTAATCTAAAGTGACGTAACATCATGAATATTCAGTGACGCGTATGACATTATTAAAAGCAGCAGTGCATGTCGTTGTCCCGTTGGTTGCGCGAGGCGGACTATAGTTATGTTATTTTTCTTCTAACAAGCACGGGAATATGATGTTTTGTTTCTTGAAAAAGACTGTAACGTATCCATATTATCTCACGACGCGTAAAGGCGCCGTCAGACTGCCGCGTTTTGTTAGCGGACAGTAATGAGAGCGGCGTGCGTCGCGCCCGTATGACGGTCGCGGCCCGCCAGCGGCGCGCTCACAATTCGCGCGCATCGTTCTCTTAAGGAGCAGTTATATGATTGTCTCTGTCTGCCCGGGCGTGGCGCTGCGTCCACGCGCGGATCTCGTGCGCGACACGCTCTCATCGCGCTCCACTTCCGCCCCGCTATCAAACGCGCCAGTCTGACGGAGCCTTTAGGGCGCCTGTAATAGAGTTTTGGGTCATAATTGTCATAAACAAGTCTAGGCCTTTAAAGCGCTCTTAAGCTGCTCGTCACATGTAGTTCCATACATTTAACGCAATATTTTATTATTTGTTTTTACTTGTATTTTGCAAATAATTGTTGTTCCCTTCTTGCTTATAGATAATGGCGGCCATTAAATAATGGCCGTCGATCGAGTGACAAATTGATTGAGTTGTTTATATCACACTCGGTCGGAAATTCTCCATTTCCATTTTATTTACTAGATTTCGGTCACTCAGAGTCGGGTATTCGATCTCGCGTTTATATATAGAGAGATACTGATTTGTATGAGACGTTTTCAGAAAGACTTTCATGGTTCTCAGGACAGAGTTCTACACCACTGTGACATATCCTAAGCTTGTTATGAAGCATCATTTTATTTAATGCGAATTTCAACTGTTCCGATTAAATTCGCAACTGTCCTTACGAGAGGCCGTCCACAAATTGCGTTACACTAATGGACGTCGAGGGTCGTCCCTTCATCTCTGTCATCGTGTATTTGCTATCTTGTTGTGACGTTATGGAGTATGGTAATTTTAAGAACTAGAAATTTGTCTATAGTTAAGGCAATAAACCGGTAACTACGACACATTATTTGTTAAGACAAAGACAATAGTTTTGATTATAGATAATATAGCTTGCTTCCTTACTACTGGCTTATTTTTGAGATGTCCGGGATTTGTTAGGGTGCATTTCATACAGATCATGACTGAAAAAATCACTAGATGATTATTATTATTTTCCTAGATTCGGATGGCGCCGAGATTTTGTTTATGAGTTTTTTTTTCGTCGTCGTGGTCTTGTAACCAAATCACAAGCATTAGTGTGTCGAACTAACCATAGTTTTTTTTTTTTTTTTTTATACCACGACGGTGGCAAACAAGCATACGGCCCGCCTGATGGTAAGCAGTTACCGTAGCCTATGGACGCCTGCAACCCCAGAGGATTCACATGCGCGTTGCCTACCCTTTAAGAACCTATACACTCCTTTTTTGAAGAACCTCATACTGTAGCCCGCTGGGAAAACCTCGGCAGGGAGTTCATTCCACAGTCGCAGCGTTCGTGGGAGGAAATTCCTCTTAAACCGTACAGTGCGCGACCCATTAGGCTTCAGGGTGTGAGGATGAACACCCTGCCGGCGGCGAGCGGTGCGGTGATAAAAAGCTGCCGTGGGCATCATATCAAACAGTTCTTCAGAGCACAACCCATTGTACAAGCGATAGAACACACATAAGGAGGCAAAGTCTCTCCTTAGACTCAATGGTTCAATATCGCTCGTGAGTTTGGGATCGTCGACGATCCGCACAGCGCGCCTTTGCACCGAGTCAAAGGGCCCAAGCTGGTATCCAGGTGCTCCCGCCCAAAGGTGACAGCAGTACTCCATGTGGGGTCTGACTTGCGACTTGTATAGAAGCAGTCTCTGCCCCGGAGTGAAGTATCTCCTCGCTCTATTGAGCACACCGAGCTTTTTGGATGCCAGCTTGGCCTTCCCTTCAAGGTGACTACGGAATTGGACGTCGCTGGAAATGTCGACACCGAGGATCCCAATACTCCCTGACATTGTAAGGGTTGTGCCTTGGAACTGAGGGGCCACAGTAAATAGGGTTTTCTTAGCGGTAAACGCGCAAACTTGTGTCTTTGTGGGGTTGAATCGGACTAAGTTGTCCTGACCCCACACCGAGACTCCAGAAAGAGTGTTCTCGATATCGGACACAAGTTTTTCACGACTCTCTACCACAACGGATCGAGGGATATTGGCACGGCCCGTGTAACAGGCATCCCCAGTACTGTCGTCCGCATAACAATGAATGTTGCCGATAGACAACATATCATTGATATGCAGCAAAAACAGCGTTTGGGATAGCACGGAGCCTTGCGGGACACCAGCGTTTATCTCCATGCTTTCGGAGCAACTGCCGTCGACTACAGCTCGTATGCTTCTGCCGGACAAAAAGCTGGCGACCCATCTGCACAATCCCTCGGGCAGGCCGTAAGCTGGCAACTTCGATAGAAGACCTCGATGCCAGACCCGATCGAACGCCTTAGCTATATCAAGGCTGACTGCCAATGCCTCTCCCTGACTCTCAATGGCTGAAGCCCAGCGGTGAGTGAGATACACTAGAAGATCACCAGTTGATCGACCGTGACGAAAGCCATACTGGCGATCACTGATCAGGTCGTGCTCTTCTAGGTATCCCAGGAGCTTTGCATTGAATATGCGCTCCATAACCTTGGAGAGAAGAGAGGTTATAGCGATAGGCCTGTAATTCGACGGGTCCGAACTATCGCCCTTTTTAGGCACAGGGTGCACGAGGGCAGTCTTCCATGAAGACGGCACTTGCCGTTTGTGGTAAGAGAGTGTGAAAAGGCGCGTTAGCACGGGACACAACTCAGGAGCACACCGTTTGAGCACAAATGCTGGTATGCCGTCTGGTCCGCTCGACTTGTGAACGTTTAATGATAGCAGCTCCCGCCGGACATCACTTTGTTTAATGATAATTTCTGGCATCGAGGCTGCGCACCGCGGGATGTCAGGCGGTACGGTGCTGCCATCATCGTTCAAGGTCGAGTTCGAGGCAAAGAGAGTACCCAGAAGATCGGCTTTTTCTTTTGCACTATGGACCAGATTACCATCTGCTGATGTGGCTACGCAGTGGTGGTAAGGACGACCGACAAAAGTTTCCCTCGGCAGCTTTGGCAAGTGACCAGAAGGCACGACTCCCGGTGGGGTAGCCCACTAGCTTCCTACCAATTCTGCCGACGAAGTCGAATTTGGCTCTGGCAATGGCTCTTTTACTGGACCTCGAGGTAGTGTTTAATTTGCGTTTCACATCAGATATGTTGGGATCCTTATCAGTAACGGCTTTGGTCCAAGCCCTGTAAGCAGCCTGCTTACGAATTGTAGCTTCTCTACAGGGCCGATTAAACCAAGGTCGTTTCCTTGCTCCTGCAGCTATTACCGAGTTGGGAATGAAGCAGGCCATTCCCTCCAGTATAGTCTCGGCGACTTTAGCTGTACAGGAGTCAGGATCTTCTGATGTGAAACAGAGCTGCCTCCACGGGTACGATGCGTAGAATTCACGCAATCCATCCCAATCTGCTGACGTATACTGCCACACGCGTCGCGAGCCAGTTGGCCGTGGTGGATCAGGCCGCGCGCTAGGTGCCAGCGTCCGGACGAGGCAGTGATCGGACGAGCCGAGAGGTGCTTTCACTGAGACGGAATATCCGTCCGGACGTGTGGTCAGCAGGAGGTCCAGTAAAGAGCTTGTATGGTCCTCGATATCTGGTATTCTCGTGGGAGAACGTACCAATTGCGAGAGACCATAGGCCAGAGAAAATTCGTAAGCAGACCTCCCCGCATAGTCGGTGGACCGAGAATCAAGCCACTCAATGTGGTGGGCATTAAAATCTCCCAAAATCACCAATTCAGCGGATGGGTACTGCTCCAGAACTCTGTCGGTCGTCACTTGTAGGTGCTCGAAGAGCCGTTTTGTGTCCGTGTCTCCGCTGTGAGACCTGTAAAGGCACGCGTAGACGCGGGTGTGGCCGCCGAAGTCTACACGCACCCATAGCACTGACAGGTCCCTGTCTTCATAGGCATGCAGGCGGCGACAACAGACATCCCGCCGAGCGTACATACATACCCCAGCGCGCCTCACAAACCCATAGTTACCCAACATAGTTACCCTTAAGTTACGATATTGTTATAAATACGTCCGCAAACTTACAAAAATATTCAAATGCGAACCTTTTATACTGGGAAGTATAATAATTTGTAAAGTACCCTTTGCTATCAAATCGAAAGTGCGGGAACTACTCGTGTGTTATTCTGTAACAGCTCTTGAGTCGCCTAAAGTGTAGGAGATAGGACATTTCGAGTGGCGAACCGATCTTCCTCTTTCTTGTTTTTCCTCGCAACATCTCGGAGGGCCTTCCAGCCCTAGGGATAATGGAAATGGGGCCTTTAATATGTAGCTCGGGTCTTTGTGACCGATGTCGCTTTCAACAGTGTAAACTAACTGCACTGCGTTTACATTTTTCTCCGGGGACTTGATTTATTTTGGGAATAGAACCTTTCGAAGGCTTTCACGTAAACAGGGGATCGGTAGTTTTACTCGACTGCGGAAAAAGGGGCATGTTTTGACGTGAAATTGTTTTAGGTAACTCCTCACTCAAACGGATATTATATACAAAATTTTATGAAATAAACCTACGGTTTTTTCAAGGTTGTATCTAAACCAAAGACTTTATTTATTATGGCGTCAGGTTAGAAAGCTGATGACGTTGTGGGTTCAATAGAGATATTTATCATTACTCTTGTTAATGTCTGCTGATGCGTATTCTTGTGTCGCTCATTTGAAATATATGTAGGTAAAAGGTATGTTACACAAAGGTTTGCCTGAAGTGACCCGTGATGTTCGTGAAGTAGGTACCTCTACGATTATCTTTTATCGCTGTGTATAAAAGTAAGTCCGTAAATCACAGATTTCAAAATACGTAGTACACCTAAACATTTAATTTTGAGAAATTACCTACGTAATAGCACCGAAAATAATAAAATTTTGATTTCGGACTAGCAGAGGTCTTTTTACTTTCTTATCCGGTTATATACCTACGAAGTCGTTTTAAATAGCCGACCTGTTTCAGACTGCTTGTAGACACATGGGGAGAAGATTTTATCTGTTTCCGCTTAATTGCCTTTTTTATGATTGGCTTTTTCGTCCACTTCTGTCGAATTCGATTGTCGTTTGTCACGTTGAAATATGACCACCAATAGTAGCATTTTAGGGCTCCGTACAGTTTACTTAGGACCAAACGCAACCTCCTTGATGGAGATTGGGCGCACAAGGGGCTTGCGTTCTGTTCCTACGAGTAAATAAATCTGGATAAAAACAAATATGATGCTTCAGATGTTATATTTGAGTGTCGAGCAACCGTCAAAGTTGTAAAAGCTGTATCGTTTGTCGTTGATCAACACAACTTGGAGATTTAAAGTATCTTTTTGTACCCAAAACCCCAGTAAATAGTCAAGGCAATCTGTTAATTAAATTAATGACAGAAGAATCAAAACGATAGGTATAACTCGGTACACAATTAGCGATTTCAGTTTTTGAGCTTCAAAATTATTCAGCCCGAGGAAAATTCAAATGGTTTGAATTTCAATCAATCAAACCATTTGAATTTTCCTCGGCCCATTCGCCCATTCGTTGAAAGAACATCTAAAACATAAATCTTGTTAAAAATTGTTTTATTTTAAATATTGATATATGTATGTGTTAGTCAGAAAAAGAAAAAAATTTACACAGGTTTGCAAAATTTTATGATTTATGAATTTGATAGTGGTATTGTTATTTGCCGTTGTGGTTTACGTAATCTATTCCAACGTACCATGCAAAATTTCTAACCGCGTTTCCTAAACTAATCAGGCATCTTATTACCCCACCGTGGGTTATAACTTTACAAGTTGCAAGCGTGTGCCCTACTATACCATATTCCCGCTCTGTCACAGTAAATTCAACTTAGCAAGTTAGTAATCCGAATCGGGAAAATTGCCGGGGGAAGGGAAGTATAGGGGCTGACCGCAGCCACGGTTATAAATTCATTAAGAACCGCACCTCGGAACCTGGACACCTACAGTGAACCGTTTAGGGGTGAGAATTTACACTGATTTTCATATGGAAAATGTGAACCCCGATGCCGTCAAATTAGGAAATGGTTCATAAAACTCATACCCACCTAAAATATGTTCTTTGAAACTGTAGGACCTTAACGCACATCCTGTCTGTTTTGGTGTAAATGTATGCGATAAGTCGACATATTATTGTAGTCACGCCACGACCTGTCATTCTGATGTGTGCGACAGGATTAAATATGTGTAAACGATCCTAATCCCGTAACAATAAGGTCATGTACACATATTTTTGTCCTATAACGCATGAATATTATAGAATGTCCTTAACTGATAATTATTTTTGTTGTATAAGGCTAAATAAAATAAAAATCAAATTAATTGAATGAATCAAAGATTAATTGATTTTATAACATGTGTACCAGTCTAAGGACGTACGTCAAATTTGACGGCTAGGGCCGCGATTCGAAAAATAAACACACACACTGGACAGACACAGTTCCAACCCAACTCAACTCAACGCTATAACGACATTGACATTTGCTATTCGAACAGATTTTCATTCAACATTGGTCTCACATTGGTCTCACATTGGTACAACATTGGTACAATGTGAGACCAATATGTGACCAATGTGAGACCAATGTGTCTGTCCACTACTGTCCAGTGTGTGTGTTTATTTTTCGAATCGCGGCCTAGGTAAGATGACGCGTTACGGCCCCATACATTTTGCGGTAACTCTAGTTGTCATAAGTTAACGTTTGACATTTAGTTACTTTTTACCACAAAACATATAGTTAGGTTATCACCTGGCGCTGTATATTATAAGCGCAATCTAGTGAACCTATCGAGCTCACGATGACCTACTGCATTCTCTTTGGTTATAATTGAGTATACAATAGAGAAAAAAATATTTATCTATGATTGCTACCTTCCTAAGACATAAGTTAACTTTATTTGCTCGTGATTTGTCTACGGTAAAATTGATATCATTTTCCTATATAAAACTTCACCTCCCTTTCTGTTCCCTTGTGACCTCCTCTTTAGATCCTCGTTATGTCTAAATTGAATCTGTTTAGCCTTTTTGCGTGATGATATCAATGATATTTCGTACATAGGTTTAGTAATAACTAGAAGCTTGTTCGAACTTTTCGAACTCATTAACTCTGATATGGAAGCTATACGCTTTACTATACTTACCCTTCAACTGACCTTTAGTGCTCGGCTACTACTGGTGTCCAAACGAAAAACGTTTTGATTAAATATCATAAGCACGAGTACCTTTAGTGTAATAGCCTCAGAAATTAGGTAACGGAAGATTGTAATACCCGCCTAAGAAGATCACGTTTTAATACACTCAAGGACAACGGAAACAGGTCGCCTTGCATGTAAATTTATATTCGTAGTCACCCATTTTTATTTATCCTGAAGTAGGTTTCCTGCACCTTGTTTTCATACATTTTTCACGATTAATAAATACTCTGTACTTATAGGGCACTTTTTTGCTTAGTTCGTTCATTCTAGAGGTCTTAAATAGCTCTAGTGCCGTATTCTAATTTTAATGCATAAACAATACATTAAAACACAATCTATATCAAACAAAATTCCAATACATAACAAATAATCAAGCTAACAATCATATTGAACTTGTATTGAAGTTGCAACGGAATAATTTTCAAGCAAATTCTGATATTTGATTTAGAAGTTAAGGCGCTGGAGTAGAATGGGGAATGCATTGGAGTTGTATTGATGGTAGATCGTGTCTAAACGTATTTTAAAGTTAGAATACGGCCCCTACACGAAAATATTATGCAATTTGTGCCTCAGCGTCTATTATGGATTATGGCACTGACATCAAAATGTCCCAAACCCCACAAAGAACTCCGCATCCCCATCCTATTTCTATAAAGGGATAGAAAGGGGTTACCAACACAAATCGGTAAACGGAGTTATCGTCTTTGTAACTGCGAAAGTGGGTCACGACCCGGATTTTTAATAAAACGCAGCCTTATGAATACTTTACGTCCGAATGTGTCGTGTTTAATAAAATGGTGACTTATTGTCGGGTGTCATTAAGGTGCTGCTGCCATTAAGATGCAATTTGAAATGGCCCGTATCGGGAACAGAGAAAGTGGTACTTTTGCGCGAAAAGATTATCAGTGTTAATTAATTGCTGCCTCTTTTAAATTAGTATTAGTTTTACCGCGCGTTATATCCCAAGTAACACATCAAAGCAGTATAACGGCCGTCTTACAGCATATCTGTATGCTTTTAGCATTTTCAGTTCGTTTTATAGTAGCATTACAAACGTTTATAGTGCTGATATAGGTCTTAAATGGGCACGAATTACCCAGCTTGAGATCCTATACAGGTCATTTAATAGCATTACAGGCGCAATATGTCTGCGCTATTAGCATTATCGTTGTCATGGAAAGTGCCAATCGCATTAAAAAACCATTAGTACGCTCTATTAAGTTGCCAACTGCATTAAAGAAGCATTAATACGGCCAAAAAACTTGCTAATCGCAGTAAAGAAGCATAAGTACTCTCGATTAACTTGCCAATCGCAATACAAAAGCATTATACTAGCATAAGAGTGTAGTAAAATAAACCTTACGTCAATGCAAAAACGTCTCTAACACCGACGGAACAAATGTTATAATACAATGAACGTTGTGATTTAACTACTTTGTCTCGCAATATAAAATGGACGAAGACGGTACAAAAAACTGAATGAGTGACACGTCATATTTGTTTGCATCCTAACAAAATTTATAAAAGTTTTTGACTGTTTTACGTTATTATATCCTTCAAATATTACTGCGCAATGTAGTTTACTGTAAATGTGTATATAAGTTTCATTGAAAATTTTCACGCGCCTTTGCTTTATTGTGGTTTTGCTATAAAATATTATAAAAAGATATGCGTCAAATAAACAAAACAATTGTGTAATCCTCGTATAGAACGAGTTTTGCATTATTAACATAATAATGTTGGTTGAGCAGTCTTAAATTAAGTAATTTCATTATTATATAGGTATTTTCCTTGTATAAATAGGTCCGCATGATTTTATTTTTAGGTTATAAATTATTTACAAAATGGCGTTGGTCTATATAGACGGAGAGCTAGCCACGTCGGATATGACACGATAATGAGAGCAACCAAACCCCTCTAGTCAGTTTGGTATACTATGCTTATTTCTAGATCTGGACATCTGGCAGCTTTAAAGTGGTGGAGGTCAAAGAATGCAAACCATTTCAAGAAAATAAATCCTAGAGATCTGGGTTTGATGAAGTATTATGAGAAACTATACAAATACTATACAATATTAAGAGAAATTATACAAAAGTTTATGTTGGGAGAAAGTAGTGCCAAACGATGTATAATAAAATATAGTTCATAGTTTGTCGCCTACTGTTGTTGTTTCCGTAATAATATAATCATACATCGGGGTTTTCGGTGCGGGAACGATTTGAGAAAGAGTAGAGATAAACAGATAGGTTGAGAGTTAGTCTGAGAAAACATCATATTATGCCTAATGAATAACTACCTCTCTGTGAATAGCTTACACACTATGATACGAGCTTTTTTTCTTAGAGGCATGTTTGTATTGACTATAATATACTTAGTATTTTAAAAATGCAATTGCATATCCGAAATTTATTAACTAGATCTACCTAAGACAAAGACACGGTATAATAAGTGTCAAATATTAATCCTGACGTCCGATATTTATGAACTATTTGATTAACTGAAGAGGTTGACAATGATCAGTCATTACATGAATTAATAAAAAAAATACTTGAAAAAATCATAGGTATATGTACCTACAATATATATACATAATAGTCAGCTATTACATATAAATTGTATATACCTGTGATTTTTTCGATCAATTATTCATTAGGTAGAAACGTGCTAGAGTACATTCTGTTTTTTAAGTTAATGCCTACTCTTTGGCTAATGTCAAACATTCCCGCACCGAAAACCCGATGTATGGTAATAATACACAATATTTTTTGGTCTAACGTTTTTTTTTATCGATTTTTGACCAGTTTTGAGTCGATATTCCAACATATTCACTATAGATAGAATTATAAGGCAAACGACTATCGGTTTTTGAATCTTTTATCTCCATTCTGTAGAGCCGGATCTTGAAATAAATGAGCCGTTATTTTTTATGATATTTTTAAAATATGGTCTAAAAACACTTTTATCGATATTCGAATGGTGTAAAAAATCTTACATATACGTAATCTACATATTAGGGTTCCTCTTTGATGTCTCTAAAAACTGTAGAGAGATTTTAATTTTTAACTAATTAAAACAAAATTTATGACCATAAAACCACTTTTTTAGCCTAAACCGGTTCGACTTTGATGTCAAATATCTCGAAGACAATGAATATTGAAGTAAATATAGGATACTATATTGTTTAAAGCCGTTACTGATAATATGATAAGCTATATAAATCATTAGAAAACTAAGGGAATCAGATCTAAGGTCGTTGGCGCCAGGGAGCCCCTTAAAATATAGGCCCTGTCCTTTATAACTGAGACAACTTCGGCAATTTTTACCTAGTTTGGTATTACTATTTTCCAATTAAAACATTTTGCTAGTCTGTCACTGTGACCTCCACCCATTAAAAGCTGCCAGATGCCAGGATCTAGCAATAAGAATAGTATAGCAATCTAACCACACGGGTTTTGTTGCTCTCATTATTGTGTCATATCTGACGTGGCTAGCTCTTAGTCCAATTGCAGCTCAGTGACCCTTAAATAATGCCTTATTTATGCCTACAGCATTACACGTGAGTAATTATGCTATTAAACAACATTAAGCATTTATTTATGCTATTGTAGAACCTAAGGCACTAAAACCGCTAAAAGCTGTATAGGGGCTGTTCATAAATTACGTCATCAATTTTTGATGATTTTACCCCCCCCCCCCCCCCCATTATCCAACCCTCCCCCTGCCAAATAAAGTGACGTCATTAAAAAAATGCGTTTTAAGCTTAATTGTAAAATAAATAACTATTTAGTAGATAATATTTTATAGCATTAAAAGTTTATAGAAACACGACTTTCATTCCTTTTTTTACACATTGATGATGTGATCTTCGGCATGACCGCCCCCCCTCCTACGTCATGCTACCATGAAATGACGTAATTTATGAACAGCCCCTTGTAGTAAATTACTTGGCTTTATAATGGTTTATATTATTGCTATTATACTGCATTAGGAACGTATTACCTACTTATAAATGCTATTGTACACCCTAAGGCATTAAAAATAGCTGAAAGCTGTATAGCGAATTTACGTGGCATTATAATGGCTAATATTCATGCTCTTAAACAGCATTAAGCATTTATTTATGCTATAGTAGAACCTAAGGCACTAAACCAAACCGAAGCATTAGTGTAGCAAACCAAAACGCAACTGTACAGCATTCAGCTGTACAGTTGCATGTTGTTCGCTGCACTAAAACTAATGGCTAAACAAAAGCATTTACATATGCCATTATACAACCGTTATACAGCGTAAAGCATCATAAAATGCTATTGTAGAACCTAAAGCACTAAAAACAGCTGAAAGCTATATACCGGATTTACGTGGCATTATAATGGCTAATATTCATGCTCATAAACAGCATTAAGCATTTATTTATGCTATTGTAGAACCTAAGGCACTAAACCACACCGAAGCATTAGTGTAGCAAACCAAAACGCAACTGTACAGCATTCAGCTGTACAGTTGCATTTTGGTTCGCTGCACTAAAACTAAAGGCTTTAAAAAAGCATTTATACATGCCATTATACAACCGTTATGCAGCTTAAAGCATTATATAATGCTATTGTGGAACCTAAAGCACTGAAGTGCTTTTAAACAGTCGAAAGCTGTACAGTTGCGTTGTGGTTTGCTGCCTTAAAGCTTAAGGCTTTACAAAAGCATTTAGATATGCCATTATACAACCGTTATACAGCTCAAAGCATCATATAATGCGACAAGTTGCTCGGTGAACGTATATAAGAGTTTATACGGTCCTTAAGTTCGAAATACGTTAACTATTCATATGTTATAATGCTTCCTGTGTTACTTGGGATGCATCTAATAAACTTGCTAACGATAAAACACACTGAAAAGTGGTAAAAACTGACTTTGTACAAAAAACTATTATATAAGTATAATTCTTAAACAGGAAAAAAAAGAAAGTCACTAAATCTAGATAATATTCAATTTAGGTATTAAATAGTTTTTATACGTTTAGTTTCTACATTAAATAAATGCGCATTGAGCTACCGTATAAAAAACTATGTTTTTAATCATTAGTCTGATAAATATTTCAACTTAGCTGTGCAAACTAAAGTTGAGAAGATTTCAGACAAACTTCGCGTTCCTTGCGAACTCCTTGCTGGCGAAAAAAGACGTACTTTTTATACTGCTGGAGGTAATTCAGCTCAGAATTTATCTAGTCCCAACTTCATCTTAAGCTAAGTACTGTTTTACAGCCGTAATATAATAGTACATTACTTACCAAAGACTGTAAAAGAAAGAAAGCCCGAAGTCGCAGGAATTTGTGACCCGAGCCGTAGGCGAAGGTTGTAAATATGCGATAGAGGGCTTTCTTTTTTACTGCCCGTGGTCAGTACACAATTTTACGTCTCCACCTGACAATAATGCGAGTTTTACCGTACGCTTAGCGTGCGGCAAAACTCGCATTATGGCCCGGTGTGACGTAAAATATATTAAGCAACGGAAAAATAAAGAGCCAGTTTTGTTTCAAATGTATTAAAACTGTGCAAGTTTATATTTAATTCCTTTTGCATTTATTATGTAAACAAAAAAATACCTGCTCTTGTCTATAGATAAAAATACCACATATGATATGATTATTGTTTCGTGCAAGCAAAATTAACTGCGCACACCTGCACACTCAACATAATAAATGTAAATTAAACACTTACGTACGTCGTTGTACGTCGCTTTTTAGCGATAAGACCGCCAATTGTTTTACCTCTGCTTTTACTGTTTGTAACTTGTATTTTGTGTGTTTCGTTATTTTGAGGTGTGCAATACAGAGTATTTACGTTTATATTATGTTTATCAAATCACTCTTAATTGAGTATTGGTGGACTTTATCAAATCGTTGCAGGTTTAAAAATAGCTAATCAACAGAGTGGATATCTGAATGTTACGGCTAAGGAGCTAAATATATACGTATGTACAGTCACCGGCAATAGTATCTTCCTACATGATGGCCGAAAAAATATGTGACACGCTCTTATTTGTAGGGCCATAAGAGCGTGTTACATATTTTTGCGGCCTTCGTGTAGGAAAATACTATTGCGGGTGACTGTACCTACCCCGGTGTGCTCTACTTAACCACAAAGAGGGGCCGCGAGAGAAGTCATAGTAAGGGTTTAATATTTCGTTATGACTCAAAATTTAGACAATATCTGACGATCTTGCCAACATGTCACCCAAATGTTGCGACTATACTCTATGTCTTTAGGTATTTAAATAAAAGTAAACAAACAATTTTTACATTTTCGGGTAGTTATACTTTTGTTGGTTAACCAATCAAATACAAAACTGCCTGGATCTGTCACTTAACGACCTGGCTTTAACCAATATTATTTGATCGTGTAATGTTTTCATCTACCCTCAACTGGCTTAAGGAGCCATTTGAGGGTAGATCTTATTTACTTTTATTTAAATACCTAAAGATACAGAGTATAGTGTGAGTGAGACACCGCCCTCTACTTTGATGCTCACATTCCACAGTGATTCGTATCGCAACTGGACAAAATTATTTTTTCGTATTATTCATGTTATTTGTGCATGAATGACACGGATAAATACTAATTTTGGTATTTTGGTTCATATTTTTGGAAATAGAGGGGTTGTTTGAAAAAAAAAATTAAAGGTTATAAAAATTTATTTTAAAACTATATATTAAACATCAAAATAAATAAAATATGTTGCAAAGGTTGTCTGGAAGAAATCGCTCATTAGCGATAAGACCGCCTGTTGTTACCTCTACCTAAATTTATCTAATTGTAAAATTTGTGCTTGTAACTGTATGAGGTGTGCAATAAAGAGTATTTATTATTATTATTATGCTCTTTATTTATTTTTCTTCTTAGTTTAGGCTTTTTACAATATTTTTATAAAAGTAAAATATAAAAATACATCTAAAACATATAAAAACAATAAAAGCATTATAAAAAACCTAAACTAGGGTGCCGCCGGCAACGGAGCAGGGCCCAGGCTGCCGGTGGTTAGGGCCGCAGAGTGAGGAACCTTCGGACTATGCGCGCCGTGTCCAAGATTACCGCCTTCTGAATCTGACCCCTAATCCAACCACAACCCCGTAGCGAAAGTCTCTCATATTATTATAATATGTATTTTCACGCTTAATCCAGTTTATTTATATAATTACAAACATTAAATAATCATCATGCACTTAGGAACTACGATTACAAACGATAAATTATTAACAATTACTTATCATCTACCTTAATTACATTACTAATTCATAAATACTAACTAATACATTATTATAATTACTCATCGTCATAGTACTCATCATCATCATCATCATCATCATCATTATTATTATCATGCGTTAAATGGAAACTAGAAACTGTATTTACATCTGATATTTTAACACTAGGAGGAGCTAATAAAGATAAAACTTTAGGGGAGAGTTTGCTTGCTTTTTATGTAGGGATCAGATGTGATTAACAACATGTTCATCAAATCTCTATTGGTGGCGGTGCGTGACTTCTTTTGGTTGTGATGTTCCCTAAACCTCCTTAAATCTTTATTACGAGCTTCCTGTGCCTCCTCCGAGAGCTGTCCAATAGGCAAAAGAGCGGATTGGATAAGTTCGACACTATGCACCAATAATTTATGAACCGTGACCGGCATATAATACCACGGATACAAAACTATCGCGAAACTTTTGTTTATAATTAGAATGACCAGAACTTCCATCACAACCCCACTTACTTATTAACTTAAAAGAAGATTTTGAAGGCAACAAATTGCTGATAACCTCATGTTCCGCTAAAACTAGCCGTTCTACAGTTTTGTTTAAGATAGCCTGTAGTTTAATTTCGACACGAGTTTCGTCGAAAAATATTTGATCATCTGAAGGATAACATTCTGATTTAGCTTTTCTAACACAGTGCAAAGAAGGATACAAATTATGACCTAATCTAATACTCCACTGCCGCGAGTTATTGTACGTGAATGAAGTTGACTTATTATCTATATAATATGTTAAAGCTTCCTCTTTAGTGAGACACCTGGCACTCTTATCACATTTGGTATTTATCTTATCCTTATCGCACGTTACGGGAGACTCGTTAGACTCATTACCTAATTGTTTAATACCATTTGCTAATTTTCTGCAACCCGATGAACGAGCAGACACCTGGGCGGCAAACAATAATTCACTAGAACTTCTCTTTTGAACCAGTTTCTCTACTCGTCGTCGTTTGGTTTTCATACTCACCTCACAGAAGTCGGTCGTTGGTCTTCCAGGGCCCGGCACAACATCTGATGATGTAGATGGCATTGCGGGATACAGAGACACTTTAAACTTAATATCTTCGTTATGAATCCAGTCACAATACTTACTAAAAAAAAACTTTCCGCGTCCTGTTGACGCTTTCCCATCTTGTGTGAATTTTATGTGAAAAGCCACTGATAATTTTCTTAATATTCACAATTTAGTTTTCGTCTATACCACTTAGGTCACATTTGTCCAACACAAGCTTAAAAAGTTCTTCACACCTTGTTTCTTTTGAATGTGCCAGCCATGTATTGCAGAAATCCATTCTCGATACTGACACTTCCGTATCTGTAAAAAAAAATATAGAATGAAAATAGGCAAAAATCGGCCAGTAATTTTACTTGAATATACAACTAGATAGATATAGGAAAAACAAGTGTAAATATCTCCGTGGCATTCCGTGGCGTTCAGTCAATTTCAACCCGATAAACTTTTAGTTAGGGGTAAAAAAATGCATATCTCCAAGTATATGGCTCTTTTAATACGTATAAAAAAACAATACTCTTTTTAAAAAAAATTGTAAAATATAGTACATACCTTTGCGATTACAATCCATGTCAAACACAACACCTCACTATTACTAGTAACACAGTAAAAAAATTACCGTCAAGAGCGATAAAGCGAATAATTGCATCAGAAATTGCACATTGTCTTAAGTACTCACCCTTATCACTCAATACTGAAGAAGTGGGGGGAAAATTAACACGTGGTAATCTTAATGTATGGGTATTAGCTATTACTTGTAATAATATTTTTTGGGATATTCAATAGGCGTTTTTGTCCCGTTAGATTGTTCTACACGAATCACTGTGCATTCGGACCGTCTCCTATGAGCACCTTTCTTGCTTAGTCATAAGGTTCAATTTGGTTTGACCAAAAGTAAGAATACTAGTCCGCCTTTAATGTAGATTCGTGGTAACGGCTGATTTTGTCACGCTGAAATAATATTAATCAACTAGCGGTGCCCGCGGCTCCGCCCGCGTGGAATTCGGTCTGTGTCAGTAAGCGGCTAATTCACCCCTAATTTCTCTCCCGCTACCCTGGAGGCGGAACTTGAAGTAAAGTCGACAGATGGATTTATCCTATTAATTTTATTGGCATGATTTAAACAGGTGTATACCGGACGATACAGGAGCACTTTTGTATTTATACGTTCATGTCCACGGCAAATATCATCCAAATCGATCCTCCCGTCAAATCAGTAATCAGCATGAAAGGTAAGAAAAGGCGCGGTTGAAATGGGGGGGGGGGGGGGGGGTGTCACAAATGCAGAAATGTTTTTTTTCTATTTGAGGAATTAGTAATCCTTAAGGGGTGATTTCCGGGATAACAATGCAAAAAAACCGGCCAAGAGCATGTCGGGCGATGCTCAGTGTAGTTTCGTAATTGCCGCCCTGTTACGAAACATTCGTTCAAACGGTCGTTTATTAAGGAATATTTGGCGGCGCTTACGTCAGTTTACTATCCGGCACATCCTTTCACTATGCGATTTTGACTGATAATTCACCGATTTTATTCAATATAGTTTTTATAGAAAGTTCTTATCAGGCCTAACCAAATTTCAACTTTCTAGTGCGAACAGTAACTGAGCTAGACCGTGGACAGACGGACGGACATGGCGAAACTATAAGGGTTCCTAGTTGACTACGGAACCCTAAAAAGAGATAAATAGTAGTTTATGTAACTGTTACGTAATAAGGCCTAATTATGTACAGAAGCATACACTGCTTTACCTACACACATATTAAAAATCCACTGAAACCATGCATGCCGGCGGTGGGGGGAGGGGCGGATTTTGATTACGTTACCGTAGGTAATGAATTTTCATACGTTTTTACCACACTGTCACAGATAATACACTGATGTTACGTTACTGGTTGCAATAATTGTGGTAATTACATACTTCAAGGTAAGCACATTACAATGCACTAATGAACGTCAGAAATATTTAGAAATTTTTGAAATTTTTGAAATTTTTGAAATTTTTGAAATTTTTGAAATTTTTAAAATTTTGGCATTTTTGACATTTTTTACTTTTAGGTTCTCGACTTTTTTCACTTTTATCACTTTGTCACTTCTCACTTTCACTACACTTCACTTCACTTCACTTTATTCTATTTTATATATTTTTTATTTCATTCCATTTTACATGTTTCTCAATCGTATGGGTGTCGCGTTTTCGTGACGAGACGCTTTTTCGTGACGGTCACATGACTTTTTTTCACCTAGCCCCCCATCCGCGAACCGTCCAATAAGGAATTTCGTTCCAAAACTACCACCGGTTCTAACCCTACTCCTCTGGCCCAAGAAGTGTTATGACCGAAAAGATACTCGACGGGACTTATTTTTTTCAAAACAGTAATACATTATTAGATCTTAAAGATACAAAATAATGCGTAGTTCTTCAAGAGGACATATCAAAACAGCTTGAGAGACAGATAATGTACCTATTGTTTAATTATAAAGAAAAATAAATCCTAATCTGACTGCTTCACAAAACATTTGATATGTTTTCCTACCTAAACGGTGTCCTATAAATGTTGTAGTAGTTTTTTGGTTTGGGCCATGCATCTTTGTCCGTCATATATAATACTCGAGCCTGCAATAACCCTTTGACATTCATGACGTTTTCAAATATTTCTTAAGAGCGGGTAAAGGTAAATTTAAATCATCGACGGGTAACATGTTATAAATATGAACACCTTGACCAAAAAATTACAAAAGTATTTAAATACCAAATTTCATCTAAATACGGACAGCGGTTATTGGTTGTTTCTTCCCCATGTAAACTTTCACCCCTTTTGTATCCGTTTAAAGGATAATTTCCGAGATAAAACTATTTTATTTCCTTTTTTAATTAATTATCTCCATACCAAATTTTATCTAAATCGATTCTGCGGTTAATAATTCCCTATACAAATTTCCAACTCTCTTTTCACCCCTTTAGGGTTGATTTTCGGAGTGAAAACTAACGTTTGTCCTTTCTTGAGACCCATACTGTACCAAATTTCATCTTTATCAGTTCAGCGGTTAAAAAATCGTCATACCAACTTCCAACCCCCTTTTCGGGGTGAAAGGGTTTATTTTCGGGATGAAAACTATTCTGTCGTTTCTCGGGACTCAAATTATCGGCATACTAATTTCTATTAAAAAATCTCCATACAAACTTTCAACCACCTTTTCACGCCCTCCAGGGTTGATTTTTGGGATGAAAACTATTCGTTGTCCTTTCCCGGGACTCAAACTATCTCGACACAAAATTTCATCAAAATCCGTTCAGCCGTTTTCACGTGATAGATGTATAGATAGATAGTTTTTATTGAAAGTACCTTTCAGGCTTCGCTTCCATTATTTTTATCAAATTTTGTGGACCTACGGTTCTAAAGTAAGGTAGGGGGGGGGGGGGGGGGGTTCAAGATGAAACTATCCTTTGTCCTTTCTCGAGACCCATATTATATCTATACCAATTTTCATCTAAATCTGTTCAGCGGTACAAAAATCCTCATACCAACTTCCCACCCCCTTTTCACCCCCACAAGGGTTTGAAAACTATCCTATGACGTTTCTCGAGACTCAAATTATCTCCATACTCATTTCTATCTAAATCGTTTCAGCGGTAAAAAATTCTCCATACAAACTTTCAACCCCATTTTCACCCCCACCAGGGTTGATTTGCGGGATTAAAACTATATATTATCCTTTCCCGGGACTCAAACTATCTCTATACAAAATTTCATCGAAATCCGTTCAGCCGTTTTCACGTGATGCGCGGTCAAATAAACAGACAAACAGATAAACAGATAAACAGACAAAAATTCTAAAAATTGTTGGAACGTGTTCTGTTATCGATTCTAAGTATCCCCAGCCAACTTTTTTTCGATTATCTTCCATGTACAGACTTTCGACCCTCTTCAGCTTTATTATATGTATAGATAAGGAAGAACGACGTGTTTGAAGTAGGGAACAAAATATCCGCATTTTATATCGATATTTAAACACAAAGGCAACGATAATATTTAATTTTGTTTGTTTCAATGGATCAATTTGTTTTATCTCTAATTAAATGTCGAGCAATTGAAAAGATGTTCCATTGAATTTGATTGTTAACCAGAGAAGCGTATATGATACCATAAACGTACAGTCACGGTCATTAATCGATGAGCCACTTGCCGCTGTACGTATTTTAGCCGTGTAATACATATTTCATCCTCACCATGGCGACGTTTTAACGTATCCATAGTAACTCTAGAGATTGATACCAACATATAGAACAAAATAATGACATCCGTTACATTGTCACATACATAACTGTTGCAAATATTTGAATATGCATGGTAATCCCGCCATTTTGAAACGAAGTTATTTTAAATATTTTTTGTTTTGCTATATATGTCAGCTATTGTCAGTGTAATTTTTATATACTACTTAAAAGTAAATAGGGGCCACTAAGTATTTTTATCTTTACGTAAAACATATTTTTTTACAGTATTATATTTCTTTCTAGTTATTAGACAGCATGAAAGAGATTGGATACTGACGGATATGAGGCATCATTAATCAGCCACTTATCACTTATCAATTAGTTGATGGCCCAGAAGTATCAATTAAACAGAAATATTATAGACTTTGTTTTGAGTAGTATACATCGTCTAATAAAAAGTCAACCTTTAGCAAAAACATATTTATTTTTAAATTTAATATTTAGAATAAGCTCCATGGCTGTCCGATACAGCTTGTAGTCGTGTTCGCATAGAGGCGACTAATTTTGTTCCAATATCAGTTCCTCGCATACTTTCCCAGATGTCTTGGCAATGATGAGCCAAAACATCAGCCCTGCGTTCGTTACGGTGATCCCATCGCTGCACCATTAAACCCCATAGATTTTCTATGGGATTCAGGTCCGGAGATTTAGATGGCCACGGAATTACTGTAATGGCTGGGTGTATCGAGCAGTTATCATGCACGAAATTGATGTTAGGCATATCATGCTGTGGATAGACCGTTCTTACGGATGGGAGCATGACTTCTTCCAAAATGCTAATATAGTCCAGGGCATTTGCACGCGGTGGCATTTGGACGAGTTCGCCAACACCTTCGGAGCTCATCCAACCCCACATATTAACACCTATTCTGCCCGATTCCCTATTTGGTATGACATGATCTATGTCATACCGTGTTGCGTTATACCGCCACATTTGTAGGCGACCGTGTTCGCTTGATTGAAATGTTTTCTCGTCAGTGAAAATTGTTGAAGTCCAATCAAAATCTACGAATCGGTTGGCGAAATTTTCGCGGGCGATTTTATGATTTTCCGTCAAATCAACCTTATAAGCCGGAACTCTGTGATGCAAATTCATTGAATGCAGATGCCTTCGGATAGTTCTGGGATCCACATCAAACCGTTCTGCATATAGCTTAGTGGGTGTGAATCCATTTAGTTCGTAACCTTGGAGCATTTCTGTTCGCTGCATTTGGCTTAAAGCAGCAGGACGATGATTGTTTTGGCGACGATCGGCAATAATCCCTTCCTCAGCATATCGTCCCACCCATAACGCAACGGTGTTTCGCTAAAAATACAAACTTGAAGTTAGTGATTTTTTTACTTTATTTTAATTCTGGAGACATATCAGACAGAGCAAACTTACCGATAAGAGCAGATCCCTCGAAATTGCACGAATACTAAGACCCTGCTGGTGCATTGTCACAATTCTATGACGAATCTCATCGTTAATAGTGGGTGGCATTTTCGCTTAGATTGAATTGACTACGGTTATTATTACCAATTTTTTAATTATTTCTTGACACCTGACTTTTCAGTTGTCAATATTTTCTAAAATAATATGCGTTATTGCAACTACGAGTTTTATTTCAAAAAAGGTCTGATATAATTATCTTATGAATCATCATAAGTTGGATTTAGATTTGCCCCGGACATTTCGCTACCGCAATGTTTTAGCACAGATTCGCTGCATTCGTGCGAACGGCGTAATTTATGCAAAATTCAATCGATTCATTATTGATATGATAACTTCATTAGCTAACCTTTAACCTCTATGGTTAAGACATATTTCCTAGTAGTAGTAAGTTGTTAATCTTTTTGATTCTGACCTCTTTTGAATTAAAACGCAATGTCAGTTGAATGTTATGTCAAAGACGACAATTATAAATTATGCATTTAGTGAATCGTAGCTGAAATAATATTAAAGTGTTTACACGATAATGCCAATCACAATTTCCGATTAATTCTCCGAAGAATCGTGTCAATGTGTCATCAGGGTCTTGAGTATTCGGCCAGCCTCAAGAGAATCCTCGAGACGGAAAGCTTATTCCATAATGTTGTTAAAACATTTAAATTGTCTACTTATTGCATAGAACCATAAGCTTGAAAGATTTAAAAAACACGTTGCGTTTTGGGTAAGACGATACCTATGCCGAAAAAGTTAAACTATCATCGTCAGAACAACCAGCGACCCGATGCATTTAGCGAAGAGGAATGCTCCGGACCACGAAGTTGACAGATTTAGACCTACGAAGTTCGCAGCTCTATGGAACGATTTGATAATTAATAATGAATACATTTAATAAATTTAAACTTTAAATATTGTTATTATTTATTAATATGATCTATTCGATAGTTAATAGCTACAACTTAGCTACTTTCATACCAAAACAGGCATTCATATTCTTAGTTAATTTTTCTAATGATGGCGGCCGTCAAATTGTTAGTTATCAATTATGATAACCTGATTTCATCCGAATACTAATTCGGATAAAATCGGGCTTTTCGTTTCTCCTGAAATGCCAATGCCAATCATAAATCATAATGTCTCCGTTACTATCGCTAGGTACGCTGTAACAATTGTTACTATTACTAAGTTACGGTTGCTAAATCTGCAATTGGTTAACTTTTCGAAGTGACAAGTGACTCTGTCAATCTGGTAGCTCTGAAGTTAGCCAACCTTAACATTCGGACTTTAGTGACGGTTGATAAACACACAATGATAAAGATAGAAATATAATTGTGCTCTTTTATTATACGAAGACTTGTTAGGAATTAATACGAGTAAAAACCCGATTTGTATTACACTGCTAAAATACGTACAGCGGCAAGTGGCTCATCGATTAATGACCGTGACTGTACCTACTTAGTTATTTTATTTTATTTATTTAATAACAGCGAACTATATACTACTATATAATATAGCGATAGTAAGCTATCTTTATAGTTTAATCCTAATACAATTACCTTAAAGTAAATAATAAATAATCCTAATTATTATAACCTAGTACAATACTATAATACTACTTATGTTTAATTATACGTAACTAGCTTTTGCCCGCGGCTTCGCTCGCGTTAAATTCAGGTTCCCCTTTCCTGATTGAAAACACAGAAGAGAACTCGGAATAGAGTATTATTTTAATACGCTACTGTAGACGATATTATTTGTCTTTATAGCTTATGCACGATTTTTTTGTTAGTCACAAATAGACCCCATACCAATTTTTAGCTTTCTACCTTGAAAATTGCGGAATGCTCCATACAAATTTCCACCCCTCATTTTAGGGAAGTGGCGGGTTAGAAAGAGACAAAAAGTAGCCTATGTCACTCTCCATCCCTTCAACTAACTCCACTTAAAAAATAACGTCAATTCGTCGCCCCGTTTTGCCGCGAAAGACGGACAAACAAACAAACAAACACACACATACACTTTCCCATTTATAATATTAGTATGGATTGCTTGTACGAGGAACACCACATATTTTTCTAAATTCATAAATCATAACATAACTAACATCTGAATACGTACAACTCGCCAGGCATGAAGCATCGCGGTTCAAAAACAAATTTTATTAGTATTTATACAAGTACGTGGGGACTTACTAGGTTAATACATATAAGCTCTTCACATTTTATTTGTCTTTCAAACCAATTCTTATTCTCTATGGACATTCTGATGACAAGTTAAAAGCAAAGTGTGTGCTAACTATAATTGACTAGCGACCCGCCCCGGCTTCGCACGGGATAAAAATGGTTATTGTGGGTTATCCCTAAAAGATAGACATATACCATCGCGGACTTTTTTGTAGACCTTTTTTAAGGTGTAACAATACTGTAGTACATTATTTTGATCTTTCTCGTAGGGTTCAGCTAGCGTTTACAATGTAAGCACAAAAAATGTATTTATTTACGACATCACATTAGAAACCTCTAAAATTGTCAGTTTTTCTCCTGTATATTATGCATATTATACATATAAACCTTCCTCTTGAATCAACCGCACCAAACCGCATCAAAATCCGTTTCGTAGTTTTAAAGATCTAAGCATACATAGGGACAGACAGCGGAAAGCGACTTTGTTTTATACTATGTAGTGATAGTGATAGTGACGATGTACAGCGGGAGCACTGAGTGGAGATTCACGTTAGTCGGCAAATCCACTCGGATCGGGCCGCTCGGGCTTTTATACAAACAGATTTAAAGGCTCGCCATACCATCCGACAAACTTACAAAGCTCACGGTTGGTTAACTGAATCATTTGAAAAAGTCAATGGAGTCATGAAAATCACTGTGAAAGACATCTTTTATATATTGGCATCATGTTACTCTGCGATCGTAGGAAACACCTTAGACAACCCTACACGTGATCCCTGGGTGGTGCTAAAAGAGTAACAAACTTGGCAGCTGCACTGTCCCATCTGGACCTCGCAGCACTCACTGGATTTTCTTCATCATCTGCTTTCCCACTACTACTACCCCAGGGAAGAAATGCCTATCTATATCGTGTGACATGTAACCATACGATAATAATAATATATTGACACATTCAAATGTAAGTATATGCAAATTAACATTACATGACAAGTGAAATAATCAACGGACAAGAAATTATTATATGTATACAATTAAATGTCGGAAACACAACATGTAGGTGTAAAAATTTTGATTTATGACGGCTATGCCTGACCAAACTGAAATAGGAATTTAGGAATAGAACAACAAAGTGTCTTTCGAAAAATATAAGGCCCACTAATGTCCATTCTTCTTTGCGAAACATCTAAAACCTGTGTAAAGATATGAAACATGTAAGCTAAAGTTTTGCTGGAATCCTCAGTGTAATATAATTGAGTCAGATAAAGGATTATATCCCTCTAGTAAGTCTTGGTACATACAATGATATTTACTATGGATGGGTTATAGATACTTTAACAAAAGGAGCACAAAGAATACTACCACAGTTATTTCATAACCTAGCAACGAGTCTGTTATGTTTATCTAGTTTGACAATCATTACATCTTTGTCACTCACATTGTTATAGACTTACAGTTTGTCTCTTTCTCACGCGGGTGACGGGAGCTCATTGACACGTCCGCATCTCTCGCTTTCCGGTGCGCGACTAGCGACAATTGTTTGAATTCATTCATTTTAAGTGCTTCACTTTTGGAGCGTGCATAACCCATATGTCATTATTATATATCATAGGATACATACAGTATATCCAACGACACAATATCTGCTCATAATATCTCGTAAACATCCATGTGAATAGGAAAAGCAGTAACTTTCTCGAAGGACTTCGCACTTGGCCGACAATAGATCTTTACGGTCGTGACCGTAGATCTATGAAGTAATTTAATCACAGACACCGCGCTGCTGAAATCAAACTGTGATTCCATGTTAAGCCCTTTTGTAGGCATTATAAAATACTTAAAAAAAAAATTTTCAGTAAAAGTTAATAGACATTCATAAAAACTACTCTACTTCACTCTATCTTAACGACTAATTTTTTGAGTTAAGGAGTCTACAATTCTAAATTATTAATTATACAGCAACATTAATTAAGTTATTACAATAAGATTTTGAGTAAATTACCACTCAGCGCTCAGATGTGATTGTGTACGGGCACACGAGAAAAGTCTTGAGTGATCTCTCACCGACGCGGTATTCGTAAGTATTTTATAGATCTATGGTCGCACCGTGTGTCTCTAAAAGGTTAAACTTGTTCGTTCCATACGAGTTTGAAATGTCAAGTAAACGAAATAGTTTTGCTGACCTCACTGTTTAAATATGATGTTTTTATGTGGTAGGATATATAACTCAAAAATCTAAGTACTCGTAAATACTATACATATTGTACAGTCGCCGGCAATAATATCTTCCTACACGAAGGCCGCAAAAATATGTGATACGCCCTTATGGCCCTACAAATAAGAGCGTATCACATATTTTTGCGGCCTTCATGTAGGAAGATACTATTGCCGGTGACTGTACAAGTAGGTATAGAGGTTGTTTAATAATTCCGACTACAGTATGACATCATTGTATCACCTTTTTTGCAACGTGCAAGTGTTTGACATTTACCAGCAAATAAAAATAAATAAAGGTCATTCATACGAGTAGGCAGGTACTAGTTAAAAAGGAATAGGTCAACATTTTTGCGAAAGTTCATACCTTTAGAAAAAGCAATGACTGGAAATGCGTTTAAAATTGTATAGTGCGTATTCGATTTTAAACCGTATATTGCTAATAACGCGCATTAAATTCCATTTGTTAAGATTGTTTGAAGTATTGTTATTTATTTTGCTGGGATGAATAATGATAATATGCAGAACTTGATTTAAATACTTGTTGAAATTACTAGCACGGCAAAATTGTCGCCAATTCAAATAAATATGTCGTCAGATTTATTATTCTTATTTTAAACCCCCTGACCTGATGGTCCTATAAAGTTGTAAAGGAGATCGTCAATTCTGGGCCACCTGATATAAACCGTATACAGTTTGTACTGGAGTGTAAAATAAATACTCATTTTATTACTAAAGTAGACAAAATATTGCAAAAAAATGTAACGGGAATTAGAAATACTAAATAAATAAACATTATGTTGATTTTTCCGCGATTAAAATACAGCAAGACAAGTCGTTAACGTCCTTATGGCATTGACATAAAGTTTAACTTCACCCTGGCCTGAAACGGGATTGTTTTTTGGTTTGACACTGTCAATGTATACCGTTACATAATCTGCGTTTTGATACTGTTTAGTAAGTTAGAATATTGTAATATTAAAATAGTATCTAAGCCTACGAATACGAATATTTAAATTAGAAATCGACTGTATTAAAACGCCTAAAGATTTAAAATGCGTATATTTTTGCAGTTTTGATCGGAGTTTGAATATTAAAAGTGGGTTTCATAATGGCATAATATCATGCTCCTTCGATAACGAAACGCATCTTTTTTTCAATATTGCAATGTCAGATACCAGTGCTATCGCACTTAACGGTGGTAAACCTTATCCCTTGGCAATAGGTGTTAGGAATGTTCAGTTAATAGTATCAACGATGGTTTCACAGCCGTCTTTGTTTACCGAAATACAGGTACTATAAATACGATCAAAATATGACTTTTTATTATTTCATCATGATTCTCGTTTTGTTTTCTAGTCCGCTTTTGTACATTATCTTTAAAAAATTGGTACTTTTTTTACATTAATATATAAATCATAGGCAAGCACGCTTTCAAATATTGTCCTTATCATATTCAAGTTTCAAAATGCATGATTTTTCAATTTTCCCATTAGATTTCGCAATATTTTTACCACCATCCTGATCTAGATATTATGACGATTCTTCGAAGGTAAGAACCATTCCTAAACGGTCCTAAATAATCTGGGCCAGATCACCTAACAAAAATTGACTATCTCCTTTCCAGAGACACCCTCCCCTTCCCCCGCCATTGTAATATTCCTTGCTGACAATTACTCATAAAAGTTAATTTGTTCCAGGTAAATCATCGCTCATCCGTCAGCATCGTGAAGTGATTTGGGGGTAATTCTCTAGAGTACGAGTATGGGGCAATGTATAAATAACGTTACATGTGTACGATATCCCAAGTTAATAAGGTCTACCAATCTCCAAATTTTATCTTTCATTCTCTCTTCTTATTATACATAACTACTATGTGCTTGCTTAATGGTAACTTAGAAGTTGAAACGCTGATTATATTGCCTGAAGAAAGCGAATTCAGAATATAAAAATAATATCTAAATTTGATATTATCTCGTGGCATGTCACTCGCACTTCTATGTAGATTTGTCAGGTGTCGGTGACGTGTCAGTAATATCGTCATATCTTACCTAAGATGTTTAGAAACAAACTTTCAATTACCTACATGCATGATTTTTCCCGAAGACGTCATCCGATTATATTTCCCGTGAAATTCAAATGTCTCTAATAAACCGAATCTATTGTAGCCCTGAAGCGTCAAAAATGCGAAAATACGTTATAAGTAGTATAAGATCCCATGACACTGAACCTAGTTCGATAAGTCTCCTAGATGAGATATATATTAAAATACGCCAACACTTGTTTTGCATTGCAGCATCAGAATTTCGTGTTCCCCCATTAAAGACGCGACTAATTATACATATCATCTACGTAGGAGACTTATCGAACTAGGTTCAGTTCAGTGTCGTGGGCTCTAGTCCTATTAGGTCTGCACCGCGCGTCAACCCAGGTAGCATTTATACGTCATTATGTCGTCCGTTTACGGTACTGCTCGACGTAAGAGACGTCATTTCTCGACGTCGGGGGGTCCCAGCAGATGACGTCAATTTGTCACAGCCTCAAGACGTCTGTTTACAGACGTTACAGAGACGTCATATACTGAATGCATAGGGACGTTACTGGGCCGTACATATTAGGGCAGCCACTGACGCTAGAGAGACGTCATATACTGAATTCATAGGGACGTGACTGGGCCGTACATATTAGGGCAGCCACTGACGTTGGAGTGACGTCATATACTGAATCCATAGGGACGTTACTGGGCCGTACATATTAGGGCAGCCACTGACGTTGGAGAGACGTCATATGCTGAATTCATACGGACGTTTCTGGGCCGTACATATTAGGGCAGCCAGTATGTTCGAATAACGTCACACACATGATTGATTGTGGCGTTACTAGGACATAGTAACGCCACAATCACTCCTGCATAGGCACAGGTCAGGACCTACGAGGGCTGCATTATGCTGCCGTGTTCACGATATCAGCAGTAGAAGTTAGCGATTTTTAATTTTATTAAGGCGGGTATTATATAAATTTAAATAACATCTCTCAAAACACACTGCTGATATCGTAAGCACGGCAATATGCTCCTCGTAGCTAGGATGGGTGGGTAGTCTGTTCAAAAATAGAACCGACCTGGCTGTTGAGTGAACTAACAACGTGCTAGATTTAAGTTCTAAGACGGTTATAACTTATTGGCCAGGCGCCCTAGACAAGACGCCTACGCTATAATGCGTTCTAATCTATACCTGTTCCCTCTCCCCGCGCAAATTCTTACGCGTAAGAGTAGAAAAGAGTTTAGCGCTTAGCATAGCAGGCATTTTGTCTACGTACCCTGAACAAACTCTAGGACTTATGGATGAAACTAAAAAACGCTATGTAAGTAGTATAATCTATATTTAAAGAGGCATTAAAGGACAGTGGGAACCAATAGCCCCATAACAATAATCCCATCAAAAACATAAATGTGAAATGAGAGCCAAGTTCAATATACATATTATATATGCCTTCGTTGTTGACTTTGACGACAAAAGAAGTGAGATCTAAATGGGTGGCAATCTTCTATCATCCCTAATACCCAATGTCCCTCAATGTGCCTACCCCTGTTATATTTTCTTTTCCCGAATTTCGACTCATCTATTTGGACAACTTTGTTAGGGCCCCCTATCTTCCCTTGGGCCCTTTGACACTCTAATTCAAAAATTGCAATAGTTTCCCTGCAATAACTATACCAGTCGGCCACCGTTCGACTTGACACTACGTGACCATTGTTTAATTGTTTTTTTGTGTAATCATACGAATGACCCTCACAGAAGGCGTACATTATTTGAAAAATATGTACAAGTGACAATCGAGCATTTTCAAACCAGATCCCGAGGGCTCTTGAATATGATTTGTTTCGGCAGTTTCCTTTCCGGCATCTAAATTTGTCGAATTGCCCCGCTTCCGATGTCAGGGTCATCGGCTTCTTGTGATATGTGCAAATTTTTTGGCGTGGAACAAGGCCCCTCTCTTCAGAAAACTGCACGCACTGTCCGTGCGTTCCCAGTAATGTGAAAAGCTTAAACCAGGTCCACATGCCTCTGCAACAACAACAAAACACATGAATAATCAAGGATTTTCGGGGGGGGGGCGGGGAGGATAAACATAATTAGCTATTTTTCAAGCTATAAGATGACCCTAAAATGTATCAAAATTGCATTTTACAGTCATTAAGTTTTTTTGGTCACTTGTTGAACTATAAGTATTCATTTCACCACTGCAGACTATAAGTACCAATCTTTCTCTACATTGAAAAAAAAAAACCTAATCAATATAATACTCTTAACTTTGACCGACTAATTCATTGCAAAAATTGCATAGAAAATCAATACCAACTAAATGTTAAAACTTGGATACTTACATAAACTCCTCCGAGTAAAGGTTTTTACGCCTGCCGGATGACCCACAAGGTCTGGTCATCATCGTACCATTAGTATACAGGTCGTCATCGTCCTCCGAAGAACTAGTAGCAGCTGGAGGGCTGCTACTACGGCCAGCGGCTACTCCACTGGGACCAGCTATCCCGCTAGGGACAGCCAACCCACTGGGACCAGCAACTGGTTCCTCGAGGTCGAACACAGACACAGTAGGCACAAGCGGCTCTATTGAGTCCAAAACTCGCGCACTACAAGACGGCACAGAAGAGGAGGCCGTGACAAGCGGCTCAACTGAGTCCAACACTTGCACATCACTCGACTGTTCAGACACAGAAGCTAAGGGCTTCGGGGACGCCATGGTATTCACACGTTGTATTTTCACTAACAGGAGTACGTAAAACGACCTCGACTGTAGGAGCGGCGACAAACGGTGAATGACACTAGCAGACAAAAACGCTATGAAACAAAATGGCGTCACACCGCGTTTTGTTCCACACAAAGGAAACACGAATTTATTCATTATAAGTGTAAAAAGTGAATTTAAATTGTTAAAACAGCGCCAAATATATTATTGACAACAAAATACTGCATGATGATTAGAATTCTAAATCAATATATATATTTGTTTTAAATATTTTATTAAAAAACATGACAAAATAAATCAAAATACACCGTTGACGGTAAACGAAACGTGAAATGTCAACTTTGACGCCTGGCATGACAAAATACCCAACCTAAAAATATGCATAATCGTGTTCTTTTCAGATTTGTATAGAAACTTAAAAAAAAAATATCTCGTGAACCGTGAATTTCCGAAAGCTGAAAATTCAGATAACGCTTAATAATTAAGAGTACTATTCATAAAAAAAATATGAACTTCTAAAGCGTGGGTCCATAATGGAAAGTCTATCCCGTCTTACTGTACATCGTACATAGTACAGGTGATGACCTTAAACTGACGTTATTGAGACGTTCATTTTGCGGTAAATATGGTACGTCCAGATGCTGACCCTCAATTGACGTTATTAAGACGCCCACGTTGCGACGAATACGGTACGTCCAGGTGCTGACCTAAAATTGACGTTATTAAGACGTCCACTTTGCGATAAATACGGCACGTCCAGATGCTGACCTAAAATGGACGTTATTAAGACGTCCACTTTGCGACGAATACGGTACGTCCAGATGCTGACCTAAAATGGACGTTATTAAGACGTCCACTTTGCGATGAATACGGCACGTCCAGATGCTGACCTAAAATGGACGTTATTAAGACGTCCACTTTGCGACGAATACGGTACGTCCAGATGCTGACCTAAAATGGACGTTATTAAGACGTCCACTTTGCGACGAATACGGCACGTCCAGATGCTGACCTAAAATGGACGTTATTAAGACGTCCACTTTGCGATGAATACGGTACGTCCAGATGCTGACCCAAAATGGACGTTATTAAGACGTCAACTTTGCGACGAATACGGTACGTCCAGATGCTGACCTAAAATTGACGTTATTAAGACGTCCACTTTGCGGTGAATATGGTACGTCCAGATGATGACCCTTAATTGACGTTAGTACGACGTCCACTTTTTAACCTGACCTTAAATTGACGTCACTATAACGTACGTTTTCAGCGAATAAATGACAGACCTTAATATGACATAAAAATGACGTCGCTTGTGCGTCGCTGACGTCAGTTTGCTACCTGGGAAAACGCCCCATACAAAAAATGCAAGGTGCGTGACGTCTTCCGGCCTTCGAATTGCGGAAAATTGTTGGGAAGCAATACGTTTTTGGAAGATTTTTGTCATATTAGGCATGAAAAAAGGGTTTAAGTATATACATGATTGTCATGACGTACATGTCTTATTTGTTAGATCACAAAGAAATCGAATTAAAGTTCTGAAATACATTTATAGGGCATAAAAAATTAGCTCTTTAAAAATTTTTGACTGCAATATCTTAACAAAAATTTTAGAAAATTATTACGAAGTTGAACGTGTTTATTAGACAAAATATTTTACACGCCACCTGCTCGACAATGCCAAATTATATATCATGCAAACCTGACCGAAAGCAAATCATTATAGCCCTTGGCTTTAGCCGGGTTATAATGTTGTACTAAATCTCATTATAACCCGCTGGTTAATAATGTGAATTCACTTCCCATAGCTCTTATTGTTATGTGCTTAAAGTCTAATTTCGTAAAGTCCGTACGGTGCACAGCCCCGCGACGCCAGCCGGGGCCCGCGCCGCCGCGTGGAGCTGATTTGAAAATCGAATTTATTCGGAAAATCGTGCTGGCCACCTCAATTTTAAATACCTAAAACAAATGCCGCGAGTGTCATAAGACGCTGCAGTATACGGAGTAAAACTGCAGGTTCTATAAAAATAGAAGATAAAATTAGAATAAAATGGACTAATGTATCAAGAATAAATTTTTAGGGTTCCGTAGCCAAATGGCAAAAAACGGAACCCTTATTGATTCGTCATGTCTGTCTGTATGTCTGTCCGTCCGTATGTCACAGCCATTTTACTCGGAAACTATACGACGTATCTGAATAAAATTTACACATAAGGTGTATTTTGTATGCCGCTACTCAGTTATGTAGTTAAATTTGAAAAAAAAAATTTTTAGGGGGGGTGCTCCATACATGTAACAAAATTTTTATTTTTTATATTTTTGACTAAATATCAACATGTGACACATAAATCGATAGGTCTTTAAAAATAACACTGAGGTTTTTTGACCATTTTGTGATTAAGTGAATATTTTCTGAAATAATCGCTTCGAAAGTCAGAAAATGGGAGGGGCACAACCCCCCTGTAACTTTTGAACCGTAAGTCCAAAAAATATGAAAAAAATTGAGGAGATGCGCCTTATCATATACTTTCTAGGAAAATTTTTTTGAACATTATTGGTTTAGCCATTTTTGAGTTATCTCCAAAAAACTTTTTCCATAGGCATCATTTTTTCATACGACCTTTTGGTATTAGTTTGGTTCTTATTCCATTGAATGTACGGAATCCTGCTATGTGTGGTCCGACACGCACTTGGCCGGTTTTTACTTTTGATTTACTTTAATAAAAATCCGTTTCTAGTAGCCTTAGCTATTTTATTGTCTCGCAAGAGGTGAGAAAAGTAGAGTATACTCCTCGGGGATAAAGCTGTTTTTGTCACGGGCGCGCTTGAACCCCTCACTGCACTCAGGACTCAGTCTTAATTCCCTCGCTTCGCTCGGGAATTAACTCATAACCCCCTCGCTGCGCTCGGGAGTAAAATCTGGAGTCCTTCGTTACGGTCAGGATTCAATATTGCGCCCGTGACATAAAACAGTGCTTTATCCCCTTGGTGTACAATCTACTATTACACGCATGTTTTCAATTCATGAAGTACGCAGGTACGTACGTACAATTGCAAAAAGAATAATTGTTCGTAAGTGCCAGGGTGTTTAGTTTTTATGACGCTGTTTCGCTTGGCTCCGAGCGCATTTGCGAAGACAGTTCCTTGGGCTATAAACCTATCTTATTCTACTTAGTTTTCGAGTCCAACGCTCCGATGACGCCACATATATGGCGAACCAGATTAAGCAGGGTCACAATTTGTCTCTCAGTGTTTCTTATTTTCTATAAATTCAACATAGTATTATGTGCAAGAATACGAGTACATATGTACAATTAATACATGCGATGTATCGTTATATATTTGCGTTTCCCTGTGATTCCGTGAGCTATTTTATAATAATAAGATCTGTTCAACCATTTTAGAAAATATATGCCTGACTACTGGCACCTTAATCAAGATTCGAGTAAATGTGCTGTGCCTTAAAATGCGTATGTTAGGCTTTTTCATTTTAGCTTTATTAACCAAGGAACTCCAATCTGCATAAATTCCCTCCTTATGCATATACATCTATACATATAGATCCTTTCAGAAAAGTTTCACGATATCAATATTAATGGAAATTTTATTTCTTTTGTGTTCTTGCGGTTCGAGGTGAAATTTAGTTTAGTTGTTCTAAACGTTCGACTCGCGTTGCTCGGTCATCGACGGGGATAGAGCCCGGCGTTTATGGTCTAGGCCATAAACACATGCTGCGGTCCGCCACCGATAGCGACCCTCGTAAACGACACGCCCTCTGTAGCTGTTCGCAACGGCAACCCTTAACAGTGATCCGCGATTGAAACGCTCACTTCTTGTCGACGTTACCTACTAAGTACCTGATTGTATTTTTGGCGTACCTACATACTTTGTCACTGTGACAATGACTCAATACTCCTACAGGTTTGCATAGTAATCGACATTGCAGCAATTTATGGGCTTCCAATAAGTCGTGTTTGCTAAGACTAAATACGTAGGTACGCACCGCCAACCGCTAGGATACCAAGTACAAGTATCGTCTGAACTGAAACGATAGTAATCAAAAGTTTTAAAATTTTAATTTTGTGATTAATTTCTAATTTCTGTCGGGGCGGGAAATGTGGTAACCGCTTCATGTTCTTGAGAATATGCGACAAATATCTCTCAGTATTATAATTATTCCGATTGAGGATGGGTTATTTATTAATAGTCGGTGGTGCACACGACAACAAAGGGCATTATACGGATTTTAGTGATGATGGGATATCATTTTTCATAGTGAGACTTTAGGACCCATAGGCCATTTTAGGAAGCAGAGCCACCTAAATTTATGGTGCGGTGGGGGTAAAAAGGGGGGGTTAAAATTTTCGCGACACATAGATTTAAAACTATAAGTCTTAGCAACATACTTCAAAGGCAAGAATTGTAGAGAATTTTATGAAGAATATTTCCTTCATTAAAAGTTTTGTGGTAACTTCAACCGTTTTTGTAAAAAAATATGAATGTTCCTACTTTTGTGGGAAGTGGGGAAAATAATAGTTATATTTGTAACACATTATAGTGCAGAGTTTAGATTTGGCTTGAAAGTCTCGTATCCAGGCCGTAAATAAAATAAGTAAGAAAATATTTTCTGTTTTGACTAGATACTATTAAAATATTATTATTGGTATGGTATTTATGGTATACCATGTATATTTGAGTTAAGTAAATACGTCGTATATTAAACGGTTTCATTGAAAATAATGATGCAGGTAATGTACTCAAGGCTAAAATAATCGATAGGTCCTAGGTACCATTAATCACACCACCAGCGTAGCGTACCTAACCTAAGTTCATATATAATATAATGATATTAGGCGTTGTCCGTTGATAAAAGATTCAAGCGCCCCACGATTTTAGTTTTTTATCTTTTCAATGCTCTTGCTACATTCATGAGAAGAGTGGTGTGATGACTGGTACCTAGAACCTACCGAATTATTTTTATAGCTTTTTGTACATTATCTATAGCATTGTTTATTTTCAATAAAAGCTTTTAAATTTACCTTAACAATACTTATTTTCTTTTCAAGTTGTTATGTTACTAAAACTGTCTAACCTCCGCTTACTTTATGATCCGCAATTCACTGTGTTCTACTAGTAAATCCCTTTCATTTTATACTTGATGGGGGAGGGTTGTTAAGAAATATGTCATACGTGGCATTCGTAGCGGCAGCCATCTTGGATTTACAATGATACTGAATCTATTAAAATGTAATTGTTATCAGAACTTAAGGTGTGCACCAGATATCGGATCAATTTGTCAACAGAACGAGGGTAAAATTTTAACCACAACATTATGGAGATGTGGGATGAAGCATGTAGATATGCAGACTTGCATTTAGTTATGTAAATATTAGTTATAATAAATTAACAAATTTTCAAATAAGTTTGTGTAATGTCTAAGTAGGTATAACACAAAATTGTTATTTTTATTTTAGAGCGCACTATTCGCAAACAGACTGTCCTCAGTTGAAGATGTATATCTACCACTTAAGTTTTCTCTCTAAAAAAATGAACGGGCCCTTATTGATAATCTCCAATGATGTACCTTTCACTTGAAAACGTCACTAGATAACAGGGACTGGAGAACTCCTCTATTTGATAACTCTTTTCGATAGGGTAACCCTATTATTTGGTTACAAAATTATATGGTTACCCTATATTCAATGTTATGTCCCTGTCTTATGTCTTAGCAATAGAGATGAAATTAGCTTGATAGGTACACGTCATTTAGGATTTTCATTTCGGTAAGCGCTACATTATCATTATTAGCAGCAGCAGTAGCAGCCAGTATCAGTCCACTGCTGGACATAGGCCTCTCCTATGGCACGCCACTGTGCTCGATCTTCTGTTCTCCTCCTCCAATCCGTACCCGACAAGCGCTTACCTTTGGGTAACGCAACGATGTGCTTACTAAATTAATAGTTTTTAAAAACAACCCTACCAAATACTCACTCGATCTCATACCCCTTTATTGGTAACCGGTTTCGGTATCTTCTAAACGATCTCTTTATTTCACTTACGGATTATAACAAGCATACTAAGGCAAGGTAAATAAAAGCTTTTAAAATGGTTGACGTCCATTTAGTTGTGAAAGATATGATTAGGCAAGCATTCGAGCTCAAACCACATCGTTTTTCCTACATAATTAGATTGTGGTTGATAACAGACCTATTAATATTTTTTTTTCGTTAAAGATATTATAACCAATATAGGATTTATATACTTTTTATAAAGGGGAATAACAGGGCTTTATCATGAAAATATATTTTTCATGTTACGACCATAAATAAAAAAAATATAGGCATTTATTAAAAAAAATATCAAACATTGATTACATTTTTTTTTATGTTTTCTCAGTTTTCCTATATGGAAAGGTATAAATAAAATACCAAAAATGAATTCGGCATCCTTGCTTTATACGAAAATGATATCAAACTTGACTATATAGCTCTATTTTATTTTTCATTAATTATGGGGGGCACCCCCCACTTCGTCAAAAATTTGCATCAGAAATTTGATTGGCTCCCCTTCTTAAATTAATCTTAGAGCCTAAAGGATTAGCTCTGCAAATGGAAATTCCATCATCATCATTTTCCGTATAAATAAGTGTACACCACCGACTATAATAGCCAACAGCGATATGTACTCAATTAAACGAAATTAGGGTTTCAATAACTTTCTTGGCGGAGACGGTTATATCCGATGGGTGTTCCGCGTGCGGCGACGGTATGAGAGCAAGATCGCGCTACGTATGTACAGTCACCGGCAATAGTATCTACCTAAACGAAGGCCGCAAAAATATGTGATACGCTCTTATTTGTAGGGCCATAGGAGCGTGTCACATATTTTTGCGGCCTTCATGTAGGAAGATACTATTGCCGGTGACTGTACATGCACAGTCAGCAGAGAAAAAGAAGAAGAAGCTCTCCATCGTTTTTCGTCTGTTCTGACGCCAAACTTGATCTTGTGGGACTCAGTATTTACTAGTATTACGCTGTATGTATAAATTTCCGTGAATGTATAAAGGCAATATGAAAAAATAATTGAAATATTCAGCAAAACAGATTGTATACATCAGTTACGTTGTTTTAGAAATTAATGCATCGCTTCCGCAAACAAACTGTGCAACAACCGCAACCAATATTTTCATATTAAAAGCTACAGTTTCGATAATTTCCATATTTTGCTGATTTATAATTGTGCTCAATGAATATTCTGTTTGATTTTTTAATAATATTATTCACGTTAAATGATTCAGTAATTATTATTGCAGATAATTGTTATAGTACTCGTACAAAGTAGTTAAATAATTAATGGACTGGCTGGCAGTGCAAGTTCGTTGTTAAAAATATTGTGTTGCTTTATTCAATTTCGGATATCATTTTAATCAAATGTCTGTTGCACCTAAACTTTGGTTTAATAAGTATCCTAGATTAAAAATTAAATTTGGATTATATTATATTATAAAATGTATAAGTGTATGGTTAAACTGCTACAATTTTGTCAATTTATTTGTCATTTTAATTCAAAGTACATTCTCAGATAATTTCCATAAATGATTTTAATGGCGAATGGCATTGTCACTAGGCACGCTGGTTTTGTACTGAAATGAAATGACAGATTGTTTGTGATGAAGATTGAAGTACACATTCATCGTTAAAATCTCAAACAGGCCAAATTCTACGCAGAGCTTTGGCTACGGCGTAGCACTACCATCTCTTAATATATAACTTCAACGCACAAAAAATAATCAACCAATATTGGAGTTGCATCGGAATAACTTTCAAGCTAATTCCGATATTTCAGATTCAGACGTTTAGGCGCTAGTTGTATTGCGTAGTTAATGCATTGATGTTTGTATTGAAGTAGGATCGTGTTTAAACGTATTTTAAAGTTAGAATACGGCCTCATAACTTCAACAACAACAAATAATCAATCAATATTGAAGTTGTATTGGTGTTGCATCTGAATAATTCTCAAGCAAATTCTGATATTACGGAACTAGGAGTTTTAGACGTCTCCGGCTGGTCACGTCAGATATGACACAATAATGATAACAACGAAACCCCTCTAGTTAGTTTGTATACTATGCTTATTTCTAGTTCCGGACATGGCAGCAGTAAAGTGGTGGCCAAACAATGCAAATAACTTGAAGAAAACACATCCTAGAATTCTGGGTTTGATGCAGTATTATGGGAAGTGATGTAATTAATTAGAATATATCTTAGCCAGAAGTTTCTGTTGGGGGAAAGTAGTGTCAAATGATGTATAATGAAGTTTATAGTTAGTCGCCTAACCGACCCTAGCCGTAGTAGTAGTAGTTAGCGGATCCTAGTATTTTCACTATACACTGTACGTAGTTTTACACTATATGTAGCGGAATGCGCCTACGAAAAGAGTCCGCTTAGCGGGTACCTAGCCGAGCCGTGAAAGTGAAGTAATATAATATGTATCGGACATTTGTGGTGAATGTCATATGGAGATACAAATAGAGAGAGGTCTCTAAAAACATTTTTTTTTGTTAGAATTTTTCGATTAAGATAAACGAGCGGCCTTGAAATGCAACCTATACTTATTTAGTTGTATGCGAACATCGTGAACAAGGAAAAGTTTGACCTCTCGGGATGTTGGCCAAGTAAGTAAGTAAGTAAGTAATTTATTTGCAAAGAATAAGTTGGTACATTTGTCATTAGGGTCAAGGCTCGCAGCTTTCCGCTCCTGGGTGTCAAACTCATGGTCACATCTTTGGCTCATACTAGTAGTGTCAATGTACACACGGCCGGCCTTGAAATGCAACCTATATTCGTTGCATGCGAACATTGTGAACTAGGACAACGTTCGGCCTTCGGGATGTTGGCCAAGGCTCGCAAGCTTCCCGTTCCTAGGAAAGGATCATTAATTCGTATAGTTGGCTGGTTGACATCTTAGGTCTTTAGGATTAGGATGATAAACTACCGGCCTTGAAATGCAACCTAATATAATCGTTGCATGTAAACTAGGGCCGCGATTCGAAAAATTAACACACACACTGGACAGACACAGCTCCAACCCAACTCAACTCAACGCTATAACGACATTGACATTTGCTATTCGAACAGATTTTGATTCAACATTGGTCTCACATTGGTCTCACATTGGTCACACATTGGTCACACATTGGTACAACATTGGTACAATGTGTGACCAATGTGTGACTAATGTGAGACCAATGTTGAATGAAAATCTGTTCGAATAGCAAATGCCTGTGTCGTTATAGCGTTGAGTTGAGTTGGGTTGGGGCTATGTCTGTCCAGTGTGTGTGTTTATTTTTCGAATCGCGGCCTAGGACTCATTTCGGCTGTTCTCGGGAAGTTGGCCAAGGTTCCAGCTTTGCGCTCCAGGGTGCCAAGGACATAGCTTTCGGATAAGGGTCTTTAGTAACAGAGAAACTCAAACTATACCTTTAATCCAATCATTGGGGAATCATTTCAAACATTGCCTTACAAAAGGTAGTGTAGAAAATGTTTAATATCTATATTTTTTGAGACCCTGAGGGGGGAAAGCGTTGGCCGCCATCTTGGTTTAAAGATGCCAAAAGTCCGTTTTTGAACCTTGGCGCTTAAACGGTTGTCAGTATGCCTAAAATGTCTAGGGGACTTATAAAGAAGATACACTATAGATCTGTAAGTTTTACAGAAATAAAGATACAGGGGGTGAAAAAGTACATATTATTTTAAATCATTAGAATTTGATATATTAGCTTGGAAATTCTGTGCTTCGAGATAAAGAAATGAAGTCTGTACCTACCACATGCAGTTTTGTCATCTTATAATAATTATTTTAAAAGATATTCAAAGGTTGAATTCACTCCTAGACACAGAAGAGATAAGAGTCTAGAGCGATTCAGCCTTAGTATTTACAAAGATTGCACACGGGAAAATTTGACCGGTACAGCTGTTACTCGTACCCGGGTAGCCTAAGGGTTTGGGCGTCTGCCGTGAATGCAAATGACGCTGGTTCGATGTCAGTCCTTAGACACTTTTCCTTTGTATATTAGCCCCTAGACACTTTTCCTTTGTATATGACATCTATTTTAGTGTAGTTTTGTTTTTGTATCAGATATTCCTACACGAACGTTGTGCTAAATATTTATGTCGATGCCTGTGACACTAACTGTAAATAAAATTATACGTCGTTTCTTTGTAAAGTTGTCAAAGTAAATAAACACTAACTCCATTTTAATTGACAACATGACATAAGTTACATATAACTTATTTTTTATATAAACTTACCTGTTATAAGTTCCCACGGAGTTGCTTAATACTCAATATGTAACCTCGTGGGAATTTACCTACTTTTAACCATGTTACTGTGTCTAGACATTGTCATAGGTCGTTGGGTAAACCTGGAAAGCTTCCAACGCAAGGTCAAACAAGTTGTGCTAAATACAATACACATCCCGACTGGTTATACAGACTTTTAGCCCAAATTTCAGACATAGCTCCGACCTTGGACCGGCGTCGCTGGGTCCTGGATAGGTTCCAAGCTAACCGCGTCGTACAATAAGTTGTATTGTAGAGGTCAATTGGAGGTGCTCCAAATATTTCGGCTATAATCTAAACTGAACTTGTGCCTATCGTTTGCGTAAATAGCTTTCGAGGGCAGTAAGTACTGTCTACATACGCTTTTATTAACTTCGTAGTCTGTGGTCTACGCCGGACGCAGCGCAAAGCGTCACGTTCCGTAGAAATCTTGCTATCTGCCCATCCATGCGACTTGATGCTGTGCGCTGCAACCGGCAACAACCGCAGACCATCACGACCTAATAAGATAATTAGGTATGTTTTTTAATAATATCTCTGTTTCCATTTTGATAGGACTTGACCAGTTTTGATACACACAGATATATATATATAATAAACACGTAGAAAAACATCTGTTCGCGAACTACGCAAAAAAAATTTGAGTAGATTTTCCTCCAAAATGCACGCGGGCGAAGCCGCGAGAACGTGTAGTTGATACGTATACATACAGGTATCGTATGAGTTGAATACATGTAAGAGCTGAAAAAAGGGACTTTTACCCCCCCCCCCCCCCCCCCATCCGCTTCACCCCACCCACCAGTACTTTGTTATGTTGTTTAAGATACCTTTACCTACAACTATACCAAAATACGGATATATTCGTACACAGATTATTCCCTGTAAGCTTTTCTTCGTTAGGTGGGCTAGTAAAACATATGGACAATCTGCTCTATTTATATGAATTATTAACTCGAAAATCCTGTACTAGAAGAAAGTAACTGAGGCCTATAGTGCCTGGGGCAGGAATCGAACCAGAGCGTTCTGCATTCGCGGCAGACGGCATGACCCGTAGCGGTATAGCTAATACGCCTTTTATTTATACAATAATAATTAATATTATGTAATCAATAAGTGTATCATATTGTAAATTAAAATAATGTATACTAATTTACAATATTATTGTCTATTTAGTCCATTCGATTGTTGCAAATGAAAACAAACCAAAAGTGTCGGCCAAAGCCCGAAGTGCCGCGATTTAATCTGTCCAGCGTTAAATGTATTGCAAATAGTACAAATACCCGAACAAAAACTGTAGCCGATCGAGGCCTTTTATTTAATTGCGTTTTGTTTTCGCTTATTCTGTCAAGCATTGTTCTGTTAAACGAATGTGGTACCAATGGGTTTTATGGAATACTAGCTTTTGCCCGCGGCTTCGCTCGCGTTAAATTCGGGGTAACACGGTTCCCCTTTGCCCCCCGGAATGGTCCATACAAACTTCCACCCCCCAATTTTAGGGAAGTGGGGGCTTAGAAAGAGACAAAAAGTAGCCTATGTCACTCTCCATCCCTTCAACTATCTCCACTTAAAAAATCACGTCAATTCGTCGCCCCGTTTTGCCGTGAAAGACGGACAAACAAACAAACACACACACTTTCCCATTTATAATATTAGTATGGATAATACACATCATCCTCCTAGCGTTTGTCCCTGCTTTTTGCCACGGCTCTATTGAGCCTCGGGTCCGCTCGGCAACATAATCCCAGGAATTGGCGTAGGCACTAGTTTTTACGAAACTAACTGCCATGTGACCTTCTAATCCAGAGGGGAAAATAGGCCTTTTTGGGATTAGATCCGGTTTCTTCACGAGGTTTTCCTTCACCAAAAAGCGACAGGTTTTTTTACCTACCTCCTGTTCTCAGCTAAACGGTATATAACTAGATAAAATAATCTGTGTCCAAAAATTTCATCTGGGGATTAACTCATCTTAACAGACTGAACAAAACTTGGGGAACAGGGCCAGAGGTCGCGGCTTCAGGAAGATTTTCTAGAAACTTGTACATACATAGAGTCAGCAGCAGAAGTATGTAAGCGGATGAGATGTTCAAAATAACTTCGGCACAACTTTATTGTCCAGCGAAAAAGAGCGGGCATAGACCATTTTCAACACCTCACTGGATAATCTAATTCCACTGCTCGCTACAACATTTTGCTATGCGAGGAAGTATGCAAAAACAGAAATCGTAAAGCAGCAGTAATGAATTTACACTAGATCAGACTGATACAACAGTTAGGCATGCCAACTTCAGCTTTGTGGCTTTGTTATAAGGGTTATCTAATGTGTATTTTGGTTAAAGTTTGTCGTTATTCACACTGTTCACGCACTGGGTAGCACATGAATAAATAAAGAAGGTAGAGTGACCGCGTTACACGTATATCTACATAAACGCGCGATTCCGGATAACCTAAGTTTTCAGTCGAATCACTTTTTAAATAATTTGAAACTAATTTGGCAAGGTACCTATATATACGTACTTTTTACACGTCTGTCAATTTTTTTTAAAGCCTGACCAGAAATATATGATCATGCGCTATGTTGCGGAATTACATTGGAACTAATTTCTTACACTGGCAATAATTAAATGACAGAATGATATGCATGTGTGAGTGCGCGTGATAGGCTGTCACTGTCATTGAGGCGGTTTACTTGAATTATAAGGTAAACTTTTTTCTCGATTTCGCTCAACTTTTTGATACTCTTTGCAGCAACTAACGAAACTTCTATTAGTTTGTATACATATTTTGAAAGTACGTTTCTTTTTAAATGGTATAAGTGGAACGCTTTTTTATTTTCTTGTTTCATTTATAAGTAATTCACCCTTATCTAACACCTAATTCGCGATTTTTGCTTGGAGAGGTGAAAAGAGTAAGATTTTTATTGATTAAAATAAAGTTATACTAGTACGTAAAATACATTAATACGTTGGAAAATGAGTCGTCTGAGGAATAAGTGAAACAGTTTTTCTTTTTCATTTTCATATATATTTGTTAAGGGAGAGTACGTTTAGCTAGAGCAATATTACGAAAAATGCCGAAGTTTAGGTGATATTTTTGGCAAGGTATTAAAGCATTTCACAAAAATAAAAATACAGAAATAAACATTCATGCTTTAATCAAATAATATAAAACATATAAGGGACCATACAAAGAATCAACGTCCTCACTAAACAAGCTCTGTAAGAACTCAGTTTTAGAGTATTAAATATTAATATATATAGACCCAAAGAACTTTTTTGCAATAACAAGACTTCAAAATATCTTAACAAATGCGATTTATGTGCGTAATTTCATTATTACCAATTTTCGTTTTCAAATCGTTACCGGACTTTTAAATAGCAAACCACAAAAAAATCACAAAATTATCCATAGTCAAGAGCGAAACATTGAAGATAATGAACATAATAAACTGCTGTACTAACTGCTACGAAATGTTGGAACAATATACCACCACCTATAAGGAACTCTGTTTCAGTTAATTCTTTTAAAGTTAAGTTCAAAAAACACATTTTAAATATACAGAAAACTTTAAATATATGTTATGTATAGTGCCAATATCCTCCAGAATCTTATTTGTACTCCTCTCATTTTTGTCACAATTTTGTTTTATTTAGTCTTTATTGTTGGGTATGACTGTTCAGTAACTGCTCATTAAAATCAATAGTTAGGTGCGATTTAAAAATGTTTATAATTTTAGATTTATATTTATATAAATTATTAGATTATTTCTGTTTAAATTAATTTTTTTTTGCATGTAGTTGCGCTCTCTCGGAAGGGTTTCCACGGAAGACCAGCGTCGTGGACCTGAAAAGGTACCTTGACATTTAAGCTGAGTGGAAACCAGACGCTTAACAATAATAAACTGACAGTGTTTTTTCTTAAAATAATACCTATAATATGCTTAAAACTATGTTTAAATAGTAGTTAAGTGTTTCTGAATAAAGTTTCTTCTATTCTATTCTACTATATTCTATTCTATTCTGTAAATAATACGCTCGAGAAATGAAACTTTTTCGCTGTGAAACATTTTCAAATTAACATCAGAGCTGACAGGTAAATAAATCAAGATGTCACCATACCATAGAGAATAATACGCTCTATATCACCATACTGAACTGTTGCCATATAAATGAAAATAACAGTGCCCTCTTGACAATAATCATATATTTATGGTCAGGCTCTAATTATTCTGCATTCACTTACTTATCTAAACTGACAGTTATCTGTCATGTTTTCCATGCGTTTCCTATACAAGCGGGCCAAGCGGCTTCCCGCTGTACTTTGCAACCGTCTAATATCATATCATGCACGGTGCGACTGTGACCAGCCGAACCTGTGACTCTGTTCCAGTTTCCTACTCCTGTTAACTATACAGTGAGGTTTAGTAGGTCAAGTCGTGTTACATAACAAAGCTGGTAAAATTGTTTATTTACTAAATGAGTGTTTTTGCGTGTCATGTCCCTGACAACATACAAGTTTAGGATTTACCTAGATAACTATAATTTATTGGTGATAATATTACATGTTTACGAGTAGATGCGATACAAACAAGTGTACAAACTTGACGCTAAATCGTGATTTCTTTCACCTATAATTGGATTTGATAATAATTACCTACTTAGAGCCAAAAAATATTATCAATTTATTTATCTCAATTACCAAACTTCGTTGGATAAATGTTGGTGTACTATAGTACATTACTTACCTAGGGCTGTAAAAAAAAGAAAGCCCGAAATCGCAGGTATTTGGGACCCGAGCCGCAGGCGAGGGTTGTAAATATGCGATAGAGGGCTTTCTTTTTTACTGGCCGTGGTGAGTACACAATTTTACGTCCCCACCTGGCCATAATGCGAGTTTTACCGTAAGCGTAGCGAGCGGTAAAACTCACATTATGGCCAGGTGTGACGTAAAAGATATTGCGGAACAATAAACATCGAAACGCATCTGGTACGCGTATATATGGACATTAAATTTATTCTGTGGTAACACACAGTATCTGGGGGCACGGCAGTGCCCTCGCCAAGTCGAATGCGAAGCAAACACTGCCGTACCATCCTTTACTGGAACCATTTCGCCGCATTTTCTGGCCCCTATTTGAGAACCTCTGGATAAGACCAGAACGCAGAAATTTTCGTCATTCAGTAAGCTATAATCACATACTTAAAATCCAAAATTTCAAGTCTGTAGGTCATTTAGTTCCGAAGTTAAGCGAAAGCAAAGTTTCGCATTTATGACACTCACTCACTCATGATCATCAAAATAGAACTAGTACTTCCCATAAACTCAGAGAGCTGAAATTTGGTACAGAGTTAGGGTTTAATGGCCACATAAAGGGAAAACTTTAAAAACTAGGATAATCGAAGATCTGGAGTACCTGGTGACCCTGATTAGAAAACAAAATTTGGACTAAGAGTGGCGGTGATACCCGCACACGTCGCTAGATGGCGCTGACTGTCGCTGTCGTCTAAATAAATCAATAAGCCCACGTTTCTACAAAAAGAAGTGAAATTCCACCAAAAACATTCTGTAAAAAACTAGCCAAGTCTCGATGGAGCTGCTTGTTTATCTCTAAAAAGTAATGAAATCTAGACAAAGTCGTGCCAAGTCTAAGGTTCCTTACTGCGATTTCTTTATTATTATAGTTAATGTTGTGTGACTTGGCCGTTGAAGGGTACACAAGGGTACAAAACCAGGTGCTCCAGCAGACACCAGATTCAATAACCAGTTATTGAATCAACGTTTCCCAAGTGGCAATTTTCCATCGTCAATGGGTAGCGGTTCTGGCGACAGATTGGTGCAATGGTGTCATGGATGGAGCACCTGGTTTGTACCCTTCAACGGCCAAGTCACACAACATTAACTATAATAATAAAGAAATCGCAGTAAGGAACCTTAGACTTGGCACGACTTTGTCTAGATTTCATTACTTTTTAGAGATAAACAAGCAGCTCCATCGAGACTTGGCTAGTTTTTTACAGAATGTTTTTGGTGGGATATAAATTTAGAGATATATGCTTGCTTGCATAGGATTGAGTTTAATTATATAAATGATTAATCAGTTTCTGAAGCTCCGATACACCCGTAATGCGGACATGCTGGAATTAGGCCATTAACTGGACTAATTGCGTCGGTTAGGTCTAGTCTAATCCGGGTCGCTGGACGATGTATGTATTAAGTGGGTAATATGTCTCTTCATTATAATGGGACATTCATACTACACAACTAGATAAATGATCTAGTATGCATATAAATATATGCACACTTTTTTATATACCTAGTGTTACAAAATTGTCAGTTACATTATCATCAAAAAAATTGACCCGAAAATATTGTAATTTCAATTTTCAAGTAATGGAATCCATCATGTCATGAACAAAGGACAGATCAGAAACATAGAACTCGATTCACATCGGATTTCCTATTTTTGAAAGGGACTTGGTACCATGCAGGTCTTAAAAAAATAAGGCAATAAGCTCCGTTGGGCCCATTGGATATGTGCTGCCGCGTACACAGATCGTATAAATAAATGGATTTACCTATGGTCTTAAATTGATTGAGAGCTTATGGTTTGAACCGACCGTAAACAATGTAACTATATATATACTCGAATATATATTATATATACAATCTAGATCCCACCCATACAATAACCTAACCTAAGTAGTTTACTGCAAATGGACCGAGGTGTACCACAAATCTTCTGCCTAATGCCAAAAGGCCTTAATTCGCTAGGAGTTTCATGTCGCATACGTCTATTTACAAATGGCGTGGCAGTAACGCATCGACCTTACTCCAGTCATAGTCTGGGTGGCCTTAGACTAGCACAAAGCAGTTACCAAACCAACTAAAGCGAAACTACTAGTAGTTTCGCTTTTGTACCTAGGTACAGCTTTATTTTTATAACCTCTAGGTCCTAAGGTTCTTAAGTACTTTGTGATATTGCATGGCTTTAGCCATATCCACACTGCGTGTTCCTTTTCTCTTCCACTTTTTTTTCGTCTATTGCGCATTAAAGTATACTCTAACTCTAAATCACATTAACCTAACCTAACCGACCAAATTATGAGATGTTCAGATTATGTTTTGAAGCTTAAATGTATAAGTTCACCGGGTCTTTACGATTGCAATATTGCCACAAGTGGTCTAGCATCCAATTATACTTCGAAAAGGCAAAAACATGCGGGCTCCTCTCACCCAATCTAAAAGCCAGCTGTCGTTGTGGCGTGTCTCCAGCCTTTAGTTTTTTTTTAATTTGCATTTTTATACACAATACGGCTAGGTTTCAACTAAATAACACTAGGCTAGTCATTACTGGCTTACTCGTGCTACCCCGGTACAAGGTTGGCGCGTCGCCAAACGCCAATTAACCTTGCAAGCCCCATGACAAGCTCATATCTGCTGACCTCACCACAATGCTGATGAAATACTAGTTGCGAAGTATCTTCATGACAGATACTGCAAAGGGTGCTTTTACACTGTCATCAGTTGATAGGCATGATCAAATTGGTTAGATATCTATTGCAGAATGTGGCTGAATCCGCTTAATTACTATATTATACGGACCAAACTTAAACGTTCCGGAGACGTAAGGTCCATACTGGTATTTACTTTATATATGGTACTGATGCCTATTCTTTTTTTTAGCTATTAGAAACATCTTATACTCAGCAGCAGATCTTACACGCGCGGCCTTGAAATCCAATGCAGATGCCTGCCATGACTGCCGTAATGCAGATGCCACTTAAATAAACAGAGCATATGGATAGAAAAAGCCCTTGACTTGTGTCTTTTTGCGATATTACCGTATCAAAATCTTGGAACGAAATTCAGTACAAGTGAGTTGCCAAAAAGTTACACGAGTTTCTTACGGAGCCCCAAAACCTTACCAATATAGGTCATGGTCTCGAAAACCGAAACAGCTATGCGGGATCGGAGATCGTATGTATCACCGACATCACCGTATGTGGTTCCCACTTCCCATATAAACGGGAATAACTGTCAAGGTCTCCCACGACCTTGAAAATCTTACCACGTTACATATACAAGATACTCCGCTTAGCGCGTTATTTCTTTGAAACCTAAGCTGCCAAAAAGAAGGGGTGCGGGAGGGGAACACGCAATGATAGACAGGGAACGCGCGATTAGCCCGTGGGCGTAAGAGAGAGTCAGACATTAATAGTTGCCATGGAGACGTACTAAGTTTACTGTCACTTCCAATAATTAGTGTCTTACTATAGATAGAGTGAAATTACTTTAAGCGTGGCAGCGGGGGTCGCCCGGCAATGCGGGGTCTTGGGGTAATTAATTATGTGTACGTACCTATCTATTTACTACTTTACTGTTCTAATAAAATTTGCAGTATACTTATATGTACAGATATTAGGAATTAGGGAAATTAGTGACATTAAGAAATTTTTGGCTTTTTTGACTATAGCACTGTTTAATATTGTATTTTTATTATTTTAATAAATAAGACATCCTGTTAGCTTTAATAATCGTCTGTACATAAATATACTTAGATTTAGATATAGATATAATTTAAATTAAGGCCTCATTGCATGCTATTTATGGCTAAATGTGTGATCGTTTATATTACTTTAAGGTCTATTGTTAACCACATTTAATGCAAATAAAGAACTATACTATACATAAATAAAATAATGGAAGAGCAGTAGCCAATGAAAGCCCTTTAATATGTAAGTAAGTTGTATTTCATATTTATGGTTTGTCCGAGTAATAACGGATGATCTTTATTTTCCAATAACAGTTACCCATCGCGCATTTTCTTCCGTACGGATAAACAACGTGATCGTGATAGAAAACCTGTTAATCTTGCCATTATGTCACTAAATACAAACTTCGAAATTACAGTTATAATTTGACGGAGATATGTAATATATAGGTACCTACGAAACTTGGAAAGCCTGGTGATGGGATCCTGCCTTTTCGCCGAATAATGTTTCCCAAACTGTTTCATTTGGCATACTGCATTTTTTTCTGAAACTGTAAACTTTTCAGGGTTTGTTTCATAATCATCGTGTTGAACCATATAGGTTAGGTTAGGTTTGTTTTATAACAATCCTGAAATTCTTATAGTTTCAGAAAAAAATGCAGTATGCCAAATGACACAGTTTGCAAATGATACAGTTTGCAAATGACACAGTTTGCAAATGAAACAGTTTGGGAAAGGTTATTCGGCGAAAATGCAGAGAACCCCTTGTGAAATTTTACTTGCTTTCTTTCTTGTGCTAAATAATTTTGAAGATGATACCTACAAATGAATTTTAATGTATTACGCTACCTCCCGACTCGACTTCTCATAACGTAGTTAGATAGTTATATCAAGTTCACCATTATTCTTGCTTCTCGGTTCCTTCATTATCTATACAGTCTAATAAATAAAAGAGGCAATGGCAAAATAAATACCACCACAACAGAAACAAAACAAACCAAACAAAAGGGGCGGTTAGCGCGATTTTTCACTAGATCGGCAGCGCTCTCGACAATAACATGTCTTTATTTACGCTGTGAAAAAAGACGGTTCTTCAAAAGTTTGAATCAACCATCCCACTCCCTACCTTTCAGTTGAATTATAGGTTTCTTTAGCAGACTTTATATGAATTATGTATTTGTAGTAACGGGACTTAACCGCGTATATAATATATGAATATATATTATGCGTGTTTTATATGAATTATTCGAGCACAGCAACACATGATAATCTTTACTAGAGTCCGACTATATTAACTCTGCGGAACAAAAACCGGAACTGCCGGATACGTAAATTGTTTTCGATATACTTTGAGCTTGGCTACCTTTAAAAGTTTTTTTTTAAAGTCAATTTACGAATCAGGGAATAAGTTTGGCTGATGGCTGTTTCATTGAAATATGAATATTGGAGTACACAACGGAGATCAATTCATATTGAATCAGATCAGTAAAGCCGACTCGGTCTAGTTTGGTGCCGTCGCCATGCATTCGTTACCATAATAATCGGGTCACATACATTATTTATGAACGAGGTAATACTAGAATCGTGAATACATCGTTAGGCCGAATTGTGTTTTATGTTGATTGAAGTAATGAGACGTTGACGCAGACGGAAGATTTGTTGTACGAAAAAGACATTACCTAATCTTTTATACGCTTACGTGTATTTGGTTACTACGCACGACATGTTACCCAAAATCATACGTGTGCTAACTCGGGGCACACATACTATAGTGATGTAGCAAAATGTTTTATCGACAAAAATATATCGATGTTAAAGTCAACATCTAGATGTTAGTGAACATAAATAAATATGATTTATTTTTTCGTAACAATCGTAGAGGAATATTACCTCGTATATCATTCTTACTCTAGCATATGAATGGCACTGACAGAAAATTGTTTTATTTTGATTGAAATGACATCAGCATAATTTTATGAGGCTCTTATTGTTATTAACCTTTTTATAGTTAGTAATCCAGAATTTTCAATGAGAATTCAAGGAGGATTTTTAAATCCCTAGAACGTGCCCCGAGTTAGCACAGGTATGCGAAATACACGAGAGTTAAACCACAAGCATGTAGATTTTGTAGCACAAGTACATCTGTCGGTGGAAATTAACATCTTTAATTTTTTACCTACTTCGAATATTTTGAAGGAGGTTCTATGTACGAAATGCCTATCATTTCATATGGAACTCCAGCTTTTCGGTGTGCGACTATAATTGACTAATTTTCTCTGGGTGGAAATAGAGTTGTACTTTCTCGAGAACGTTCTCCGATTTGTATGGAGAATATTCTAATCGGAGACCATTCTCGAGAACGGCATAACTATAGTTCACCTTCCCACTGAATAATTATGTAAAATCTACACCTATTTTTGAGAGTAACTACTTACTCTCAAAAATAGGTGGACTCCGAACCTCTGAATGCAACTAAGAAAGCGCTACAGCTAACTTAACTCTCGATTCTGCACATTTCCGTATTCAGGGAACAAAATGAAACATTACAGCATCGGAGACACGTAAACCGCTTTCAGTACGATTGGTATAATTTATTCAGGCGAGGCCGGGACAGCGGCCACATTATTCATCGGCGGGATTATTGCGACGCGTTTCTCTTTGTGACTTTACTGGTCGCCGTTATGAGCTCCTGGTACAAGTGACAATTTTGGAAATTATTAACCCAAATTATTCTTAAAATTTTGCAAACATTTAAATATTGTCCTTTTCTTACAAACAACACAGTCAAAATGACGGATTTTAAAATTGGAAATTAGTTTCTTTTAGGTGTACCCATTCAGCGTTAATCACGACACGTTGTCGTCACGTTTTTACGAAGCATTTTCGCTACATAGCGGGAAACCAACGTTGGCAATGTTATACTATAGCGTAGCGCTACTTGCGTAGCCGTAACATAGCGATGTATGTGTTAATTGCACTCCTATACGAACTTCCACACCTCTGTTCGCCCTGTTACAGGATTTCTTTGTACTAGATAAGTAGGTATCAGGGTTAAAATATAATTTATAATAATTTACCCGTTGATGCCTGTAACTCCTCACTAACAAGCATCTGGATTTAGCAAATTGTTGTGTATCTTAAATTAGTAGATTGAAACATCTGGCTTTATAATCTTATTCTGTAGTTCATTAGGTATGGTACTAACAAATTATGAAACTGCAAAACTTTTTTCCCCACAGTCGTATTTTGAATAGCTTTAAAGTAAGTAACTAAAAAGTCAAACACCGCAAAAATACAGTGTAAATACTATGTTTTTTAATAAACTATTTACAGCAATAAATTTTCCTCCACAATCGTCAGACAGACGATATTTTCCAAAATGACTAAACGTAAAATGCAATCACCTGATAAAAGGTATCCGAAACCGCGATAAAACTTTTTTAGTCCAGCGATGTAGCGATTTATCTAGACTGATGGTTATTGTTATGGGCTAAGAAAGGTAGAAATTGTCTTTGGGCGAGATGGCAAAGCATTATAGTACCTATTTGACTATAGGCATTTAAAATAACATTATAATTTACAAATAACATTGTAGTTTATTATTTACGTTGATTCTATTAACTGTTTAAAAAAAAACATACGTTAGAATATTTTAGATTGCGAACCAATTTTTATTCTAAAAGATATTAAAATAAATATCAATGAATGTCTATTTCCAGTTATTGTTATATATGAGAAGGACAGTAATATATATTTACCATGGGTCTAAAAGTTACCTGAAATAAATGATTTTATTATGTATTTATTAATATTGACAAACGCACGGTTGCTAGATGCCTTGGCCATTATTTTATTGAAAACTGAACTCCAAACCTTACGCGTAAAGGTAGCTTTTCTAATATTGAATATTCAAATACGAGGTCGTAGAAGCAGCGGAATTGACTCTCAGGTGTTCTAGAAAGTCTTTAATGTTTAATTATGAACAAAGTGAAGCCATGGAAAGGTCGTAAGTTTAAAACAATATGAGGTTATTATTTTATAGTAGTTCGTTAGATATTGTAGCTAGCTTACGCTAGGACCGTATATTGTACCGTTTCATGCTTAAGTTATCACATTTGAAATTCTCTTTATATTGCTTCCATAGGTAAAGTCAGGTATTTAGACTATATTAGACGTCATACACAAATGTGTTTGAGTCTCGCAGTACCAACAGAGCACTAATGAGCAGACTGGATTACGGACGGACAGACGGACATGACTAATCTTATAAGGGTTCCGTTTTTGCCATTTTGGGTACGGAACCTGAGTATTTTGTTAATATATTTACTATCTATATGTGTGTTCGGTTCCGAAGAGGTGGACTGTACTTTGCTATAAGTTTGCGAAATATGCGAATAGTGGTGGGTGAAGTGAGGAGGTTGTTATTAACTTCTTTATCGGTCTACGTTAAAAGTGTTCGGTGTAAATAGGGAGCTTACCTTCGAACGCCGTGGCTGCTTCGGCAGAACCGCTGGTCGCTATCGGATACTGTTGGTGCTAGTTGAAAAGTGTCCTGTCGCTCGCTAGAGTAAACCTTAAAACCGTTACCTCCAGTCGTCCGAATTAGACCTTGGTTTATGCACGGTTGTCGTCAGCTGGCTCCGAATACACTACACTGGTTATGATAATGCTGCGAGAGAGTCGATAGTGGTGCTTTACGAAAGAGCGCGAAAACGAGAATTGTGGCTACGGATAGCGTATGGTTCGACACACGTTCGTTCGTTAACTGACTGGAAAACCGGTCATTACAAAAATCTACTGCAACGCGGTGTTGCCATACTAGACACAAAAAATATATATACAAAACACAAGAGCTAAACTAAACATTCTGCCAGCCCAAAATACGTTAGTATTTTGATTAGACGAAAAAATAGGAACACGAATGTCGATAAAATTTAAAGTAAGCGAAAACTGGACGACACGGTCATAGTGGAGAGCTAGATTTTGAGCTATTTCAATCGAGAGAAGCTCGAGTGAGGCGTCTGCCCGCCCTCAAATGACCCATCACGAGAGCGAGAACGAGTGTTGCTACGGAGACGGGAGCGGCAATCAGGCCGATAGCGATAACTAAATATAGAGCGAAGATGTAAAAATGGAAAGGACGAGAGGAGTTTGAGAACGAAAATGGGAACGAGAGCGATGACGAGAGTGAGAGCGACGATGAGAGCGAACACGAGAGTGGGAACGAGCGCGAAGACGATAGTGAGAGCGAGAGCGGGAGCGAGAACAAAGTTTGGATTTGAAGGCGAGCGAGAACGAGAACGATAGCCATCGCTAGGCTGAGGGCGAGGACGGGAGCGAGAATCGGAGCGAGAGCGAGAGTCAGAACGAGAGCGAGAGGCAGAACGAGAGAGAGAGTCAGAACGATGGCGAGATCGAGAGTCGAGGCGAGAACGAGAAGGAGAGCGAGAGTAGGAGCGGGGTTGAGAGCTGGAGACGATAGGTTATGCGACAGGGCAGTAGCTAGGGTGAGAGCGACAAGAGGGGCGGTAATCGTCTGCCGTCGACGCGCGCCAGCATTACCCATCAGGACCCAACCAAACACGGTATTGAAGGCAGTAGCTTGCCCTGGATGCCCGTGGACCAAACCAGGACGCAACGATGAGGCGACAACGTTAACGCTAAGAAGCAGGTCTACCGGCCCCGGAGTGTGCCACGAGAGGTCAGCTAAATCCAAATCCCCAATATGGTGCCATGAAGACTCGTCAACAAGCTCGGAGGGTGTATCCGGACAAATCTTTGGAAGCAGGTAAGCCTCTAACGCGAAGGTACCGCTAGGATCTCCACTCTTAGACACAACATTAATGGACAAAGTTCCACCTGGCTGAGACAGGGACTCACCAATGCCAGTCACTGCATGTTCCCCATAATCTACATGAAGACCAAGCTTCTTAGCACATGCCTCACTCACAAAATTACAAGCACTAGCGCCATCGAGCAAAGCCCTAACTGGAACGAAGTCCCCTTGGGCATCTTTCATCAGCACTAGCTGTCTTAAACAATGAAGGAGCCGCTATGTTATTCGCCACCATAACCAGTGGGTTCGGAGTATCTAATTGACCTTTCGAATTATCTACATCTGTGGCGGTAATCATGGGTGTACTTGCACTCTCAAAATGCAGTAGCGAGTGATGTGAGAACTTACAGTGTTCACACCGCTGCTTTGATTTGCAGGATTTCACCAGGTGACCGCCGGACTAACACAAAATGCACAACTTGTTCTCCTTGACACACTTGAAACGAGTAGCGGGGTCATAGCTCAAGAAGGTCGGACAAGAAGCAATGCCATGAGCTTCCCTACACAATACACATACTGACCCAGCTACAACCAAAGCGATTTTGGACTTACTAGCATTACTAGCAGACTTACTGCTACTAGGTTGGGTTCTATCACTAACAAATGCTGCAGCCTCCAAAGCCCGATGCCTTCTTTCAATAAAGTCTTGCAATTTATCAAGCTCCGGAATACTATCAGAGTTATGCTCCAACTCAAACTGCTCCTTTGTGCATTCATCTAACTTTGACCACAGCAGTTGGACAAGCATAAAATTCTTGTCTGGCAGGTTAAACGCTGTCAAAATGGACAAATTTTCATTAAAGACCCGTTGTACCCTGAGGAGGTCACTAGCCCGAGACGCTTTCACTGGCTCACACTGCACAAGCTTATCATAGTAGGTAGTCGCTATCATTCTAGTTTTATTGTACTGTTTGTACAGTATATTATATGCTACCAAATAATTATCATCAGTGACAGGATAATTTTTAATCAGGTCATAGGCTTAATTTTGAACGCTAGACAACAAGTAATGAAGTTTCTCTACAGGGGCTATATCCACCAAAGAGTTGAACAATTGGATAAATGATATCCAATTCTCTACTTTTGAGTCAAACGGCCTTATTTGTATCTTCGGTAACTTAGGTAAGACCGGTAGGGGCGCTGCCGAAATGCCAGAACTTCCAACGACAGGCTTGGAAATCGATAACAAACGAGCTCTTACTGCTCTTAACTTCGCGTCAAACATCGACGTGTAAGAGCATATCTCGCGGTGGTCGCTTGGTGGAGCGCTACTCAAAATCCTTACTTGTGCTTCGTGAAAGCCCTTAGCTATGGAAGATAATTCAGTCTCTGTGCATAACGCTAGATCTTAGTTAGACAACATCTGCAAATGTTCTATCCGCATGACCTCATAATTTCGTGCAACTAACAGCGGATCCGCGTTCGCCCCAGAGTCCGACGACTTATCCCCATGTCCCATTTTGTAAACAAAGTAAATAATCACTACAATGTAATTATTAACAAGGGAATTAAGGGAAAACACGAAATTAAACTAAAATTAACCTCAAACCAAACAATAACAATACTGACTAGACAGCTGACAGTGACACCTGACAGCTATAACAATGTTGCCAGCGGTATTAAAAACAATAACAGACGAACGAATGATTCCAACGACAGTTAAAAGCACCACTATGCAAACAACCTTCTTACTTCTTACCCTACCCTCAACAATTTTAATAACTAGTACCTTACTTAAAAACTTGTCGATGACAAAACGAATTTCGACAATACAAGTGACTTTGCGAAAAGAAATGACATAATTTTTAAGAAAAAAAAACCGACTTCCATGGGGGTAGCCGGTGAAGCATTATTGTAGATGGTGCACTTAGATTCCATACAATGAAATAACTTGCTTAACAAACGCAGCGGAGAGGACAAATCGCCAAACCTGAACTATGCGTCGTTGAAGAGTTCCGTTCTGATCATCATCAGCAGTTCCACTTCATCAAATGTCACTCTTTTGAATGAAAATGCTTGACTTGTTGATAAAAATACAAAAATCACTATGTGTAAGCCCTTAAGATTTGAGGAGTTCCCTCGATTCTTCATGGATCCCATCATCAGAACTTGAGCTTGACGAAAATTTGTCCTGACAATTAAACTTGCTAAACAAACACAGCGAAGAGGACAAATCGCCAAACGTGAACTATGCGTCGTTGAAGAGTTCCGTTCTGATCATCATCAGCAGTTCTACTTCATCAAATGTCACTGTTTTGAATGAAAATGATGGTTTTGTTGATAAAAATATAAAAATCCCTATATGTATGCCTTTAAGATTTGAGGAGTTCCCTCGATTCCTCATGGATCCCATCATCAGAACTGCGTTTTGACAAAAATGGGACCAATCTGTATATATATACTTACAATCAAAAAAAGAATTTTCTAAATCGGTTCAGACATGACGGAGTTATGGAGTAACAAACATAAAAAAAAAAACATACACGCCGAATTGAGAACCTCCTCTTTTCAAATCTTGAAGTCGGTTAAAAACCAAAGGTCACCTATCAAATTATGCGATTCGAAAGACCAAAAATGTTCGGTTCCGAAGTGGTGGACTGTACTTTGCTATAAGTTTGCGAAATATGCGAGAAGTGGTGGGTGAAGTGAGGAAGTTGTTATTAACTTCTTTATCGGTCTACGTTAAAAGTGTTCGGTGTCAATAGGGAGCTTACCTTCGAACGCCGTGGCTGCTTCGGCAGAACCGTTGGTCGCTATCGGATACTGTTGGTGCTAGTTGAAAAGTGTCCTGTCGCTCGCTAGAGTAAACCTTAAAACCGTTACCTCCAGTCGTCCGACATAGACCTTGGTTTATGCACGGTTGTCGTCAGCTGGCTCCGAATACACTACACTGGTTATGATAATGCTGCGAGAGAGTCGATAGTGGTGCTTTACGAAAGAGCGCGAAAACGAGAATTGTGGCTACGGATAGCGTATGGTTCGACACACGTTCGTTCGTCAACTGACTGGAAAACCGGTCATTTCAAAAATCTACTGCAACGCGGTGTTGCCATACTAGACACAAAAAATATATATACAAAACACGAGAGCTAAACTAAACAATGTGAAATCTCTAAAAATTATCGAAACTCACACCTTGGGTACATAACGTAGTTTTGATTGCAAAATAAATGTGGATATGTTTAGTGAAAGGGCCCAATTTGTCGATTTCCAAGAGCGCTTTATTCTTTCACTAATAGGTAGCTTGTATTGTGTAGTTTAGGACGTACTAATAACTCCATATCGGCACAAATTATCAATATGATCATACAACCTTCTGCATAGAAAACCAAAGAAAGACCGAAATGGTGTTCCAGTAAATATCCTGTAAATAATTTAAGACACCAATCGTCCTGAAAGCGGTTTACGTATCTCCGAACCGGGACTTAAATGCTTAATTTGTTCCCTTGTACAGAAAAATGCGTGCTGACAAACTCGGGCCTTCCAATTAGGCAAAGTGCCTTCATGCGCTACGATACGCCTTCCGTTCGCAACTTTATTGGAAATTCCACTAATTTATCATTCGGGGCTCGTGTGTAGTTAAGATTTATGTTTCTTTCGGTATTTGCTATTAAATTGACAACAAGACGGCGTCATGAATCGATAAGTACGCAATACTTTTCTTACTCTACCTATGCACTGGTTTTCTAATCTTAATTATACGGGAAGATACAGTTAGCATTAGCAAAAATAAAAATCTATTGTATGACCTCCTAGCCTAGTCGATAGTAACTCTGCCTACGAAGCGGGAGGTCTCGGGTTCGAATCCTGGTAAGGGCATTATTTGTTTGTCTTTCACGAATATCTGTTCCTGTGTTATGGAATAGACTTTGCATTGATTCAGTGTTTAAGTGGTTCGCATGGTGCATAACAAATTATAGTTACATGAGTAATATTGATTGATATTTTGTTGCCGCGATGAGAGTATGATTAATCTTGACAGATTTGCCACACACTGTCAAAATTAATATGGATTGACAGCTATATCAATCTTATTCTAATCGCCTTTTAGCAGCATCATAATAGTTATTTGAGAGATTAATAAAGATAACATGTCTATTATTATTATAACATAAGTGAATCCTCCTTTTTTGTAAAGCGTCGGCAACGCGCATGTGACTCCTTTGGAGTTGCAGGCGACCATAGGTTGCGGTAGCTGCTTACCAGCAGGCGGGCCGTATGCTTGTTTGACACCAACGTGGTATAAAAAAAAGTTTGTACCTTTCACCATCCGTCAGCAGAGCGAAAAACGATAAGTTTTTATTAGCTTTGCTATTTTTACATCCAACCACATCGCACTAAATTATTTTTTTTCGTGATGACATTGTTCCGAGTTCCGAGTAGCGTCATCGTCGGTACGACGTGCGTTCAGTGAGCGCGTTGGTAGCCCACTGACTTTAGCTCCCTCGAGGGAGGCGCATAATGCCCGGAATACACGAGGCTAGTTTTTCAAGCCAGTATAGTAAGCTAGTGCTAGTAAGCTAGCAAGCTAGTGGGTCTATCTTCGTGTATACAAAACTAGCTTAACTTTTAGGCTAGTAAGCTAGTGCTGAAGGCAGGATAGTTTTAATAGCTTGCCGTTCTATTTTTTGAGCTAGTAGCGCCCCCCACCACCGATTTCGCTAGCCTGGCTTGTGTACTATCTTCGTGTGGCCGGCGAAGCTAGTATCCGTCCGGCTAGTGCGCAGTGACCACGTGCGTTTGTTTGTGTTTTGCTTTTGCGTTTGGCTTATTCCCAAATATTGTGATCTCGTTAGATTATTAAGTATTATAATTATAAGTATATTTGACTGCCACAGCATTTAATAAATGCTTAATTATACCCAAATATTGTGCTTGTGATCTCGTTAAATTATTAAGCATTATAATATAATTATGAGTACATTTGCCTGACACAGCATTCAAGAATGCATAATTGTTCCCAAATACTGTGGTTGTGATAAAGTACTACTTCGTTAGATTATTAAGTAATTATAAGTAGATATGATTGCCACAGCATTTAATAAATGCGGATTCTATTGTACAGGTGGAGGTGGTAAAGCTATTGGTGTCGTTTGATTATAAAGTGTTCACTTACTTTCTAATGCAAGATTTTTAATAAAAAAACTTTATAATACAAACCTTAATATTTCCTTTCAATGCGTTGTAGATTTCAATACATGCTTCTGGTATAAATTTGCCTATGGCACATCTTGAAACCCGATTAAAGTGACTGAGCCTCCTGTAACTCGTGCCGGACGAAAGGAAATCTAAAGTGATCTCCAATTTTATTCTTGCTGGTAACGCCTGTCTCATAATGGTATCCATTCGTTGTATTTTCGGCGTTACAAGACTCAACAGAATATCGAACATATCAGGCGTCATTCGCAGAATACTTTTGTACTCGCCTAGATCTGCATTTCGGAGTTCTTTTAAAAGCAAAGCAGATGATCCACGTTCACTCCTCCTTAAAATCCAAGGTCTTGTCCATACACGTTTTTCTAATATATCTTCAAGTAATTCATCTAATACAAATTTACATAGTTTCCGAAGTAATTGTTTCAATCGTACTGTGTTCTTTTTACGAATGACGTTCATATTTACCGACGATTTTTTTACGACACTACGATACTGTGCAATGGTACTGGCACTGTCGAACTGACTTAAAATTACTGGCATCATGTAGACAGCACTAGCCAGTGTTCAAGCGAGGACAGTTTTACTAGCTTCCTAGCTTACTAACTAGCTTACTATACTGGCTTGAAAAAACTAGCCTCGTGTATTCCGGGCATAACGTAGGTATATAACTCGCTCGCGCGGGCATGATTCATAGGCCTGCAAAAACGAAGATCCCGACGAATTGATAACCTCCTCCTTCGAAATCTTGAAGGCGGTTGAAAATAAATTACGTCGGTCTCAAAATGTTGATTACAAAATAATAAGCCGGAGTTAATATTCTTTAGAAGTGTACCTATGTATATGTAAGTAACATTAAATTAATTTGCTAATTGTATGTGCCTTTCATGTATTACCGCTCAGGAAAGGGGTCTTATAAATAGATACAAATACGACGCATGTCGTCCTTAAAATCGTTAAGAGGCTGACCACACCCGATGACCTTCAAATGGACTTTACTCAAACAGTTTTTTACCTATAACTACTTGTTTTGAGAAAGTAAAAAAAATATATCGTCGTTGCGCTTTCCAAAACATACATGTGTTTCGACATTACTTTTCAGTCCAAACCACCAGTCGAAAGTCTATAAAAATAAGACATTAAATTGAAGAAAAATCAGTATTTACCTATGAGTTAGAAATATCCCCTGAAATATAACTAGTTTAGTCGTTATTAATATCTTTCAGTTTTATTGCACATATCAGGTTTGGTTTGAGTCTACTGAGTAAACTATGCACATATCAGATCTAGTTTCTATATTGTTTTACAAATTTTGGTTACGTATGTGTTTAAAACTATTTGTATCTAAGTGATTATCTAATTTTTTATGCATGTGAAAGCGAAATGAAACAATAGATTAATTAGAAAAAGGGTTTATTACAAAAGAGTATTGACACTTTTTTAAACTTAGAGTATCATCATATCAGCCGAAAGACGTCCACTGCTGGACATAGGCCTCCCCGAAAGAGTGCCACAATGACCGGTCCTGCGCCACCCGCATCCAGCGGACTCCCGCGACCTTCACCAGGTCATCAGTCCACCTTACGGGGGGTCTACCCACGCTGCGCCTTCCGGTTCGTGGTCGCCACTCGAGAACCTTTCCGCCCCAACGGCCATCGGTTCTACGAGCAATGTGCCCCGCTCACTGGCACTTTAGTTTAGCGATTCGGAGGGCTATATCGGTTACTTTGGTTCTGCTGCGGATGGCCTCATTTCTGATGCAATCACGCAGAGAGACTCCAACCATAGCCCTCTCCATTGCCCTTTGGGTGACTTTGAGCTTTCTTATGAGGCCCATTGTAAGCGACCACGTTTCAGTACCATATGTCATCACTGGCAACACACACTGGTCAAAGACTTTTGTCTTGAGACACTGCGGAATATTGGACAAAAAGATGTGCCGTAGCTTCCCGAACGCTGCCCAACCGAGTCGGATTCGTCGATTGACCTCTTTCTCGAAGTTGGATCTACCTAACTGGACAGTATGTCCTAAGTATATATAATCGTCCACAACTTCGAGTGTAAAGTCTCCGATTGTAACGGGAGTTGGTGCTACATGGGTATTTGACATGATCTTCGTCTTATCCATGTTCATCTTTAGACCAACTCGCTCGGAGGCTTTACTGAGGTCATCGAGCATCGTACTCAAATCCTCCATGGTCTCAGCCAAGACTACTATGTCGTCAGCAAACCGAAGGTGAGTGATGTACTCGCCGTTTATGTTAATGCCTAGCCTTCTCCAGTCCAGAGTCTTGAAAACATCCTCCAGTGCAGCGGTAAACAGTTTAGGAGAAATAAAATCTCCTTGCCTGACTCCCCGCTGCAACGGAATAGGCTTCGAGTTCCGGTCCTGGAGTCGGACTGACATAGTAGCGTTCTCGTACAAACACTTCAGCACTTCGATATAGCGGTAGTCCACTTGGCACCTCTGGAGAGATTGTAGTACAGCCCAGGTTTCGATCGAGTCGAAGGCTTTCTCGTAGTCCACGAACGCTAAGCAGAGGGGCAGGTTATACTCCTCAGTCTTCTGTATAACCTGACGGAGCGTATGGATGTGGTCTACGGTACTAAAGCCTCTTCGGAAACCGGCTTGTTCGGGAGGCTGGAAGTCATCTAGCCTGCGTGCGAGACGGTTCGTAATGACTCTTGAAAACAGCTTATAGACATGGCTCAGAAGTGAAATGGGTCGGTAGTTCTTCAGTAACGCGTTATCACCCTTTTTGAAGAACAATACCACCACACCTCTGTTCCATGCCTTAGGCGTTCTCCCTTCTAGTAAAACGGAGTCGAACAACTTCTGAAGGGCCATAAGGACCGGTTTACCACCCGCCTTCAGAAGTTCGGCTGTAATTCCGTCTTCACCAGGTGCCTTATTGTTTTTGAGCTGTTTAAGAGCCATTCTAATCTCGTACAGGCTGATGTCCGGGATGTCTTCGGTATAATGTCGGGTCAGTCTAGCTCTAGGGTCTTCCGCCAGATCAACTTCAGGTCTGCTAGTTGATGTGTATAGCTGTCCATAAAAGTCCTCTATCTCCCCCAGAAGCTCGGGTCTGGATGAAACAATTCTACCATCCTCAGTTTTTAATTTGGCGAGCTGGCTCTGCCCAATAGACAAATCTCTTGAGAAAACTTTAGAGCCCTTATTCCGCTCAATGGCCTCTTCAATACGATTTGTATTGAATTGGCGCAAATCACGGGTAAGGCACTTAAGAGATCCGTTTATTGAGCTGCCGGTATAATGACGAATCTGCTGAGGATTGCAGAACCATTTCTCTCCTTTCCTCGATGAGTTTCTGAGTGGAGTCAGAGAGCCTTTTCGTTCTGTTGCTCCGCTGGGCCTTAAAAAACTTAGACCCAGTACTATGGACAGCTTCCACAAACCCGTCGTTAAATTCGTCCACATCGCCGCCTAGACAATCGAAACGGTTTTGGAGTTCCAGCTGGAAGCTCTCAGGGTTTTTGATTTGAAGTGCTGCTGGACGGAGCGTAGACTTCATCAGTCGAGAGCGCTCTAGCTTAACACATATATTTAATGTGCCTCTCATCAGACGGTGATCACTTCCGGTTTTAACCGTATTGATCACAGAGACATCATTGAATATATGCTTCTTCGTCGACATGATGAAGTCAATCTCGTTTTTAGTTGCACCGTCGGGACTCATCCAGGTCCATTTCCTGTGCTCACGTTTCTTGAAGAAGGAGTTCATCATGTAGAGTCCCTCCTTCTCCAAGAAGCCAGCCAGTAGTTGGCCCCGGTGGTTCCGACTTCCAAATCCAAATTGCCCCACTCTCAGCTCTTCACCATCTCTCTTGCCCAGTTTCGCGTTGAAGTCCCCCATAACAACGGTGAAGTAGGTTTTGGAGCTATGCATGGCCTTCGATATATCCTCATACATAGCCTCCACCTCGTCATCGGAGTGTGCCGAAGTCGGCGCATACACCTGTATGACCTTCAACGAGTACCTCTCGGATACTCTGAGTACAAGGTACGCCACCCTAGTCGACACACTCTCGATCTTCACCACGTTGTTCACGAGGGACTTATGGACGATGAACCCGACACCTCCCTGGGACTGTTGGTCGCCCTCCCGGAAATAAAGCAAGTTGCCGGACTTTAGGATTATCGTTTCCTCCCCCTCTCTTCGGACTTCAGATAACCCTATGACATCCCAACGCAACTTGCTCAATCCTTCCTCCAGTTCCACTATCTTTTCGTCGGTCCGCAGTGTACGCGTGTTATATGTTGCCAGGGCCAGAAGTCGTCGGTGGTGGTAGCCGGATCTTTGCCGGAGATTCTTAGCACCCCTGACCCCGCTAGTACCCTGGCCGATACCATAACCAGGGCACCGGGGGTCGCCGGACACTCGGGGCCGTGGTTTTTTGGTTCTTATCATGGGGGGTGAATGCCGTAATCGCCTCGGTTGGCATGCGGGTTGGCGATCGCAGTATCTCCACCGCACTCCGAGGATGCTGCTGCCCATCCCCCGGTGGTCTTGGCCGTAGTTTCAGGACATACTCCGGGTCCAAACTTAAAGTTTAACCTATGTTATTGTCACGTTAGGAAAGCTGTCAAAAACGTTGTTTTAGTTTAATCGGTTTAATATTAGTACTGCATGTATAATATTTATATTTAAGCCGGTAGTCATAATACTGATCTAAGATTATTCATGAAGCAAGTTATCATAGAAATATTGATAGTCTCGGTGCATGTATTTCTTCAATGACTGTAAGCTGTTATATTTCGTTTTTTCTAGCTTCCTAGGCATGTCATACATGGCAGACAGTTGAACACTAGACGCACGGACTCTTTGAGGCAACAGTTGCCAATCGTCTGGATGTCGTAATTTATAAAATACTTCGCCATTTTTATAAAGCAGCCCCCTGATATCGGTTACAACGGGATCTCCGACCTTTTTTCCGGGTCTGATAGAATCAAACTCACACACCAATTCGTAATTTTTGAAAAATGTGTAGTCTAAGTGATGTATGATGTAAGGATTAGTCGGTCGCGCTTGTGACATTAGATTGATGTAATCGCTAGGAGCGAATATTGGAGGCTTGAACAGATTTTCTAATGTAGAGTGAACACTATCGATTTGCATCATTGTATGGCCTTTTTCAAGAATTCGCTGTTCAATCTCGATGTGTTTATCATTTGTAAAATTAAGAAGAGCAGAAGCCAAAACCTTATTCCTATTTTGGTAACAACAACCGTCTGAAATAAGAATATTTTTTTGATACTTTGATCGACTTTGGAATTCATGAAGTCTATCAGACAACTCGTAAACTGACTAGCTGTTACACCACCATCGCCTTCATGCCAGACGTATAAGTGAACTTCCCTATTGTTGTTAACATATATTGTAAAATTATGTATTTGTAGTTTTTGTTTGTAGTATATTTCAGAAACCAGCAATTTAGGTGCCAATATTATACTTTGGTCATCCATTGTCAAAACCAGCACTTCCGAGTAACATAAAGATAGGGCTTCTTCCTTGGCACGGTAGGCTTCCTCTTTCATTTCTTGGTGCTTTTCATAGACGTTTTGCTCAATGTTTCTTTGCCTAAACCCAGTGCATGTGTCACATTGGTCTTTTCGCGGTTTATAAATTGATATTTTTTCTGCTTTCATCACGGAACAAAACAACTTTCGATGTGCGAACTTTTTGCCATTAGTACGGCACCATTTCTTGTACTCTCTAAACATATGTGACTTGCTTCTAAAAGTGTTTTCGACATAGAATCTTTTGGAATTAGCCCTGCAGTAGTGACTAGGCACTTTTGGCAACAGTTCCAACCATTCCTTTGTTGAATCGATTCTTCCTGAGGTAGGAGCAACATCCCCTGAAGATAAGGAGTTTTGGACACTTTTCTTCTTTGAAGTGCGATGCTTCTGTTCAGGGTTATGTACCGTGCCATCATTTATAGACTTTATTCATTCAATTAAAGTCTGGTTGTTCATATCTAGCGTGCTCAGTAAAAAACCTTTACACACCCTTACACACTCTTTGTTTCCGTTTGGTAGCAAACAATCAAAATCGCATTGTTTTTTGGAATTCACGTCAGATATTACTCGTCTTCTGAGTACTGGCCTAATGTATACCAAGTTTTTTAAATATGCCTTTTTCTCTTGCCAAGTTTCTAGACCCCAAAAGTAGTCGAAAACCAAAAGTGTCTGCTCCTCACTGACAGTTCCACAAAGAAAAGTTCTCGGAGTTTTGGCTACTGGCAAATTATGACTACAAGGTTTAGGTTTCAATTTTTTTTTATCTTTTGTAACAAAATGTTGTATCAGTCTGTCATCATTTTGGTTTTTTTCTTTTTTCTTCCCAAATATTGCTTACCCATAACTCGCTGTTTTTTATTAAACATCCGATCATTTCGATAATTGTAAATATCAGCTTGGGGTTCTTCAGTAGTCTCTTTTAAGAAAATTATTTCTCCAGTCTGATCGTCCAATGTAAAATTGTCGTTTTGGGTCATCAAATCATTATGACCAACTTTAAAAAGCCCAGTTGCTTCATCTAACTCCATGAAAGAAAAGTTATTATTTAACTCATTTTCTTGTTCATTACATTAGGTGCAAAAGTTGCAGCAGAGATATTTGTCCCATTCATTTCAGATGATTTTGTTATCTGGCTTTGGGTTACAGAATGATCACTGGTAGACTGTCTGGTGAAATATTCGGGGACAGTTGACTGATGTGCATTTAAGCTAACGTCAAGAAAACACGAGTCCAGCTGTATATCATCAGTATCCATTAAAGTTATAGAAGGAAAAGTAGAATTTTGAGTCAAAGAGTTATTTCCCAGCGATAGGATTAGATTTTGATGAACCGTATCGTGGGATCTAGTGGGATCATAAACATTGGAGGGAAAAAATTCGAAGAAAAATTTGGCTCGTCATTGATTGCATTTATATTCCCGGTACTCATATCTACAAGAAGTTTTCCTCGCCTGCCTTTATAACTCGCACCCATTTTTTACTTTTTCCGCTGAGTTTTCCACTTAAAATTACCTATAAACAATACACAAGCCAAATTAAACCTATTATTTAAAAAGCAAAATCATACGCAAACAAAAGATGACATGAGACGATATGTAGGTATTTAATTAAGGACAGTGAAGCTTAATTCAAAATTTTGATAGTTTTATTACTTTACAACAAAACCTTTAAGGGTTCTAAATAAATTGGACTAACTACTGTTTTGTACATCTTTCCAAGTTACGTTGACCCATGAAATTAGAAATTAAAACCCTCATGATCAGGTCATCTAAAAAGCAAAACGCCTAAATAGCAAAATTCCTAAAACGCACAGTGGCTAGGTAGCAAAATGCCTGAAATGCACCATGTCTGCTATTTTGATTACCTAAATCGCATTATATCTTAGTAGCACAATGCCTGAAAGGCACCATGTCTGCTGTTTTCATTGCCTAAATCGCATCAAGTCTTAGTAGCAAAATACCTGAAATGCACCATGTCTGCTTTTTTGATTACCTACCTAAATCGCATTAGGTCTTAGTAGCACAATGCTTGAAAGGATGAGGGATTAGGCTGTTTTTTTATTACTTGTATATAGTGGGCGACGGGCTGTTATGCTAAAAGTGGCACCAAAACATATGTTTTGCGCCCTCTGGGACAGTAGTACTACTACCTAGTTCAACTGGTAGTGCAAATGATACGCCCTGGGGTCACTAGAACTACTACTAAAAATACAAGAATATCCCTCGGGGTTTTGTCATAGACCACTGTATTAAAAGTTCAACTGGTAGTACATATGATACACATGCCAGATGTAAACAAAATATACACGGTGTACATGAGGAAACCGAATAATTTTAACAGCGTATTCCTGATCATAATTGGAGACTAAAATGTCGTAAAAACTTTTCTGGATTTCGCAAAAAATTTTTTTTTTTAACTTTTTTTTCGATTTTTTAAATGCATAAATAATAAAAACATAAAAGTTATTGGTAAAGATGTCGATTAAAATAAATTAGTACATTTTTTTTCGAAAAAAATAGTTTACGTAAAGTATTCCTTGGCACTTTGATATCTGTCAATAAGAATACTTACTTTACTAGACCCCATAAAGGGTGAAATCGCCATCAAAAAAGCGTTTTGCACTAAGTCACATTAAAAAATGTTTTTTTATTTAAGTGGTAGTAACTCTGAAACGAGGCGAATCCCAGAAAAGTTTAAACGACATTTTAGTCTCCAATTATGATCAGGAATACGCTGTTAAAATTATTCGGTTTCCTCATGTTACACCGTGCATTGTTATACGTGATTATATGTGACGTTATCATGGTTAGGGTACCACTTTGTCGCTTATGGATTCCGAGATATCACTGATTTTGTTAATCAACTCGAAAATAGAGAAAATTGGTTTTGATTAAAAATAGCTTCTACACACTTAAAATAATACGGTGTATTGATAAAAAGTTAAACGTTTCAACTAAAAGTAGGAAAAAAACACAGTCAAAGTTTACCGACTAGGGTACCACATTGTTGCTCATAAGCTTGAAGTAATATCGGGCCAATGGAAAATGTAGTAACACGTGTTGTCTAAATCTCAGTTTACTCCCATCCATTTGCTTGACAGTTCGTAACTCAGCTGCCCGTTACGTTCACTTAGCTTTATGTTATGTTACCCTTTTAACAATAGTGGTCAATAAGCAATAATTATTAAGACATAGCAAAACTCTCTATTTTAATCTGCCCTAAATCAATCAACTAGATACAAAATATATTAATCGAAATTCATATTATTATTATTCATTTATTCAATTGGATTGTTAAAAATAAATAAATAGATCACATAGGATATTAAAATTATTTACAATTTTAAAGTGCGTCTAGATCGTCTTAATACGCCACGAATATGCTGCTCGTACGCTGCGCACGCGTTGCTCTAGCCGGAGTGCTAGCAACGGAAATAGGTTTGCTATTATATAGAGAAATGAAAATTTCTCTAGTTAGTGTGCCATACTATCAATTTTAATAATCCGGGTGCCTGGCAGATGCTTTGAATACTGATTATTTACATAACAAAAACTTAAATATAAATAAGGGGAGGGATATAAGTTAGTGACAAATCAAAACTTTTTAACAGAAAATATAGTTGACTTATATTTAACAAGCTTCTGAGGGACAACCGTATAGATAATCAGTTAATACTCGTACAAAGTCACCAATCTTTCAATCAGACGTAAGAATTTAAATGACTTGGCGTCAGCACTTACGTACCCCTAGGTGCGAGGTTGAGTACTGTAAATCATTTTCATAATGATGTTAAATGCAAATTATTACTTTTAAGTAATAATTTTATTATAATAAGTCTTAAAAATAAGTTTGATCTCATAAGTCATAAGGCGACAATGTGAGACCCTAAGGAATGTTAAACTAACAAACTTGATCTAAATTAGTAAAGCTGACGAAAACACTGTTATTTTTTATAAAATAAGTTATGTTACTGATTCATATTAATATTTGTATTAGATATATGCACTTATAGTGCGGACACTATGTTAAATAATGGAAGTAGAATTCTTATTTCTCTAAACTTATGAATAGCGACAATGTGGTACCCTAGATCACTTTACATACAAAAAATCATGTTAAAAGTCTAAACTTTGAAGTCACTTTTTTGATAGAAAACTACATTACTTTTGTGTTTAATTACACGTGATCGTTAGTTTTGTTCCTAAATTAACGTAAACTATGAGAATTAAAAGTTATAATGTTGATTTTGTATATTTTTTATGTAAGTGTTGTTTTTTTTTTGTTTTATTATAAAAAAAAAATATTCCTTGAGATATGGTTGTTTAATTATTTTTATTATAAACCTTACCTACATCATATTCAGAAATCAACATAAGCCAGCTGAAAATTTGTCGATTTTGAGTTTTATAAAATATTTTATTTTTGATTCTTGACTCTACACCCTACGTGCATTATTATTGTATTATTTCTATAAAATGTAAAATGATAGAGCCAACATATGATTTGTCGAGTAATACAATGTATGTGGAACATTTTAAAACCGCTATCTCCATAACTTCAACCTATAACTAGGTTTTTTTGCTTTCAAACTTTAAACTCGAATATCTCAAAACAGTACAAAGATATGTTGAAACTTCAAAAAAATATTAAAAATAAAAATACTGAACATAGCGATCTCGTTCTTTTTGCATATGATGGAGAATGTTTTGAACTATAAGGAGGTACCAATAACTCAATACCGACAATATATTACCTTTACCATGACAATGTCACATATTATTATGCGTGAAATCGCGAAAGTTTAAATCTAGATCAAGGTAAAGTTTTTCTCGCCTCTTTGCTCTTTACTTACATAATTAGACTGGCAACTTATAATAATATCTGTGAATTTTTATTGCTTTCGTGAAAATATGTACTAGGCGACGATATATATAATAGATACATAAATATAGATACAGTTAAATACATAGAAAACATCCATAACTCAGGAACAAATATCTGTGATTAACACACAAATAAATGCCCTGACCAGGAATCGAACCCGGGACCTCCCGCTTCATAGGCAGGGTCACTACCAACTAGGCTAGGAGGCCGTTAAAAATATAAGTATTGTAGTATAATATAAAAAAATCAATCTACTAGATAATTTATTGGTTTCAAAGATACGAGGTCCAACCCTTCAATATGTAAGGTGGACAAGCTGTTTGTCTGGTAATACGGTTCAATTGATCACTCAATTGTATTGTTTAAGACATTATACAGTTTAGGTAAATTAAATTTAAAGTCTATTGCCATTCAGACGTATTGTGTTTTAGACATTACACAGCTTAGGCAACAACATATTTTGTGACTTTGCTTCTCAGACATTTAACGTTTATGATTTTAATGCATTTTGCTTCTTAGGTATATAGCTTCTTAGACATTCGTTATAGGCATTTTGCTACTTAGGCGTTTTGCTTTTTAGATGACCTGATCATGAGGGAATTAAAAGATATCAAATCCGTAGTAATGTTTTTATTTTTATTTGAAACAGCGATATATGTAACTTATTTAGGTATATGATACAACTAATTAATGTAAACAGTTATGATCCATTAAGAAAACTTATAATAAAATAAGTATATTCCTACCTACAAATATGACAAACATTGAAACCAGTTGTAACTTTAATCAGATATTGAATTATACCTGCGTAATTTTTATGAACCACAGTTACTACGGGTTTATTATCATAATTTATTATGAAAGTATAAAAATTTACCCGTAAATTCACACTTTTTCGAAATTTTCCACAAATTTTACACTATGTAACCTTCCGTCAACTCAACGTACCCTCAGAATGTATAAAGGAGGAAAAAGTGACATGTGCAAACCAAACCTGCACGGCTAGCACGTCTTACAAGAGCGACTTAAGCCGCGAGTAGGGAAACCTTCCCGCGGTTGTCAAAAATCTCGCTTTCCGGTAGCATAACATGCACCCGCGGCTACAACTGACACGAAGAGAACTCAAAGTTATGCAAAGGATTTTAGTTCAAAATCGCGAGTCACTGTCATTTTATGACACTGGCATTTAATCGCGAGTCTGTCGCTCCTTTCACGCGCAAGTTGTGCTGCCAACTAGCGACAACGCATGAAGTCGCGCAGATCTGTCTTTTGTCACGCCAGTCGCGCGTAAGACGTGCTAGCCGTGCTGATAATGATAAGTGCTACTCGCCTAATTTCATAAAACAGTTAAGTGTCGCGCAGACACATATATACTTTTTTATTGGTTATTTCACATGTAATAATTGTTATCTCCGTTTCTATTAGCATTTTAGACATATCTGTTTTTGCAAAAGATGCGGCTTTAAAAATTACCAAACGAATATCAAATAAAAAAAATATCTCAAAAATGCACATATATGTGTTGGAAATCGCAACGACGATATGTTAATATTCGTTATATTTGGAAGAACTTCGTTAATTCCGATACGCGATTGGACGAATCGGTTCGATAGAAAATAATTCAAAAGTTCCATCTTAAAATTAGCTTTAAACAGTTGTATGTCTTTAGTTTCTTGACTTATACGTCTGTAACTAAGGACAAAATTTCACCACACTAATACTAAAAACTTCGTTGTTTTATATTTCTCAATTAATGCGTAGTTTTTTTTTTATTCACCATTTTGCAAAATTTGAAATGAGCTCCTAATACTAATCGTAACACAGTGTTTCTCTTTCACTCGCGCTGAAAAAGATAGGGAGCGAATTTAGCTGTTGTCAGCCCCTTAAGGAATGTGCAGCCTTGTCCTAATTTGAAAAGACGCAAGGATGTTGCGCTGAGAGCGACTTTTTGTTTAATTTTTGACTTTTACTTGAGTTTGATATGACTTACAGGAATAACGGGCCGTTTTCCTATTAACCATTACATTGGGGTATAAGCTTGGGAAAATATTTATACGAATAAGCATTCTTCAGCTTTTTGAAATGAAATAGATTAACATACGTATAATTATATAGTATATCCTGTCTCAAAATAGGTGTAGTGATTTTGAATAAAAAACTTTACTTTTATTTAATCCACACACATGACATGATATTATGAATATTATACTTATATATGACGTAAGTTGGTCTTTACATTTCAACCAGCAAAGAAATGATTATTCAATTCTATTTTATTATTCAGCACAATACATACAGCTTAAAATGCGCTTTCATCCTTTCCTTTAAACTATATCATGAGGCGGTTAACATGAAAACGACGGAAAATTTATAAAAAATCGATTGCAGCTTGACATTATGAAGACTAACGTGAACGTGTGAAGTGAACATCAGGTCAAACAATTCACAATAAAAATTAAAATAAACATAAAATTAGCAGTATAGTCTGGTCGGAATGGGAAGTGTCGTAAAATGTATAAGCTCCCATGTAAACCACGACCACTTCTCTTTCCTAACAAACACTAGTTAGTACTTAATATACAGAATCACAGCTTTTGCAAAGCAAATTTGTAAAACGTAAGGCTATGCACAACGCACGCTCAACTCGTAACCCCATGCATTAGGATTATGTAATTGTTTATTTATGAACTTGAAAGCCGTAAAATTCGTATTAAGAGGATGTGTAGGAGATTGTTAATACTACTCGTAGATTACACGGCCACAGAGGGATAAAGCAGAGGGATCACTCCATATAGTTTAACGATAAATTATAACTAAATAATATAATAAACGCGTAAGGAGAAATCTGTTGGTTCGCGAACTTTGCAAAAACTAGTGCGCAGAATTTCGGGAAAGGGCTTTGGGTAACTTTGTATGGACTAGTGGTGTTGGTCATTTTTTTTTTTAGCGGCCATCGTTTTTTTACTACTATTTTGTAGCACTACCTTAGACTAGTATATCTGAAAAAGAAGTTTTGCAGTAAGTAATATCGGAGCTAAGATATAGCCCTTGAAACAATGTTATTGGACAAGTGAATATACCTAACTCCGACAGGTTAAAGAGACAGTAGGCGACTAATTTTCGCAAAACTGCCGACGGGGCCCGCTTAATAGAGGTGCCCAACGCTGATAACGGGAGAGCAGCTGACAGTCTACGGGAGAGATTGGAGGCCCTTGTGGGGGATGATGCACGGGTGTACAGGCCTGTGAAAATGGCTGGTCTGAGGGTGGCAAACCTGAACGAGGCGGCGGCGCCAGACGCCGTGGCAGCGGCTATAACGGCCAAGGGCGGGTGCAGTGTGGCGGAAGTGAAGGTGGGCACAATCCGCGCTTCCTTCAATGGCTCAGGGTCGACACTCGTCAAGTGCCCTGCGACGGTGGCCAAAAGGGTGATGGACGCTGGGGGAAGATTATCAGTGGGATGGTCAAGCGCGGTAGTGCAGGCCCTGGATCCGACACCGCTCCGCTGCTACAGGTGTATGGGAACGGGGCACACGAGAACAACGTGTCCGTCACCGGTAGACCGCGACAATCTGTGTTTCCGGTGTAGTAAGCCGGGGCATAAAATAGCTGAGTGCACGGCGGAACTTGCGTTCTGTGCTGCGTGCCACCAGGCAAAGCGCCCAGCCAGACATTTAATGGGTGGGCTGGCATGCAATCCACCTCAGACCAGAGGCAGGCTAAACCCCGATCGGGCCCCGGGGCGCAGCCAAGAAAGTGCTAGTCAGGCCGACGAGGGAGAGAATGATATGGAGAGCTGATGCCGCCGCGCTGTCAGAGCCCAGGACTTGCTCATGCAGCATATGGCAGAGTGGCACATTGACTTAGTTGTGGTGGCGGAGCCGTATGCGGTCCCTCCGAGGCCGCATTAGTACGGGTCGTTGGATATGATGGCGGCGTTAGTGGTACCTGCAGCGGGCAGCCTGGCTCCCCTAACAGGAGTCGAGAGAGGACAAGGTTTCGCGGCGGCTAAATGGGGACAAATCCTGGTTATTGGGGTGTATTTCTCACCCAATCGGCCGCAGCGAGAATTTGAGACATTTCTTGGCTCGCTTGAGGGCGTCATCCGTAGGGCTGCCCCAACGCAGGTGATGGTGATTGGCGACCTCAATGCCAAGAACCAAGCATGGGGTGGTGTCGCTACGAATCCGAAGGGGGGCAAGCTCCATGACTGGGTGGTAGCGATGGGGCTGGACACGCTAAACCGGGGACGGATAAACACATGCGTGCGCTGGAATGGGGGGTCTATTGTGGACGTCTCCTTTGCGACCCCCGCCATTGCGGCACGTGTTTCTGATTGGCGTGTCCTCGAGGAGGTAGAGACCCTCTCCGATCATCTCTACATCCGGATGAGGGTCTCCCCAGCGTTAGCCACTGCTCCAACTGGTGCTGGTGCAGGTGCTAGGGCCGGTGGTTTCCCAAGGTGGGCGCTATCCGCCCTTGATCGGGAAATGGTAGATGAGGCGGCAATGATCGAAGCTTGGTGTGCCCCTCCGGTGGACAGAGCCGATGTAGAGGATAAGGCCGAAAGATTCAGAGCAACCCTGACGGCGGTGTGCGATGCGGCAATGCCCCGGGCCAGGCGGTTTGCGGGTAAGCGCCAAGTGTATTGGTGGTCGGAGGAGGTTGCTGTGCTTCGTACCGCCAGTAACAGAGCCCGCCGCGCCTTCAGCCGCTGTCGAAGGAGGAGGCATACCGCGCAGGAGGAGGAAACGCTTCGCGTGGCCCTCAAGGAGGCCAGGGAGGCCCTTAAGTTCAATATAGCCCACAGGAAGGACGAAGCGTGGAAGGAGCTCCTGGACACACTGGACAGGAACCCATGGGGGCGACCTTATATAATGGTCCGAAACAATATGAAGGTCCCCTCTACGGAGACCATGGACCCGGAGCTCCTTAATACAGAATGCACTGTTAATAGCATCCATGATAAGTTATTGTTCAATAAGTGAATCACAAGTCCAATCGTTTCAAGGTCCAGTATGCAGCGTATGTATGTCACAATTTCACTACTTATCACAAATCGAATATCCAGAAAGATACGCCGAGTCGTCGTTTTGTAGCTCCGATGAAGTAAAAAAATAACACATACGCGAACAACGCGAGACCAAATAATGTAGGTTAGAGTCAGTACGTTCAATGACAGATCCAAGCGGTTTTGTATTTGGTTGGATAATCAACAATGTTATGACTACCCGAAAATGTACGAATTGTTTTTTTACCTTAACCTTTTCGACGCCACGTCAAACGTAAAAATTGTCATCCTGACGCCACGTCACCGAAATGTCAAAACTGAAATTGAACTTTATGCATGCGCAAGTAGGTTTATTTTACTCTGTGGTCTAAGACCTATAAATAAGTCGTTGGCGTTGGACCTGCGGTGCCGATATATGAGTAATTGGCGTGGAAAAGGTTAAAGAACACACATGTAGTAATAACAAAGAAAGTAGTAGTTTTTACTCATTCCAATACATTGCAACAAGAATTATGAGTTTTTACTATGAAACTGTAAAGTGTGATATCTCGGCCCCGATATTATTTAGCTATATGTACTACATAATAAAATAAGTTTCTTTTGAATTGCTCTTTCAAAATTTACAACTTTCATGAGTGGCCGCCAACTTTCAAAACGACGCCAACTTTACCCAAACCCCTTTTGTATAGTAACAGTTTATGCCTCAGAGCAACATTTATGGCACAGTTTTTCGTCCTACTATATAACTATGTAGTTTTTAATAATTAAGTGCCTCAACAGGTCTAGATTTTCAAGTTAGTTGATTGTGGTTGAGTTTTCATAGCGGGACGCACATTATGCATGGACTAGCTTCTGCTTGCGACTTTGTCTGCGCATAGTTAATATGTAGGTATTTCTCTAGGCCTATTTTTTTTATAAAACGCCGAAATAAAATTTAATGGCATACATACAATTACATGGATCAATGTCAGCACTTTCATAGCAATTCCTTCCCTTTTCATCCCTTTAAGAGATGATTTCGTCTTCATACCAACCTTATGTCATGTAAATTGGTTCAGCGGCTTAAGCGTGAAGAGGTAACAGACAGACACAGTAGGGATTTGATTAGAATATACTAGACTAGTTAGTACACCGTCTGCGAGTTTATTTCGGTGAGGGCCATTAAGATTTATGAGGCACTTGGTTTCAATGACGCGCCGATATAAAGGGACGAGGTTGAAGATGAGGAGTGCGGAAATTAACGCGAGGCTCGACGAGTGGGCATTAGGGGACTTCACTATTTAAGTAACACACATACTTCATGTTATGAGGGTAAAATAAAACCCAACAGGTGCCGGATTCTAATTTAAAAATACATTAACAATACAATAAAAATACAACCTATCTCAAACATAACTCCAACACACAACAAACATTCAACCAATATTGAAGTTGTATTGGAGTTGCGTTGGAATATTTCTCAAGCAAATTCTGCTATTTTTGATTCAGACGTTTATGCCGTAGCTGTATTGCGTTGTTAATGCATTGGAGTTGTATTGAAGTTGGATCGTGTCTATACGTGTTTTAAAGTTAGAATACGGCCCTAGGTCATATTGGTTCCAATTCCAACTGCCTTTGAACCAAATTAAAGTCTATTGATAATCGCTTGTCTATGAGGAAATAAACGCGAGGCTCGACGATTGGGCATTAGGGGACTTCACTATTTCAGTAATACACACACTTCGTGTTATGATTATGAAATTAAAATAATTTTAAACAAAAAAGAACTGACTTCACTTAGCATCCATTTTTCCAAAAGCAAATGAATGAAATTCAAGGAATGTTAGATGATGGAATAATTGAAGAGGCGAGGAGCGCATGATCGAGTCCGTTACTGTTAGTCCCTAAAAAATCAGATTCTTCGAAACAAAAGAAATGGCGCGTGGTCATCGACTATAGAAAATTAAATAACCAGATAAAAAATGACAAATTTCGCCTTCCGAATATAATAGACGGAGAGCTGGCCACGGCAGGAATGACACAATAATGAGAGCAACGAAATTGATATAGTTAGACTGCTATACTATTGTTATTACCTAATCTGGCAATCTGGCAGCTTTAAGCCGGGGGGTTCAAGAGTAGCAAACCAGTAAAGTTGTTTATAAATCTAGGGAACGACGCAATACTGAGAGTTCTTGCTTTAGTACGATATCGTGGCATTTGATGTATGTAATTGGAATATAACGTGAAAGCTGTCGCAGTGGGGGGGAAAAGAGGCAGGTTGAAGTTAAATGCACTTATACCGGACGCCTGCAGTTTATTTTAATCTGATCTGTGAAAACTGTTTGTAATTAATCAGGCGCTCGAATAAAACTTATTAGTTGACAGTTTTCGATGCCAAGACGATATTACCGATAGTTATTTCTAAATAGGAAATCGACTTTAACAGCCAGGATTCTCGGTTTAAATTGTTATGAAAAAAATGTGACATATTAGGTTTTGTTCTGATAATGAACTTAGCTTACAAAGCCACATCATAATACAGCTACTCGTTACTAGATTGCGCTTATATCTACTAAACATAGACAAAATATTACATTTGAATTCCAACTGCTGACCCAGCACGGGTGAGCAGTAGATAATAAACCAATATAAGTGTGCCGCATTGCTACGAATCGCGCGGTCATGTTACACTGGCAGTAAGAGAAATTGGCTCGCCAAGGGGCGCACAACCATTAGGAAATTACAGATATATGGCTGCCTAATTTGTCGATAAAAATATTAACCCTTAGCCATACCTGAATATTTTGATCATTAATACTTAGAGAATTCAACCAACCGGAGTCGCCATTGACAGGCGTTCCCTTCTGCCGAAAACATATGACCAGTGGTCATACACATGTATGGACTGACGTTTATCTGACGTATCATCCCGTCCGGGTTGAAATCTCTAGTTGAAGTTGAATACCGATTCTGATAGCCATCAGCTTAAAATAAAAGTTCTTATTTTATTATTATATTCTCTTTATTTATTACAATATCAATATAAAAGTAATGTTGGAAATGTCATTGTGATAGTTGCCTTCCCCATTCATTTTAATAACATTAAGTAAGATTTAAACAAGGGTGTACATCTGAACGAAGTGACAGCTACGGCCTTGGAACGTATCGGATACCGTTTCGGGGTTGTCAAAATCTCCTTTGTTTATTTGCTGCATGACCACAGGTAAGATAAATTTATTTATGTAGTTTATGTAGTAGTTTCGTTCTAAAATAACGGTTAGATTGGGCAAATTAACTAATAAATCTTACATTAATGTATTTTTGTATTAAAATTACTGATGTATCAGGTAGATTAGGGCAGGTCCAGCAATCAAACTAATCGCGTACTTGTCAACCCTAGATAATCGACAGGAAAAATTGTATGTAGACGTCATGTGCCACCGTTCATATGTCAAAGTTCTGTCAAACACTGATTTTGTAGGGAAGATTGAAGAGGAATGGCATGAAACCTTTGCGGAATGAAGATTAACACAATAAATGTCAAAGTCAAAGTCAAATAGTTTATTTGTACAACATGGGTATATATATAGTACAAACAGAGGTACAGGTCTTAGGCCCTGGGTTTTCTGACCACCCGTCGCCGGCGGCCGGCGACCGACTCGTGTCCGCCGCCGACGACGTTCGGATGTTTTGTTCGGGTCGGTCGCCGGCCGCCGGCGACGGGTGGTCAGAAAACCCAGGGCCTTACAGAAATGACGCTTCAAAAATGGGTATTTTATTGGTTAACAAGACATGAGACATTTTATTTTTGTAAACCTAAAAATGGGTTAAGTTTTCACATGAGCATTGTTTAACTTTACTCGTTTTAATATTTTATGTCGACGCTTATCCTTGCCTATTAATCATGAACTTGTATCGATATAAATATCGACTTTGCGCAGCATTTGAGTAGCGAGTATTTGAAGTGACAGAATGATAGAAAGTTCTAGATAAATAATAATTTACTTGGTGGTACTACCAATGAGCAACATAGATTACCTCACTAAGATCCCGCACTTTAGCGTTTATGAAGGCTTGCAGTCGTTATCTATATGCTGTTTTATTTATAAATATTGAGCCGCCTGTCGCACCAGTGGATTGTAGGTTATGACAATATTTGAAACTACAAAACCTAACGCGTACTCAATGAACTCGATTCATTTCTCATTTTATAAGAAAGATTGGCGCCATTCGTATGCGGGAACATTCATACTTTGGCCATATCTCGATTTTAAAAACATGCTGACACTTATTTTTGTACTTGTGGAAGATTCCTTCTCATACGCTTAAAATACTCTCGAATAATGGTAACATTACCACTGTTGGATTCCTTGAAAAGAGAGTTTTTGTGTTTTTGATAACTGCGGACTCTGCATAGGTTTAAAAACTTCCTGCCTGTGAGTACCAAGAAGCTGCTTGTGCAGGCTTTAATTTTTCCTATTATAGACTAAGCTGATGTGTGCACTACCAACATTTCCCAGGCTTCCCTAAACAGACTCGATCGTATGTTAAATAATGCCAAACGCTTTACTTTCGGCTTGCGTAAATTCGATCACGTCTCAGGTTATCGTTACCAACTCCAATGGCTGCCTGCACGTCAACGCAGGACTATTAGAATTCTCTGTAAGTACTCTCTTCTCTATTTTGTTTGATCTCTCTGTTCCAGACTACCTTAAGTCCAAATTCAGTTTTGTCAACCCCCGTCCCGGGTGTGAGCTTCGCTCCTCCCAGTCTCTTAAGCTTCTAGTACATCCTCCCCATAGCGGTTATCTCTCTTCTTCTTTTACAATCCAGACTATTTGTCTCTGGAATGCACTTCCCCTGACAATAAGACAAGCCCCAAGCAAGTTCGTTTTCAAACGCTTGCTTCACAAGCACCTGCTGGATCATGACCAGCGTGAATGAGTTTTTTCCCCTTTGCGCGTATGCATTATAATATATACGTATGTTAATTAGTATGTATATATATTGGTATTTGTGAAGTTTATCTAGCATATATCGAAGTATATTTAAGTAGGTACAAATAAGTTATAGGATAAATCAGCAAGTTTTCTCTTACAGCACCCACTTTAGCGAATTTCTGTTTGGCCCTATGGTTGACTTGTAGAGAATGCCTTGAGGCATTAAGTCCGCCATTTGTACTTATTTTTACTTTGCAATGAAGTTTAAATAAATAACTAAAATTATTGGGTGCATATTTAGATGCACCTATCTGTAGTAATGTTTGTTACAATTGCAGTTATTTTGCATAGTTTATGACCAAATACCAAACAATATAAAATGTACATTATTTTTGGGAAACTTATCCCAAACCTAATGTACCATCGGGTTCATAATTGCATATCCAATTTATACGTAAACGTACAGTACGTAGGTACAGTAAACGTGATGCTACAAAAAAAACGTATAACATCCTAGTAACTATTTTTATGAGTATTTTTTAGTATTAACTCAATTCCGGAAAATATTATAGGGCAGATGCCCCGGTTGTGGCCACTGTGCCGGTTTTGGCCATTTTCAAAATTACTAAGGCATAGACAAATTTACAAGTCTATGGTTTATAGAGTTGATATAAGAGTAAATTATGGCAGCACAGATGGCCCTGTCATCTGTCATGTATCAGTTGTCAGCGTAGCACTATCTATGTGGCTGCTAAAGTGTTTAATAAGTTACCCGTAGAAATTAAATCACTCAATTACTTAAAATTTCTGACAGCACTTAAAAAACATGTTATTGACTTATGCCCCTACAGCTTAAGTGAATATTATAATATTGGTCACTGTTAGTTAATAAGTATGTACCTATATATTATAAAATGTTAGTTCATATTTACATAAATATGTAGCTACACCCACTGGATAAAATTGTATTGATACTATCTGTATTGCTTAACATCATTATGTACACATACAATTTATGGCTAAATAAAAAAATAAAATAAAAATAAAATACCATGGAAAAAAATGGCCAAAAGTGACTCTTGGGCTTTTTTTTAATATTTCTCAAAAGAAAAAAAGATCAGAATCTTAACAGCGAAAGTTCATATAAATATAGTCATACATATTTTATTGAATTTAAACTTTCGTGAGACATAGTAACACTGTATAAGTTTAAGACTCATTAAATAAATATTTTCATCATTCCTTATTGATACAAAATGACAGACGTCTGAATAAACAAACTCTCCTTAAAGTACCGGTAAACCGGGACATTAGCCCTAATATTTTTAGATGATCGTTTTCAGAAAAAATATTAGCCATTTTAAAAATTGTTTTCCTAGTACCTGCACTCAATTTTCTACTCTTTAAAACAATATATTATTTTTAATTAGTAGGTACAGTTGCCATCAAATATATCGGAGAGGCCAAGGTACTCAAAAATATCTGATCATACACTTTATCGCCTTGACAATAGAGGCGTTGTTCAGATATTTGTGACCACCTTGCCCGCTACGATATATCTGATGGCGACTGTACTTAAATTTTTAACGCTAATATATGTACCCGTAGTGATCACGCGAGTCGTTTTGTATGCTCAATCTAATATGTACATACGTTGTGCCGTTTATTCCCACCAATAGTTGTGCGTACCTTGGCGAGCCAACTGCTCAAACTACCAGTGTAACATGACCGCGAAATTCGTAGCAATGCAGCACACTTATACTGGTTTATTTTCTACTGCTCACCCGTGCTAGGTCAGCAGTTGGAGTTCAAATGTCATTCCCTGTCTATGTTTAGTAGATATTAGCGCAATCTAGTAACGAGTAGCTGTATTATGATGTGGCTTTGTAAGCTAAGTTCATTATCAGAACAAAACCTAATATGTCACATATTTTTTCATAACAATTTAAACCGAGAATCCTGGCTGTTAAAGTCGATTTCCTATTTAGAAATAACTATCGGTAATATCGTCTTGGCATCGAAAACTGTCAACTAATAAGTTTTATTCGAGCGCCTGATTAATTACAAACAGTTTTCACAGATCAGATTAAAATAAACTGCATTCGTCCGGTATAAATGCATTTAACTTCAACCTGCCTCTTTTCCCCCCCACTGCGACAGCTTCCACGTTATATTCCAATTACATACATCAAATGCCACGATATCGTACTAAAGCAAGAATGTACTATTGCGTCGTTCCCTAGATTTATAAACAACTTTACTGGTTTGCTACTCTTGAACCCCCCGGCTTAAAGCTGCCAGATTGCCAGATTAGGTAATAACAATAGTATAGCAGTCTAACTATATCAATTTCGTTGCTCTCATTATTGTGTCATTCCTGCCGTGGCCAACTCTTAGTCCATAACTGAAGTTTTAGATTCATTATCAATTTATCAGGTGCTATCTATTTTTCGCATTTAGATCTATATATAGGCAATGTAAGTAAAAAAAAATCTTGTTTATTTTTTTTATCTTGCGATTAATGGTGTAGTGTATACTAGATAGAATTATGTACTTAGCTCATAGGATGTATATATGAACCATTTACTCATGTATTGATGCCAGTAATAAAGTATCACTTAAGGTGAACACTCGTTTCCACTCAACTCCGAACCCTCACCTTACATGGCCTCAAAATAATTTTAAACAAAAAAGAACTGACTTCACTTAGCCTCCATCTTTCCAAAAATAAATCGCAAAAACGAAGATCCCGACGAATTGAGAACCTTCCTCTCGCCTTCGAAATCTTGGAGTCCGTTGATAAAACCCAACAGGTTATATTGGTTCCAATTTCAACCGTCTTTGAACCAAAGTCCATTATAATCGTTTTACCGTACATATTGATATAAGTGTTTTAGAAGCAGACACATTTTAACAGACGTTTGCTAAGCTTTATGAATTAAAGGGTAAGCGATTGATCGTACGGGATCACAAGTTCCGTAGGCAGGGTCACCGATTATGCTACAGGTGACCGTTATACCGATAAACAGAGGTTTTATAAAAGCGAAACATTGATCTAAGGTGTTTCATTCCGGGAAAACTGATATTTTGAGGTTCTCGCTGACAAACATACGTTAGTTTTGAGACTAAAACGTAAATTCTAACATTCTTAACAGCTAAACGTTGAAGGAACGTTAAATTATTAATTTCAACTAAGCATAGACGTACATAACTCTTAGTAGTATACAATCGGGTTCATAATTGCATAGCCAATTTATGAATGAATTCATTGATAAATTGGGTATGCAATTAAGAACCTGATGGTACATATATGTACAAAGAACATTTTATCAAATGTGTTCCGTAAAAATATGTCACCTTCAAAGCAATTTGATAACAATCAATATAAAAATAAAATTGAAAATAAACGAAGCGAGCGTAATCGAAGTCTCGCGCGACGCGAATTATTCCGTTCCCCTACGCAATGAGGAATATTGCGAAGGAATTAAATAAAAATGTTGGTCAAGTGCGAGCCGTACTCGTGCCTAGAGGGACGTTTTTACCACGTCGTTGGCAAACAAGCATAAACTGCAAATATTTCAGAAAGAATCCGGCAGGTAGCGCATTAAAAACCAGGGCAAAACACAAAAAATATGTCAACCTCCCTATATATATCTCTTTGTAATGATGGTTTCCGCGATTGAGTTTTTCACCAGTTGGCAGCACTGTGGCGAGAGGTCTAGCTGTCATAATCCACCAATCATGTTGAATCATATTTTTTTGATTGGTGAATATTGACAGCTGCTGTCAAAAGTCTCGTCACGGTGCTGCCATCTAGTGAAAATCTCGATCGCGGAAACCCTCATTGGAGTGACAATAACCTATTTCAGCTGACGAACGGATAAACTGACAGCGGAGGCTTATAGGGACCAAGATGTCAGTAATAATGTCATTTTCTGTATTTCTGTACTCATCCTTCTCATCTTTCATATACATAGAAATGTCGATAGTTTCTGGATCTGGACCGCTTTAGTTAAGGTTGTTTGTCACTGTACTAGCGGAACCCTTGTAAAAACGAGAAGGGGAGAAATTGGAACACTGACACTAGGTGGCGATGAGCGCACCTGCGCCAATTATGCCCGGTTTCCCCGAGTAATGCCTTTAGATTGGACAAGATGGGAATTATTGATGAGGGAATCTAGACGATATGCTGCTGATTTTATTTTTTAAACGGAAGATGGCGCAAGTTTTGTACAGTTTTTCCCGTTAAAGTTAACGCGTTCGATGACAGAAGGGCTTGCAATACCGGTATTACATGCCCTACTGCAACCTCGAGTCATTAATTCCCTCCGGTCTGCAGCCGTCGTGAATTGTATCTCGTTTGCAATATTTGACTTATCCCCTTTGATGCACAATGGACTAGATCCTTATGTAAATTTTGAGGAAAAAATAGACTTCTTCCATTCTCCCGATAACAACCTATATGGCAAATATTTTTTTCTAAATAGTGGCTGACGACAAAGAGGAATTATTGAAACACTAAGTTAGAAAAGCGTTATGTAAGCCACTTCCTTGTTAATTTACTGAACAAATGCTGCTGGCTTTAACAAGCGCGTACATAATTTATTTTAAGGTTTCTATGTCAACAGTATTAACAACAGCCAAGAATTAACTAAAGCCTCTAATAACACGCCACAAAAGTGCGCGTTTAAAGCGAAAACACTTATCTGTAAAGTGGTCCCGAATTGTACAGGCTCTGTTATCTGGCTGCGTGTTCCCATTGCTAGCGACCACGGGTGAGCTGGTCCACAGGAGATCCAGTATAATGCTTTATCTGTTAAACATGATCCTTCACCGAAGTCTTAAGAGAAAAGCTAGCGAAATATCAAAGAATTGTACAGGCTCTGTTATCTGGATACGTGTTCTTATTGGTGGTCGCGGATGAGCTGATCTGATATTCACCAGCTTTTTTGTAAATTTAGTAAATCTCTTCTTCTTCTGTGTCGGTCCATCATCACTGAGGAACGTGATCACTTTGTTTTGAAGCTTTTATGATTTGTATCCATTGGTCTCGATCTCTCGCAGCCGTGAGGCTTGATGAAATTTGCTAGGCCTTTCGTATTTCACTTTTCCGACCACAATAGTAAATACCTAATTGATTAAAAAGTTACCTTGCTAAACAAGCTTTCTAGGCAGGCTGTAAAAATCAGCATTCAAAAAGCCGACCCATTTTAATTAAAACTACAAGAGCGCTGTGAGAGGTTCAAACACGCCCGTGCTCGTTGAGTGGTTGGAACGAGCTTGCTTTCATTCGGTTTACGTCTTTTTATTTGGCCGAGCGTGTAATCTCGCCGGCAATACGTCAAGCTTTGTTTTGTAGCTGTCATCTCGGGGTTTATTCTCTTTATAAACAGGCACAGTCAGCCGCGAGTGTTCACATTGCCTTTTCGTTATCACTGCGATACTGGTAAATAAGAAGTCCATTTTGATTTGAATTTTGACGCCGGACGCAACGTGCGGAATTTAATAGAACATGACGCTGTGCCACAGGTTATATAATATATAGTTATTGTGCGCTACGTCCGGCGCCCAACGTCGTCTACGTGGTCCCCACAGCTTTATTTACAATCACCCAGTTCTACAATATAGTCAGGAGGGTTTCACGTTTCATGTCTCTCTCTATTGTAAGTACACGTTTTTTCCGATACGCTTACCGCATATGAGGTAAGGGTTGGCAGTGTTGGCACACCGCTTATCACCTTATGGGTGCATTCGAGAATATAATTATTTCAGCCAGTGTTTATGACATGCGTATGATATGTCTCAGACACTGCACTTATACATTGTGCTTGTACACCTATGTGCGAGCCGTTAACCACGTATATGATGAATTTTATGGACAAATCAACCCCCGTACCATTTATTTTCTCAACCATTTTTAAACTGCACTCTTTTAAAATTCTATGGCACCACCCTTGGTAAATTAACTATTATTTTTCACAATATCCGTCGCATATGTGCAAAGGAGGTGTCTTTCAGCAGATTACGAACTAGGGCATACATTTCAGTCAACAATGTTGCAGAAAAGTTTCCACAATTATAATCGAAAATTAATTTAGTAAAAATTATAACGTGATTTGTACTCAATAATCGTTAAGCCAATGCTTATAAATCGCGCCTCTGTCGCGCAAACATTATTTTTACTTATTATATATTTTATATTTGTTTCTAGAGGCCCGTAGTCAACCAGAAACCCTTACAGCTTAACTTTACTATTTTCGCCTGTTGATCAAGTAGTATACTTAAGTCACTCACCAATATTGATAGAAATACGGCATGAATAAAGGGTGTAATAAAATTATGGCCTTAAACGGATCACCAGCATTTTGTTACACCTTGTATACTTCAGAAGTAATAAACCTGACTAAGTTTTAGTGTAGGCACGTGTTTGTATAATTTACCTACTTACTGTAAAATTATCTACCAATCTTGTCTAGATAATTTTGAACCTCAGAGAGCCTCCTATCTGTATTTTGAACGCATTGTACATGTTATCTGCTGACTGTACCTGCGAACCGGACACCCTTATTAAGTGCGAGCTCTCTCACAACCCCTGTAGGGTCAGCGCCACTTTTTCCATTGTTTACGATTACACGAGCTGCTTTTGTTTCCAGTACTGTTTATTATGGCCTCTCTGTTTACCTGCGGTTTTATGTAGCTATCCGGGGGGCATATTCCAACTTATTAATTTTTAGTAAGAATGATACGGTTTTATTATCATTCGCCAGTGGCGTGCGTCTTGCTCGCACCGATATATAAGAGCAGACACGTGTAATTCACAACAAAATTAAATAATTTTGACATCAGTTAGCAAATCCTAATTTTTTTCCCAAAAAGAAACCAAGTTTTGAATTTATTAGGAAACATATTTTATTTGTATTAATATTATTTGTTTCTATAATCATAAAATATACTAAGTAAATAAGATTACGTGTGGAATTACACGTCCGGCAAATGGCCTCCACGGCTTTGCTGGCACAACGCACTCTTTTGTCAAAAATTTCCATGACCATCCATGTTTTGAAGGAGGAAATTCGACGCTGCATCGGTGAAATTCAGCCGAATTTATGCAAAATGGTCACGGAAAATTTAGACAAAAGAGTGCGCATGTGCTAGCAAAGGCGTGGCGTGTGCCACACATAACCCTTTTAGTGTATTTTATGATTTTATAAACAAAAATATTATAACAAAAAAAATGTGTTTTCCATTAAATTCAAATCTTTAGTTCTTTTTGGGACACCATGCCACTGGCACATTCCATTAGACTGACTTGTGGCATGTTTACATGGATTTCATGAAATTCTGTTAACGCCATAGTGTCGTAATATTGGGAATATATAAAACGAATTTATATGGTAAATATTAACTTATGCACACATATATTACCTCTACCACGAGTCATGTAGAAAATCCTGAATATTTTTCTATAGGCGTTAACGAATAATCGGGCTTCGAATCGTTTTCGTTCAGTACCTCTACCACGAGTCATGCAAATAAGCCCAATTCGAGATTCGTTCACGAATTCGTAAATTATTTGTATGGAGAATTTGTGCAGAGCCTCTAGCGGTCACTTATAGAACTAAAAATTACTGCCATACCATAAGTTAAATTATCGTTTATGCAATTCGCTCACGAAAGTTCGATTGCTTGTTTCGTTTGTGTAGATTTCAATACTTTACAAAGTGACGTGACGTCACAAACGTCACATCCTTTACACCAACCGAAACAGATTGTAGGTAAGCCAAAAAGGTTTTACTTCCTAAGAACATTTTATCTGAAGGTTTAGAACTGTAGACAATTATATGAGCAGTGAACAATAATAAGCATAGAAACCGTACTAGCTCTGAAAAATTACCATACTTTTTGTGGGTGTTTAATATGCTTGCTAGGCCGTAAACCAGGAATAATTTCCGTTGGTCATCGTGTCCCAAGCGGTAAATTTTAAGTGGTTAAGGGCGGTAAATAATTAAGCTTCGTGATGGTCAGCTGCCGTTCCTTGAGTGGGTTGAGGAACAGCAGCCATTTTCTCACATAAAATATATATAAAATAAAATGACCATCGCGTCCCAGTTGAAACAGGTGATAATTTATATGCTATTACAAATAAAATAAAAATCATCAGCCGGCTGTATAGCACTGAAAAAACCGTAAACTAGTCACATGAATATATGGTATTTAGGGTATCAGCAGACGGTTTTTCTACCTCAAATCAGCCGGCTGACGATTTTCCTGATAATAAGAGCATCAAATACTGACGTTCCGCAACCCACCAACGGAGCGACAGCTGACCTACGCGAGTCATCATTATACTTCGTCCTAAACCACTTCAAAAATTATAATCGCCTGGGACGCCTTGCGATTGGTCATGAAATTTGTTTCTGGCTTACGATTCATGCCAGCGGAGCCGGGAAATACAAGCTATGACAGTAAGCCTTTTTTTTACCTTATTTAAACGCGCGTGACTTTTAACGCATAAAATGTTATCAACCGACTTCAAGATTTCGAAGGAGGAGGTTCTCAATTCGTCAGGATCTTTATTTTTACTATTTTTTCATAATGTTCACCGATTGCAACCTTTTTTTAAACAGGGAAATTACGTATTTCTTCATACATATTCAAAGCTAGGAAAAGGGGTAAAAACTGTCAGTACTTCATCCATCCATCCATATATTTATTTCGTCGTAGGGTATAGGATTACCTAAGAAAACCAAATTGATGAAATGTCAAATGTACAAATAACACTACTAGTTTAAAACGTCCTAGAACTACGACCATATGTAGTGTTAGGTGATTCTTAATTTATTTGGTTATTTTGTCAACATGACAGTTCGACTTTTAGTGATCACTGATCATAGTGGATCATAGGTTTATTTCTTATTATTTAGGTCTATTGTATAATCACAAAAGGATAAGTACCCTTTCAGGATGTTGTTGATTCTCTAAAGTATAGGCAGTGCCCTATTGTTACACATCCCACCTGCGTCGACGCCGACACGTTGGCCAAGTCCTTTAATTTATTTACCAGCGAACAAGCCGGAGCGGCGCCCGACATCCGAAATCACTACAAGACTATTAAATATAGTTGTCGTTCGTCTAACTATTGTTGGTGTCGAGGCAATCGATCCGTGGAGCAAGGGGCACGGAGCCTCACGACCTAACAAACGCACAAGGGAAGCTAAAGATGCTCCAGCAAGCCGCCGGTTTTCATACATAACACAACGCAGGATTGCGGCTTTTCTTGCATAATTATGGTTTTATTTCTATTTATAAGTTACATGTACGAGTAATTGTTAGTAGTACTTATAAGTTTCTAGTTTGTGACAATGTTACTTTGAAAGGCTATTTCGCAATAAATAAATCTTTAATATAATTATGTACATTATCATTTCAAAGTGCCCTGTATAAATCTGGATGTCTTTTAAGTAAGCACTATTTTATAGTACTTGGATGCAATAATTCGAAGATGCCGGCCTGAAACGCAGTTGTTACTTCTTGAATATAAAATAATACACCTTCCTGGGATAAATAGTTTGCCTTGCCGGTGATAAGTTAGCTGCTACAGCAATCAATCAGAAATGAATGATGCACAAGAACCTGTAAAAGATGTTTCAATATTATTTGTTATTTTTCACAGTTTCATTGTAATTATTATGATTGAAAATGAAAGTGTTTATAACTATCATATCAAATTTCAACTACTTACCATTCATTTTAGGTTAGAGTTGGTATTTTTGTGTCGATTTAAAATCAGATTAATTGACTATTAATACATAAATCTCACAAATATTCAGCAGTTCTTGGGTCTAGATTTCTTTTTTAAAATTATTCTTATTGAAGTGTTGATGTGGATATTTCTATTTCTCATATCGGCTTGAAATTTACCGTTTCGTTTTCCAGTTCCAGTTATCATACTGTGCAGTCTTCTTAACAAATTATGCTTAATATAAGGCTTTGTCGATATTATTTCATCAATTAATAATATATAAATATAACACAATAAATACGAATGGTTTTCACTTTCACCATGTTTTGACATCTCACCCTACAATTTGATAGTGAAAGAGTTTTCTACAGTCGATACGGTATTTTTCGGTGACGTATGTCAAATTAGTGTCTTATGGTAGCGTTTTAATAAAACCTATCGATAACAAACTGCACTGACTACATCCGTCTCGTTCTACCTATGAGACGGATGTATGTCAGCATAGAGATTTCGAATTTCTTGCTGTCGATACCGAAGGAAAACTATTCGAAGCCCGTTGATTCGTTAACGACTGCAGAAAGGTTTCAGAATTTTCTGTAATGACTCGTGGTAGAGGTACAGTTTCGACAGCAACACATACAAACGATCTATGCTGACATTTCATGTCGGATTACGTTTAGTGCGCTGCATACATCCGTCTCATAGCTAGAACGAGACGGATTTATGCGGCACGTCGAATGTGATCTGTCATGTTAACGCACTGAAGGTCAGTACAGTTTGTTATCGATAGGTTTTATTAAAACGTTACTATAAGACACTAATTTGACTTACGTCACCGAAAAATACCGTATCGACTGTAGAAAACTCTTTCACTATCAAATTATAAGGTGAGATGTCAAAACATGGTGAAAGTGAAAACCATTCGTATTTATTGTGTTATATTTATATATTATTAGTTGACGAAATAATATCGACAAAGCCTTATATTAAGCATAATTTGTTAATAAGACTGCATAGTATGATAACTGGAACTGGAAAACGAAACGGTAAATTTCAAGCCGATATGAGAAATAGAAATATCCACATCAACACTTCAATAAGAATATTTTTAAAAAAGAAATCTAGACCCAAGAACTGCTGAATATTTGTGAGATTTATGTATATAATAGCCAATTAATCTGATTTTAAATCGACACAAAAATACCAACTCTAACCTAAAATGAATGGTAAGTAGTTGAAATTTGATATGATACTCGTAGTTATAAACACTTTCATTTTCAATCATAATAATTACAATGAAACTGTGAAAAATATCAAATAATATTGAAACTTCTTTTACAGGTTCTTGTGCATCATTCATTTCTGATTGATTGCTGTAGCAGCTAACTTATCACCAGCAAGGCAAACTATTTATCCCAGGAAGGTGTATTATTTTATATTCAAGAAGTAACAACTGCGTTACAGGCCGGGATCTTCGAATTATTGCATCCAAGTACTATAAAATAGTGCTTACTTAAAAGACATCCAGATTTATACAGGGCACTTTGAAATTATAATGTACATAATTATATTAAAGATTTATTTATTGCGAAATAGCCTTTTAAAGTAACATTGTCACAAACTAGAAACTTATAAGTACTACTAACAATTACTCGTACGTGTAACTTATAAATAGAAATAAAACCATCATTATGTTATTGTTTATTTATTATTATTTATGTAAGAAGCGGCAAAGCCGCAATCCTGCGTTGTGTTATGTATGAAAACCGGCGGCTTGCTGGAGCATCTTTAGCTTCCCTTGTGCGTTTGTTAGGTCGTGAGGCTCCGTGCCCCTTGCTCCACGGATCGATTGCCTCGACACCAACAATAGTTAGACGAACGACAACTATATTTAATAGTCTTGTAGTGATTTCGGATGTCGGGTGCCGCTCCGGCTTGTTCGCTGGTAAATAAATTAAAGGACTTGGCCAACGTGTCGGCGTCGACGCAGGTGGGATGTGTAACAGTAGCGCACTGCCTAATACTTTAGAGAATCAACAACATCCTGAAAGGGTACTTATCCTTTTGTGATTATACAATAGACCTAAATAATAAGAAATAAACCTATGATCCACTATGATCACTAAAAGTCGAACTGTCATGTTGACAAAATAACCAAATAAATTAAGAATCACCTATTACATATGGACGTAGTTCTAGGAGGTTTTAATTTAAACTAGTAGTGTTATTTGTACATTTGAAATTTCATCAATTTGGTTTTCTTAGGTAATCCTATATCCTACGACGAAATAAGTATATGGATGGATGGATGAAGTACTGACAGTTTTCACCCCTTTTCCTAGCTTTGAATATGTATGACGAAATACGTAATTTCCCTGTTTAAAAAAAAGTTGCAATCGGTGAACATTATGAAATAATAGTGAAAATAAAGATCCTGACGAATTGAGAACCTCCTCCTTCGAACTCTTGAAGTCGGTTGATAACATTTTATGCGTTCAAAGTCACGCGCGTTTAAATAAGGTAAAGGCTTACCACACTTAAGGCTTAAGGGGGAGGCCTATGTTCAGCAGTGGACGTCTTATGGCTGAGATGATGATGATGAAAGGCTTACTGTCATAGCTTGTATTTCCCGGCTCCGATGGCATGAACCGTAAGCTATGAACAAATTTCATGACCAATCGCAAGGCGTCCCAGGCGATGATAATTTTTGAAGTGGTTAAGGACGAAGTATAATGATGACTCGCGTAGGTCAGCTGTCAGTATTTGATGCTCTTATTATCAGGAAAATCGTATTGAGGTAGAAAGACCGTCTGCTGATACCCTAAATACCATATATTCATGTGACTAGTTTACGGTCTTTTCAGTGGTATACAGACGGCTGATGATTTTTATTTTATTTGTAATAGCATATAAACTATCACCTGTTTCAACTGGGACGCGATGGTCATTTTATTTTATATGTATTTTATGTGAGAAAATGGCTGCCGTTCCTCAACCCACTCAAGGAACGGCAGCTGACCATCACGAAGCTTGATTATTGACCGCCCTTAACGACTTAAAATTTACCGCTTGGGACACGATGACAAACGGAAATTATTCCTAGTTAACGGCCTAGCAAGCGTATTAAACACCCACAAAAAGTAGGGTAATTTTTCAGAGCTAGTACGATTTCTATGCTTATTATTGTTCACTGCTCATATAATTGTCTACAGTTCTAAACCTTCAGATAAAATGTACTTAGGAAGTAAAACCTTTTTGGTTTACCTACAACCTGTTTCGGTCATAGATATAAAATGGCGCTTACTGGTTTCGGTTGGTGTGAAGGATGTGATGTTTGTCACGTCACGTCACTTTGTAAAGTATTGAAGTCTACACAAACGAAACAAGCAATCGAACTTTCGTGAGCGAATTGCATAAACGATAATTTAACTTATGGTATGGCAGTAATTTTTAGTTCTATAAGTGACCGCTAGAGGCTCTGCACAAATTCTTCATACAAATAATTTACGAATTCGTGAACGAATCTCGAATTGGGCTTATTTGCATGACTCGTGGTAGAGGTACAGTACCTCTACCACGAGTCATGTAGAAAATTCTGAATATTTTTCTATAGGCGTTAACGAATAATCGGGCTTCGAATCGTTTTCCTTCAGTTTCGACAGCAACACATACAAACGATCTATGCTGACATTTCATGTCGGATTACGTTTAGTGCGCTGCATACATCCGTCTCATAGGTAGAACGAGACGGATGTATGCGGCACGTCGAATGTGATCTATCATGTTAACGCACTGAAGGTCAGTACAGTTTGTTATCGATAGGTTTTATTAAAACGTTACCATAAGACACTAATTTGACTTACGTCACCGAAAAATACCGTATCGACTGTAGAAAACTCTTTCACTATCAAATTATAAGGTGAGATGTCAAAACATGGTGAAAGTGAAAACCATTCGTATTTATTGTGTTATATTTATATATTATTAGTTGACGAAATAATATCGACCAAGCCTTATATTAAGCATAATTTGTTAAGAAGACTGCATAGTATGATAACTGGAACTGGAAAACGAAACGGTCAATTTCAAGCCGATATGAGAAATAGAAATATCCGCATCAACACTTCAATAAGAATAATTTTAGAAAAAAAATTTAGACCCAAGAACTGCAGAATATTTGTGAGATTTATGTATTAATAGTCAATTAAACTGATTTTAAATCGACAAAAATACCAACTCTAACCTAAAATGAATGGTAAGTAGTTGAAATTTGATATGATAGTTATAAACACTTTCATTTTCAATCATAATAATTACAATGAATCTGTGAAAAATAACAAATAATATTGAAACATCTTTTACAGGTTCTTGTGCATCATTCATTTCTGATTGATTGCTGTAGCAGCTAACTTATCACCGGCAAACTATTTATCCCAGGAAGGTGTTTTATTTTATATTCAAGAAGTAACAACTGCGTCACAGGCCGGGATCTTCGAATTATTGCATCCAAGTCCTATAAAATAGTGCTTACTTAAAAGACATCCAGATTTATACAGGGCACTTTGAAATTATAATGTGCATAATTATATTAAAGATTTATTTATTGTGAAATAGCCTTTTAAAGTAACATTGTCACAAACTAGAAACGTATAAGTACTACTAACAATTACTCGTACGTGTAAATTATAAATAGAAATAAAACCATCATTATGCAAGAAAAAGCCGCAATCCTGCGTTGTGTTATGTATGAAAACCGGCGGCTTGCTGGAGCATCTTTAGCTTCCCTTGTGCGCAGCGCCGGATCTAGAACTTTTTCGAGGCGGGGCAAAATCTGAAAAATGCCGCCCCCGCCCTGCATATTTTTGATATGTATTCTATTTATTTATTTTTATTGGTATTCAGGACAACAACAGCCATAGATATAATTATGATGTAATAGTAGTTACATAGAAAAAAGGCCAATAACAGTCATCCGTTATTTTACAATATCTAAGTTGCACAACAGAAAACTAAAAAAAATGTAAAATTAATATTATTGTTTTCACAAATGCCCGATACAATAGTACATCCCGGAGGTAAAGAAAATGAACTTACGTTAAATTTTTTACATAAAGATGCTGCATGCAAAAAACAACAACAATTTTTGCCTTAATTTAATAAGTATCGTATAATTTTGACCAACAGACACCTTCTGTTAGACATAAATATATAGGCCTGTTTACAGAAAGAACGCCACAACGCACTGTGGCCTGAAAATTGGCTTTCACAGAAATATAAAAAGGTTTTTTAATTTGTACCTTTCTTGAAATAGCTTTAATAGGTATTAATATATCCCAAAATTAGTCTAATTTGGTTGGGAAAATAATTGATATTATTAACAAAAAAAAAAATGGAGCGAATGAGAAAAATCGAATTTTCTTCAAAAATAAAAGTCAAAGCGTTATATCCTCGCGAATGGTTATAGTACCAATTATGATTTTTTGTCATAAGTATTCAAATTTTTTCTACCAGGTGCAGTTTAACAAAAAACGATTTAAAAATAAATTCAAGGTTTTTAGAAATCGTGTGTGTTGTAGGAGGAGCAGTGAGCTTTTTTTCGAAATAGATGTAAAGTATGCGTATCGGAAATATCGGATTTTCTTCAAACATAAAATTTTTACCATTATATCCTCGCAGATGGTTATAGTACCAATTATTGCTGATTTTATGATATACCTACTTTTTTTTATCAAGTGCCCTTTTAAAAAAAAGAAAACATTTTTTTTTATTAAGATTGCTCGTTATGTGGACCATAAAAAATGATTCTGAGTCTGTTTGAGTCAAAAACTTACGAGTACGAAGTTTTTTTCTCGAAATAGATGTATAGAGCGTATACGAAATATCGGATTTTCTTTAAAGTAAAGGTTGAAAACGGATATTTATAAATTATTTATTTATAGGATTTTCTTTAAAAATAAAGGCTAATTATTTTTAAAGAAAATCCGATATTTTTTAATTTCGAGAAAAAGACTTAGTACTCGTAAGTTTTTGACTCAAACAGGCTTATAATCATTTTTATGGTATTTTTTAATAATTGGTATTATAACCATCTGCGAAGATATTACGGTTTATTTTTTATGTTTGAAGAAAATCCGATATTTCCGATACGCTCCATACACGAAAAAAAGCTCACTGCTCCTAAGTTTTTGACTCACATGGGCTGAGAATTTTTTATAAAAATTGATTTAAAAAACGTGCACCTGGTAGAAATTTTTTGAGTATGACAAAAAATCAAGAGTAATTGATCTGCGTTTTTGAAGAAAATTAGGTTTTTCTTATTCTCAAAAAAAATTTATGGATTTTTGTTTTTAATTATAATCATTAATCACATAATTATTTTCCCAACCAAATTACGTCAGACTAATTTTGGGACATATTAATATCTAGCCAAGCATCTTTCAAGAAAAAAAGATAACTCAAAAACCGACTCGCATCTATGAATTTTTCCTCATTTGTTTGGCCCAGGGTTAAAAATGTGAGGGACGACGACGCTTTTTTTTAACTTTCGGAACTATTATTTACGAAATTATTGTTTTTATCCATAATTGATTTAGAAGACCCATATTATTTTTAAAATACCTATCCAGCGACACCCAACAATTGGTTTAAAGCTTTAAAAAATTCATCCCCCGCTTCATGTGTAAGTAACTATATATATTTAAATAAATATTAACGAGGATCTTATACTATAGTAACTTAAAAAGCACAAGATACGATAAAATACTTACCTAGTAAAAGTAATTCGTAAGTAGGAGGGATTAATAGTGAGCTGTTTTTAAAACAAACAGATTTTTTGACAGAAACAGATGTTTTGTAGACCGCCAATAAGGAAATAGTAAACACGAATTGACTTAATGTTTGATACAAAACACGACCCTGAGAGGTACCCATGCAGGGGTTACCAAATATACAACAACCTTTTCACACGCAGGCTAAGTGTAGGCGATGCCACCCCCGCGCCGCCGCCGCGCTTCTATTGCGGGTATCGTGTACCTACACGATGCCGCCGCCACGCCGCCGTAGCGCCGTTGTCGCACTTCTGCGCTGTGTATACGACATGCGTAAAAACCGCCTTTTGTTTCTCGTATACACAGCGCAGAGGCGCGGTGGCGGGCTTTATGCGTCTCGTATACACAGCGCAGAGATACGGCCGGCGGCGCGGTGGCGAGCTTTACGCGACTCGTACACACAGCGCAGACGTGCGGCGGCGGAGGGCGGCATCGGCGACACGCGCCCTAACCGCCCTCATATAAAAGCGCGTATTATTTCGTTGGTTGTTGACCTACGCGCCCCGCAAGAAAAAAATAAAGTACTGGACTATTGGACACCTGCCTTAGTGGTCAAGGTTGTGTTGATGATGAGTGATGAGACGTGTATGTGTATTCGTCTGCCATGTCGAATTTGCCGCCCTCTGAGCTTGCCGCCCGGGGCATGGGCCCCGGTCTGCCCCCCCCTAGATCCGGCTCTGCTTGTGCGTTTGTTAGGTCGTGAGGCTCCGTGCCCCTTGCTTCACGGATCGATTGCCTCGACACCAACAATAGTTAGACGAACGACAACTATATTTAATAGTCTTGTAGTGATTTCGGATGTCGGGCGCCGCTCCGGCTTGTTTGCTGGTAAATAAATTAAAGGACTTCGCCAACGTGTCGGCGTCGACGCAGGTGGGATGTGTAACAGTAGCGCACTGCCTATACTTTAGAGAATCAACAACATCCTGAAAGGGTAATACTTATCCTTTTGTGATTATACAATAGACCTAAATAATATGAAATAAACCTATGATCCACTATGATCACTAAAAGTCGAACTGTCATATTGACAAAATAACCAAATAAATTAAGAATCACCTAACACTTTACATATGGACGTAGTTCTAGGACGTTTTAAACTAGTAGTGTTATTTGTACATTTGAAATTTCATCAATTTGGTTTTCTTAGGTAATCGTATATCCTACGACGAAATAAGTATATGGATGGATGGATGAAGTACTGACAGTTTTCACCCCTTTTCCTAGCTTTGAATATGTATGACGAAATACGTAATTCCCCTGTTTAAAAAAAAGTTGCAATCGGTGAACATTATGAAAAAATAGTAAAAATAAAGATCCTGACGAATTGAGAACCTCCTTCTTTGAAATCTTGAAGTCGGTTGAAAACATTTTATGCGTTAAAAGTCACGCGCGTTTAAATAAGGTAAAAAAAAAGGCTTACTGTCATAACTTGTATTTCCCGGCTCCGATGGCATCCCAAGTAACACAGGAAGCATTGTAACATATGAATAGTTAAATTATTTCGAACTTAAGGACCGTATAAACTCTTATATACGTTCACCGAGCAACTTGTCGCATTATATGATGCTTTGAGCTGTATAACGGTTGTATAATGGCATATCTAAATGCTTTTTTAAATCCTTTAGCTTTAGTGCAGCAAACCACAACGCGACTGTACAGCTTTCGACTGTTTAAAAGCACTTAAGTGCTTTAGGTTCTACAATAGCATTTTATGATGCTTTACGCTGTATAACGGTTGTATAATGGCATATGTAAATGCTTTTGTTTAGCCATTAGTTTTAGTGCAGCGAACAACATGCAACTGTACAGCTGAATGCTGTACAGTTGCGTTTTGGTTTGCTACACTAATGCTTCGGTTTGGTTTAGTGCCTTAGGTTCTACAATAGCATAAATAAATGCTTAATGCTGTTTAAGAGCATGAATATTAGCCATTATAATGCCACGTAAATTCGCTATACAGCTTTCAGCTATTTTTAATGCCTTAGGGTGTACAATAGCATTTATGTATAAGTAGGTAATACGTTCCTAATGCAGTACAATAGCAATAATATAAACCATTATAAAGCCAAGTAATTCACTATAAGGGGCTGTTCATAAATTACGTCATTTCAAATGGGGGGGGGTCTGGACATCGGATGATGGTAGCGTGACGTAGGAGGGGGGGGCGGTCATTCCGAAGATCACATCATCAATGTGTAAAAAAAGGAATGAAAGTCGTGTTTCTATAAACTTTTAATGCTATAAAATATTATCTACTAAATAGTTTTTTATTTTACAATTAAGCTTAAAACGCATTTTTTTTAATGACGTCACTTTATTTGGCAGCTTTACTATAAAAAAATGGATGACGTAATTTATGAACAGCCCCTATACAGCTTTTAGCGGTTTTAGTGCCTTAGGTTCTACAATAGCATAAATAAATGCTTAATGTTGTTTAATAGCATAATTATTCACGTGTAATGCTGTAGGCATAAATAAGGCATTTTTTAAGGGTCACTGAGCTGCTATTGGACTAAGAGCTAGCCACGTCAGATATGACAAAATAATGAGAGCAACAAAACCCGTCTGGTTAGATTGCTATACTATTCTTATTGCTAGATCCTGGCATCTGGCAGCTTTTAATGGGTGGAGGTCACAGTGACAGAGTAGCAAAATGTTTTAATTGGAAAATAGTAATACCAAATTAGGTAAAAATTGCCGAAGTTGTCTCAGTTATAAAGGACAGGGCCTATATTTTAAGGGGCTCCCTGGCGCCAACGACCTTGGATCTGATTCCCTTAGTTTTCTAATTTATTATATAGCTTATCATATTATCAGTAACGGCTTTAAACAATATAGTATCCTATATTTACTTCAATATTCATTGTCCACGAGATATTTGACATCAAAGTCGAACCGGTTTAGGCTAAAAAAGTGGTTTTATGGTCATAAATTTTGTTTTAATTAGTTAAAAATTAAAATATCTCTACAGTTTTTATAGACATCAAAGAGGAACCCTAATATGTAGATTACGTATATGTAAGATTCTTTACACCATTCGAATATCGATAAAAGTGTTTTTTAGACCATATTTTAAAAATATCATAAAAAAATAACGGCTCATTTATTTCAAGATCCGGGTCTACAGAATGGATATAAAAGATTCTAAAACCGATAGTCGTTTGCCTTATAATTCTATCTATAATGAATATGTTGGAATATCGACTCAAAACTGGTCAAAAATCGATAAAAAAAAATCTTAGACCAAAAATATTGTGTATTATTACCATACATCGGGGTTTCCGGTACGGGAATGTTTGACATTAGCCAAAGAGTAGGCATTAACTTAAAAAACAGAATGTACTCTGGCACGTTTCTACCTAATGAATAATTGATCGAAAAATCATAGGTATATACAATTTATATGTAATAGCTGACTATTATGTATATATATTGTAGGTACATATACCTATGATTTTTTCAAGTATTTTTTTATTAATTCATGTAATGACTGATCATTGTCAACCTCTTCAGTTAATCAAATAGTTCATAAATATCGGACGTCAAGATTAATATTTGACACTTATTATACCGTGTCTTTGTCTTAGGTAGATCTAGTTAATAAATTTCGGATATGCAATAGCATTTTTAAAATACTAAGTATATAATAGTCAATACAAACATGCCACTAAGAAAAAAAGCTCGTATCATAGTGTGTAAGCTATTCACAGAGAGGTAGTAATTCATTAGGCATAATATGATATTTTCTCAGACTAACTCTCAACCTATCTGTTTATCTCTACTCTTTCTCAAATCGTTCCCGCACCGAAAACCCCGATGTATGATTATTACGGAAACAAAAACAGTAGGCGACAAACTATGAACTATATTTTCTTATACATCGTTTGGCACTACTTTCTCCCAACATAAACTTTTGTATAATTTCTCTTAATATTGTATAGTATTTGTATAGTTTCTCATAATATTGCATCAAACCCAGATCTCTAGGATTTATTTTCTTGAAATGGTTTGCATTCTTTGACCTCCACCACTTTAAAGCTGCCAGATGTCCAGATCTAGAAATAAGCATAGTATACCAAACTGACTAGAGGGGTTTGGTTGCTCTCATTATTGTGTCATATCCGACGTGGCTAGCTCTCCGTCTATATAGACCAACGCCATTTTGTAAATAATTTATAACCTAAAAATATCATGCGGACATAATTATACAAGGAAAATACCTGTATAATAATGAAATTACTTAATTTAAGACTGCTCAACCAACACTATTATGTTAATAATGCAAAACTCGTTCTATACGAGGATTACACAATTGTTTTGTTTATTTGACGCATATCTTTTTATAATATTTTATAGCAAAACCACAAAAAATCAAAGGCGCGTGAAAATTTTCAATGGAACTTATATACACATTTACAGTAAACTACATTGCGCAGTAATATTTGAAGGATATAATAACGTAAAAGAGTCAAAAACTTTTATAAATGTTGTTAGGATGCAAACAAATATGACGTGTCACTCATTCAGTTTTTTGTACCGTCTTCGTCCATTTTATATTGCGAGACAACGTAGTTAAATCACAACGTTCATTGTATTATAACATTTGTTCCGTCGGTGTTAGAGACGTTTTTGCATTGACGTAAGGTTTATTTTACTACACTCTTATGCTAGTATAATGCTTTTGTATTGCGATTGGCAAGTTAATCGAGAGTACTTATGCTTCTTTACTGCGATTAGCAAGTTTTTTGGCCGTATTAATGCTTCTTTAATGCAGTTGGCAACTTAATAGAGCGTACTAATGATTCTTTAATGCGATTGGCACTTTCCATGACAACGATAATGCTAATAGCGCAGACATATTGCGCCTGTAATGCTATTAAATGACCTGTATAGGATCTCAAGCTGGGTAATTCGTGCCCATTTAAGACCTATATCAGCACTATAAACGTTTATAATGCTACTATAAAACGAACTGAAAATGCTAAAAGCATACAGATATGGTGTAAGACGGCCGTTATACTGCTTTGATGTGTTACTTGGGATGAACCGTAAGCCAGGAACAAATTTCATGACCAATCGCAAGGCGTCCCAGGCGGTGATAATTTTTGAAGTGGTTAAGGACGAAGTATAATGATGACTCGCGTAGGTCAGCTGTCGCTCCGTTGGTGGGTTGCGGATCGTCAGTATTTGATGCTCTTATCATCAGGAAAATCGTCAGCCGGCTGTATTGAGGAAGAAAGACCGTCTGCTGATACCCTAAATACCATGTATTCATGTGACTAGTTTACGGTCTTTTCAGTGCTATACAGCCGGCTGATGATTTTTATTTTATTTGTAATAGCATATAAACTATCACCTGCTTCAACTGGGACGCGATGGTCATTTTATTTTATATATATTTTATGTGAGAAAATGGCTGCCGTTCCTCAACCCACTCAAGGAACGACAGCTGACCATCACGAAGCTTGATTACTTATCGCCCAATTTACCGCTTGGGACACGATGACCAACGGAAATTATTCCTGGTTTACGGCCTAGCAAGCATATTAAACACCCACAAAAAGTAGGGTAATTTTTCAGAGCTAGTACGGTTTCTATGCTTATTATTGTTCACTGCTCATATAATTGTCTATTACAGTTCTAAACCTTCAGATAAAATGTACTTAGGAAGTAAAACCTTTTTGGCTTACCTACAATCTGTTTCGGTTGGTGTGAAGGATGTGACGTTTGTCACGTCACGTCACTTTGTAAAGTATTGAAATCTACACAAACGAAACAAGCAATCGAACTTTCGTGAGCGAATTGGATAAACGATAATTTAACTTATGGTATGGCAGTAATTTTTAGTTCTATAAGTGACCGCTAGAGGCTCTGCACAAATTCTCCATACAAATAATTTACGTATTCGTGAACGAATCTCGAATTGGGCTTATTTTCATGACTCGTGGTAGAGGTACAGGCCGGCTATAAATATTTCGCGAAAATGAGTGAAAACATGAAACTTGTTTAATTTCGATAATCGGAAGTATCGGAACCACAAAGCGTGACCTGATTATTTATGGAGTATGTTCAGTTTTTGAGTAATTATTTACTTATTTATAAAATATTCATGTTCATGACTCTGCAAGATAAAGCTATACGCATTTTTTTCCTTTCTTTCCTGAACGGTACACGTTTTATTTACTAGTAATTCAGTCTTCAAAAGGTAGGTATATATTGTTAGGGCTATATTCAACCTTAAATAATTAACGAACAGTTTCTCTTGTTTTCAGGTACGTTAAACTACAAAAGGCACTACATGGCTTCTATTTCGTGACTGCTGAATAGGTATTGAAAGTGAATATTGTATTTAACGTTTTTAAAAACCTTTTTTTAAATCATAGTTTTTGTTAGTTTGTAAGGTGTTTAGGTTTAATCTTGCCTGCAAGATCAACCCAATGTCCGAGTGAGCTGAAATGTAGCATACATACACAGCGGTCCCAGCGTAGGATAAAACTATCTCAATATGTCAGACTTTTTTGGGAATGGTACCATTTGTCGAAGGTTTACGAGCAATAAAGCGCCGGCCGCCAAATGGTACATTTTGAACTATCACATGTCTTAACTGGTTACTCACGTAATTTAAGTCGGTTTTTGCCCTAAAAAATCGACTTAAATTACGTGAGTAACCAGTTATAAATATTTTTAATATATCACATGTCTACTTCGTCACTATCACGTCACGTCAGTATCTATGTAATATGGATGAAAGTTCAAACTTGTGTACAGTCGCCATATATCGGAGCGGCCAAGGTACTCATAAATATATGAACATGCACTTTATCACTTTGACAAGAGAGGCGTTGTTCAAATATTTGTGACCACCTTGGCCGCTCCGATATATCTGATGGCGTAGGTACAGACCTACGAGCTAGTCTGATGATGGAGATTGAAGGTGGTTACGTTTACGGTGGATACGTTTGGTTTGTAAGAATCGTCTCGACCGCTGTTGTAAGAAAAGTGCTGTCGGCGATGTAAGCAAAAACCTAAATTAAATATTTGAAATAGAATACTTGTTTCGATTTCTCTTTCTTGTGACAAGTACCTCTACCACAAGTCAGACATATAAGCCCAATTCGGGATTCGATCACGAATCTGTAAATTATTTGTATGGATAATTTGTGCAGAGCCTCTAGCGGTCACTTATAGAACTAAAAATTACTGCCATACCATGGGTTAAATTATCCTCTACGCAATTCGCTTACGAAAGCTCGATTGTTTGTTTCGTTTGTGTAGATTTCAATACTTTACAAAGTGACGTGACGTGACAAACGTCACATCCTTCACACCAACCGAAACAGATTGTAGGTAAGCCAAAAAGGTTTTACTTCCTAAGTACATTTTATCTGAAGGTTTAGAACTGTAGAAAAATTATATGAGCAGTGAACAATAATAAGCATAGAAATCGTACTAGCTCTGAAAAATGACGCTACTTTTTGTGGGTGTTTAATACGCTTGCTAGGCCGTTAACAGGTATAATTTCCGTTGGTCATCGTGTCCCAAGCGGTAAATTTTAAGTGGTTAAGGGCGGTCAATAATCAAGCTTCGTGATGGTCAGCTGCCGTCCCTTGAGTGGGTTGAGGAACGGCAGCCATTTTATCACATAAAATACATATAAATAAAATGACCATCGAATAGAATCGTCTCATAGATAGAACGAGACGGATGTATGCGGCACGTCGAATGTGATCTGTCATGTTAACGCACCTTCAGTCAGTACAGTTTGTTATCGATAGGTTTTATTAAAACGTTACCATAAGACACTAATTTGACTTACGTCACCGAAAAATACCGTACCGACTGTAGAAAACTCTTTCACTATCAAATTCTAAGGTGAGATGTCAAAACATGGTGAAAGTAAAAACCATTCGTATTTATTGTGTTATATTTATATATTATTAGTTGACGAAATAATATCGACAAAGCCTTATATTACGTATAATTTGTTAAGAAGACTGCATAGTATGATAACTGGAACTGGAAAACGAAACGGTAAATTTCAAGCCGATACGAGAAATAGAAATATCCACATCAACACTTCAATAAGAATAATTTTAGAAAAGAAATCCCAAGAACTGCTGAATATTTGTGAGATTTATGTATTATTAGTCAATTAAACTGATTTTAAATCGACACAAAAATACCAACTCTAACCTAAAATGAATGGTAAGTAGTTGAAATTTGATATGATAGTTATAAACACTTTATTTTCAATCATAATAATTACAATGAAACTGTGAAAAATAACAAATAATATTGAAACATCATTTACAGGATCTTGTGCATCATTCATTTCTGATTGATTGCTGTAGCAGCTAACTTATCACCGGCAAGGCGAACTATTTATCCCAGGAAGGTGTATTATTTTATATTCAAGAAGTAACAATTTTATAACTGCGTTACAGGCCGGGATCTTCGAATTATTGCATCCAAGTCCTATAAAATAGTGCTTACTTAAAAGACATCCAGATTTATACAGGGAACTTTGAAATTATAATGTACATAATTATATAAAAGATTTATTTATTGCGAAATAGCCTTTTAAAGTAACATTGTCACAAACTAGAAACTTATAAGTACTACTAACAATTACTCTTACGTGTAACTTATAAATAGAAATAAAACCATCGTTATTAGACCCCGGACTCTTGTGGCAATGACGTCACAATAGGGTGATTTGCGGAGTAAACGGGACGGTGCTATGAAACACGGTTAAAATGTCGGTTGTTAACCGAATACATTTTAATTAGATATTTTCAACAAAATTAACTAGTAAGTTGATCAATATTATTTTATAAGTGCAAACCATACAATTGTACTTTAAACTGGCTTGGTGACATTTGTGACGATCAAGGAGCGAGTGGCCGACAAAACCAATGTCAGTTTAACGTACAAATGCATGGTTTGCAAGTAATATAGCAAACGATAATATTGATCAACTTACTAAGTAATATTGTTAAAAATGTCTAATTTAATGTATTCGGTTAACAACCGAGTTTTTAACCGTGTTTCATAGCACCGTCCCGTTTACTCCCCAAATCACCCTATTGTGACGTCATTGCCACAAGAGTCCGGGGTCGAAAACATACTAATACGCGCAATCGCTAGGTTGATACGATCGGTCAAGTGCGAGTCGATGTCGCGCACCACATTTCTCTGGTGTAATATATATATATATACATATATATATATAACTGAAAGAGGTTCCTTCAGGGGATGAGTTCGCCTTCGCGTTGCTTGCGTTTTCCGTATTATAATAATATTTTTGACTTATATTTGTACCATAAAAAGTTTTTACATTACATTACACATTTATAAAACCGCAAATATACACAATTATGGTCCAGTACTGCAACTACTTTCTGCTACTATGGTCGACAAATTTCAATATTTCCCAATCTTCTTTTTGTTTGTAACTATTTTTTTTTCCAAACTTAATTTTGAAATGAATAGCCATTTGCCAATTGTCATTTCAATAAAAAGAACACCTCTTCATCCTAGCGTTTGTCCCAGCTTTTTGCTCTATTGAGCCTGGGGTCTGCTCGGCAACCTAATTGGCAATTATTTGACAGGAATTGGCTTATGCACTAGTTTTTACGAAAGCAACAGCCATCTGAACTTCCAACCCAGAGTCGAAACTATAGACCTTGTTGGGATTACATCCGGTTTCCTCACGATGTTTTCCTTCACCGAAAAGCGACTGCGACTGGTCAATATCAAATGAGATTTCGTACATAACGTAAGTTCCGAAAAACTCAGTGGTATACGAGCCAGGGTTTTTTACTCGGGATTGAAAGTCTGACGTCTTACCGCCAGGCCACCAGCGCTCAAATAAAAGTAGCACCTAAAAGAAAATAAAAGAAACACCTGGCCCTGTACCTCTACCACAAGTCAGACAAATAAGCCCAATTCGAGATTCGTTCACGAATTCGTACATTATTTGTATGGAGAATTTGTACAGAGCCTCTAGTGGTCACTTATAGGACTAAAAATTACTGCCATACCATAAGTTAAATTATCGTTTATGCAATTCGCTCACGAAAGTTCGATTGCTTGTTTCGTTTGTGTAGATTTCAATACTTTACAAAGTGACGTGACGTGACAAACGTCACATCCTTCACACCAACCGAAACAGATTATAGGTAAGCCAAAAAGGTTTTACTTCCTAAGTACATTTTATCTGAAGGTTTAGAACTGTAGACAATTATATGAGCAGTGAACAATAATAAGCATAGAAATCGTACTAGCTCTGAAAAATTACCCTACTTTTTGTGGGTGTTTAATATGCTTGTTAGGCCGTAAACCAGGAATAATTTCCGTTGGTCATCGTGTCCCAAGCGGTAAATTTTAAGTGGTTAAGGGCGGTAAATAATCAAGCTTCGTGATGGTCAGCTGCCGTTCCTTGAGTGGGTTGAGGAACAGCAGCCATTTTCTCACATAAAATATATATAAAATAAAATGACCATCGCGTCCCAGTTGAAACAGGTGATAATTTATATGCTATTACAAATAAAATAAAAATCATCAGCCGGCTGTATAGCACTGAAAAAACCGTAAACTAGTCACATGAATATATGGTATTTAGGGTATCAGCAGACGGTCTTTCTACCTCAATACAGCCGGCTGACGATTTTCCTGATAATAAGAGCATCAAATACTGACGTTCCGCAACCCACCAACGGAGCGATAGCTGACCTACGCGAGTCATCATTATACTTTGTCCTTTAACCACTTCAAAAATTATCATCGCCTGGGACGCCTTGCGATTGGTCATGAAATTTGTTCTTGGCTTACGGTTCATGCCATCAGAGCCGGGAAATACAAGCTATGACAATAAGCCTTTTTTTTTACCTGATTTAAACGCGCGTGAATTTTAACGCATAAAATGTTATCAACCGACTTCAAGATTTCGAAGGAGGAGGTTCTCAATTCGTCAGAATCTTTATTTTTACTATTTTTTCATAATGTTCACCGATTGCAACTTTTTTTTAAACAGGGAAATTACGTATTTCGTCATACATATTCAAAGCTAGGAAAAGGGGTGAAAACTGTCAGTACTTCATCCATCCATCCATATACTTATTTCGTCGTAGGATATAGGATTACCTAAGAAAACCAAATTGATGAAATTTCAAATGTACAAATAACACTACTAGTTTAAAACGTCCTAGAACTACGTCCATATGTAATAGGTGATTCTTAATTTATTTGGTTATTTTGTCAACATGACAGTTCGACTTTTAATGATCATAGTGGATCATAGGTTTATTTCTTATTATTTAGGTCTATTGTATAATCACAAAAGGATAAGTACCCTTTTAGGATGTTGTTGATTCTCTAGTCAGGTATAGGCAGTGCGCTACTGTTACACATCCCACCTGCGTCGACGCCGACACGTTGGCCAAGTCCTTTAATTTATTTACCAGCGAACAAGCCGGAGCGGCGCCCGACATCCGAAATCACTACAAGACTATTGAATATAGTTGTCGTTCGTCTAAATATTGTAGGTGTCGAGGCAATCGATCCGTGGAGCAAGGGGCACGGAGCCTCACGACCTAACAAACGCACAAGGGAAGCTAAAGATGCTCCAGCAAGCCGCCGGTTTTCATACATAACAACGCAGGATTGCGGCTTTGCCGCTTCTTGCATAATGATGGTTTTATTTATATTTATAAGTTACACGTACGAGTAATTGTTAGTAGTACTTATAAGTTTCTAGTTTGTGACAATGTTACTTTAAAAGGCTATTTCGCAATAAATAAATCTTTAATATAATTATGTACATTATAATTTCAAAGTGCCCTGTATAAATCTGGATGTCTTTTAAGTAAGCACTATTATATAGTACTTGGATGCAATAATTCGAAGATCCCGGCCTGTAACGCAGTTGTTACTTCTTGAATATAAAATAATACTCCTTCCTGGGATAAATAGTTTGCCTTGCTGGTGATAAGTTAGCTGCTACAGCAATCAATCAGAAATGAATGATGCACAAGAACCTGTAAAAGATGTTTCAATATTATTTGTTATTTTTCACAGTTTCATTGTAATTATTATGATTGAAAATGAAAGTGTTTATAACTATCATATCAAATTTCAACTACTTACCATTCATTTTAGGTTAGAGTTGGTATTTTTGTGTCGATTTAAAATCAGATTAATTGACTATTAATACATAAATCTCACAAATATTCAGCAGTTCTTGGGTCTAGATTTCTTTTTTAAAATTATTCTTATTGAAGTGTTGATGTGGATATTTCTATTTCTCATATCGGCTTGAAATTTACCGTTTCGTTTTCCAGTTCCAGTTATCATACTATGCAGTCTTATTAACAAATTATGCTTAATATAAGGCTTTGTCGATATTATTTCGTCAACTAATAATATATAAATATAACACAATATATACGAATGGTTTTCACTTTCACCATGTTTTGACATCTCACCTTATAATTTGATAGTGAAAGAGTTTTCTACAGTCGATACGGTATTTTTCGGTGACGTAAGTCAAATTAGTGTCTTATGGTAACGTTTTAATAAAACCTATCGATAATAAACTGTACTGACCTTCAGTGCGTTAACATGACAGATCACATTCGACGTGCCGCATACATCCGTCTCGTTCTACCTATGAGACGGATGTATGCAGCGCACTAAACGTAATCCGACATGAAATGTCAGCATAGATCGTTTGTATGTGTTGCTGTCGAAACTGAAGGAAAACGATTCGAAGCCCGATTATTCGTTAACGCCTATAGAAAAATATTCAGAATTTTCTACATGACTCATGGTAGAGGTACAGTACCTCTACCACGAGTCATGTAGAAAATTCGGAATATTTTTCTATAGGCGTTAACGAATAATCGGGCTTCGAATAGTTTTCCTTCAGTTTCGATAGCAACACATACAAACGATCTATGCTGACATTTCATGTCGGATTACGTTTAGTGCGCTGCATACATCCGTCTCATAGGTAGAACGAGACGGATGTATGCGGCACGTCGAATGTGATATGTCATGTTAACGCACTGAAATAGCACTGAAGGTCAGTACAGTTTGTTATCGATAGGTTTTATTAAAACGGTACCATAAGATACTAACTTGACTTACGTCACCGAAAAATACCGTATCGACTGTAGAAAACTCTTTCACTATCAAATTATAAGGTGAGATGTCAAAACATGGTGAAAGTGAAAACCATTCGTATTTATTGTGTTATATTTATATATTATTAGGTGACGAAATAATATCGACAAAGCTTTATATTAAGAATAATTTGTTAAAACTGAAACTGGAAAACAAAACGGTAAATTTCAAGTCGATATGAGAAATAGAAATATCCACATCAACACTTCAATAAGAATAATTTTAGAAAAAAAATTTAGACCCAAGAACTGCTGAATATTTGTGAGATTTATGTATTAATAGTCAATTAAACTGATTTTAAATCAACAAAAATACCAACTCTAACATAAAATGAATGGTAAGTAGTTGAAATTTGAAATGATAGTTATAAACACTTTCATTTTCAATCATAATAATTACAATGAAAATGTGAAAAATAACAAATAATATTCAGACATCTTTTACAGGTTCTTGTGCATCATTCATTTCTGATTGATTGCTGTAGCAGCTAACTTATCACCGGCAAGGCAAAATATTTATCCCAGGAAGGTGTATTATTTTATATTCAAGAAGTAACAACTGCGTTACAGGCCGGGATCTTCGAATTATTGCATCCAAGTGCTATAAAATAGTGCTTACTTAAAAGACATCCAGATTTATACAGGGTACTTTGAAATTATAATGTACAGAATTATATTAAAGATTTATTTATTGCGAAATAGCCTTTTAAAGTAACATTGTCACAAACTAGAAACTTATAAGTACTACTAACAATTATTCGTACGTGTAACTTATAAATAGAAATAAAACCATAATTATGCAAGAAGCGGCAAAGCCGCAATCCTGCGTTGTGTTACGAGTATGTTATGTATGAAAACCGGCGGCTTGCTGGAGCATCTTTAGCTTCCCTTGTGCGTTTGTTAGGTCGTGAGGCTCCGTCCCCCTTGCTTTATGGATCGATTGCCTAGACACCAACAATAGTTAGACGAACGACAACTATATTTAATAGTCTTGTAGTGATTTCGGATGTCGGGCGCCGCTCCGGCTTGTTTGCTGGTAAATAAATTAAAGGACTTCGCCAACGTGTCGGCGTCGACGCAGGTGGGATGTGTAACAGTAGCGCACTGCCTAATTTAGAGAATCAACAACATCCTGAAAGGGTAATACTTATCCTTTTGTGATTATACAATAGACCTAAATAATAAGAAATAAACCTATGATCCACTATGATCACTAAAAGTCGAACTGTCATGTTGACAAAATGACCAAATAAATTAAGAATCACCTAACACTTTACATATGGACGTAGTTCTAGGACGTTTTAAACTAGTAGTGTTATTTGTACAATTGAAATTTCATCAATTTGGTTTTCTTAGGTAATCCTATATCCTACGACGAAATAAGTATATGGATGGATGGATGAAGTACTGACAGTTTTCACCCCTTTTCCTAGCTTTGAATATGTATGACGAAATACGTAATTTCCCTGTTTAAAAAAAAGTTGCAATCAGTGAACATTATGAAAAAATAGTAAAAATAAAGATCCTGACGAATTGAGAACCTCCTTCTTTGAAATCTTGAAGTCGGTTGATAACATTTTATGCGTTAAAAATCACGCGCGTTTAAATAAGGTTAAAAAAAAGGCTTACTGTCATAACTTGTATTTCCCGGCTCCGATGGCATGAACCGTAAGCCAGGAACAAATTTCATGACCAATCGCAAGGCGTCCCAGGCAGTGATAATTTTTGAAGTGATTAATGACGAAGTACAATGATGACTCGCGTAGGTCAGCTGTCGCTCCGTTGGTGGGTTGCGGATCGTCAGTATTTGATGCTCTTATTATCAGGAAAATCGTCAGCCGGCTGTATTGAGGTAGAAAGACCGTCTGCTGATACCCTAAATACCATGTATTCATGTGACTAGTTTACGGTCTTTTCAGTGCTATACAGCCGGCTGATGATTTTTATTTTACTTGTTGCATATAAACTATCACCTGCTTCAACTGGGACGCGATGGTCATTTTATTTTATATATATTTTATGTGAGAAAATGGCTGCCGTTCCTCAACCCACTCAAGGAACGGCAGCTGACCATTACGAAGCTTGATTATTTACCGCCCAATTTACCGCTTGGGACACGATGACCAACGGAAATTATTCCTGGTTTACGGCCTAGCAAGCATATTAAACACCCACAAAAAGTAGGGTAATTTTTCAGAGCTAGTAGGTTTCTATGCTTATTATTGTTCACTGCTCATATAATTGTCTATTACAGTTCTAAACCTTCAGATAAAATGTACTTAGGAAGTAAAACCTTTTTGGCTTACCTACAATCTGTTTCGGTTGGTGTGAAGGATGTGACGTTTGTCACGTCACGTCACTTTGTAAAGTATTGAAATCTACACAAACGAAATAAGCAATCGAACTTTCGTGAGCGAATTGCATAAATGATAATTTAACTTATGGTATGGCAGTCATTTTTAGTTCTATAAGTGACCGCTAGAGGCTCTGCACAAATTCTCCATACAAATAATTTACGAATTCGTGAACGAATCTCGAATTGGGCTTATTTGCATGACTCGTGGTAGAGGTACAGATGAGAGCAAATCGTGCAGCGTTACCCATGACGTCGAAAACTGGTTTTGTATGGTCATTTTCATATTTGATGTCTGCGGTCAGACTTAAATCCGTAAAATGTTCATACATTTATACATTCTTGGTTGTGGTTTTACGGATTTTAGATGGTGGCAGAAAACAGTGTCTAAATGCGTTCAGCGGTAATTACCACATAATTATATCGTAGAAATTGTAATATAATCTAACAAGACAATGGTTTCATTAAGACATAGGAAAACTTTTTTATTATAACTGTTTCCTTGTCGAAATTTCCATTTAAATTGTATTGTGTCACTTAATTGTTAACGCCAGCGCTTTGAGTCAGTTTAAAGCTAAAAAATATAGACCTCTGTGATTATATAAAAGACAAGTATAATACATACCTACTTGCATAAATAAATTATTTAGTAATCTATACATATAATAAAGCTGAAGAGGGTCGAAAGTCTGTACATGGAAGATAATCGAAAAAAAGTTGGCTGGGGATACTAAGAATCGATAACAGAATACGTTCCAACAATTTTTAGAATTTTTGTCTGTTTATCTGTTTGTCTGTTTATTTGACCGCGCATCACGTGAAAACGGCTGAACGGATTTTGATGAAATTTGGTATTGAAATAATTTGTAATTTTGTGGTCAAGGTGTTCAGACAACATGGTCCATTTTGTTAGTATACATTCTAAGTTGTTAGTAAGTAATCATATTAACATACTTAAAATAAAACATAAAACATCTAAAACTTATATTCTAAATTGGACTTTACCAGTTTGATCAACCCGTAGACTATCGGGCAATCAAATCTACCGGCAATCATCCTCAGAATGTTGTTGCTACTGCATATTTATAACATGTTACCCGTCGATGCTTTAAATTTACCTTTACCCGCTCTTAAGAAATATTTGAAAATGTCATGAATGTCAAAGGGTTATTGCAGGTTCGAGGACTATATATGACGGACAAAGTTGCATGGCCCAAACCAAAAAACTACTACAAAATCATCTAACATTTATAGGACACCGTTTAGGTAGGAAAACATATCAAACGTTTTGTGAAGCAGTCAGATTAGGATTTTATTTTTATTTATAACTAGCTGTGCCCGCGGCTCCGCTCGCGTGGAATTCGGTCTGTGTCAGTAAGCGCCTAATTCACCCCTAATTCCTCTCCCGCTACCCTGGAGGCGGAACTTGAAGTAAAGTTGACAGATGGATACAGTAGAGAACAGTAGTCCTGATAAAATATTTCTGTATCCATGACTCTTGCAAATTTAACTCAATCGAGTGTAGTGGCCACCCCCCCTTTCAGACGTTGAATTTTTATAGGCTATAACCTGACTGGGGATTTTCTTGAACTGAAATAAGTAATCCTTAAGGGGTGATTTCTGGAATAACAATGAAACAAAACCGGCCAAGAGCATGTCGGGTGATGCTCAGAGTAGAGTTTCGTAGTTGCCGCCCTGTTACAAAACATTCGTTCAAAAGGTCGTTTATTAAGGGATATTTGGCGGCGCTTACGTCATTTTACTATCCGGCACTTCCTTTCACTATGCGTTTTTGACTGATAATTCAAAAACGGCTAAACCGATTTTATTCAATATAGTTTTTATTGAAAGTTCTTATCAGGCCTCACTTCCATTATTTTTTTCTATTTTTTTGGACCCAGGGTTCAAAAGTTAGATGGAAGAGACGCCCTTTTTTGAACTTTCAGATCTAATATTTACGAAATTATCAGTTTCATCCAAAAAATGTATTAGAAGACCTGTGTTCTATTTTAAAGACCTATTCAATAATACCGAACACGATAGGGTTGAAGCGAAAAAAAATTCAATTTATGTGTACCCTAATAAAAATATTTTTCCAGTTTTTATTCTAATACTTTGGCGGCGTGATTTTTGCACATACTGATACCAAATTTCAGCTTTCTAGTGCGAACGGTCACTGAGCTAGACACCGCGGACAGACGAACAGACAGACGGACGGACATGGCGAAACTATAAGGGTTCCTAGTTGACTACGGAACCCTAAAAAGAGATAAATAGTAGTTTACGTCACACCTGGCCATAATGTGAGTTTTACCGCTCGCTACGCTTACGGTAAAACTCGCATTATGGCCAGGTGGGGATGTAAAATTGTGTACTCACCACGGGCAGTAAAAAAGAAAGCCCTCTATCGCATATTTACAACCCTCGCCTGCGGCTCGGGTCCCAAATACCTGCGATTTCGGGCTTTCTTTTTTTTACAGCCCTAGGTAAGTAATGTACTATTATGTAACTGTTAAGTAATAAGGCCTAATTACGTAAAGAAGCATACACTGCTTTATCTACACACATATTAAAAATCCTAAATGACGTGTTCGGAAACCATTAGAATGACCGCCATTACACCGCCATGACCAACCTTATTGTGCCGGCGGTCAGGAGGGGGGCGTGCCGGCGGATTTTCACTACGTTACCGTAGGTAATGAATTTTCATACATTTTTACCACACTGTCACAGATAATACTCTGATGTTACGTTACTGGTTGCAATAATGGTGGTAATTACATACGGTTTCCGAACGCGGAATAGAGGATTTATGATATTGGTGTAGATCAAGATATATTATTTATTCTTCAATGTAAGCCCATTACAATGCACTAATGAACGTCAGAGAAAAAAAAAATGTGAGTGTCGTGGAACACTCGGTTGGAACGAAGTTATTATTGAATTTTTGTGGTTTTAATTTTTTTTGAAATTTTTGAAATTTTCACTTTTAGGACTTTCTCGAGATTTTTCACTTTTTTCACTTTGTCACTTCTCACTTTCACTTTTCACTACACTTTACTTCACTTTATTCTATTTTACATGTTTCCTAATCGTATGGGTGTCGCGTTTTCGTGACGTGACGCTTTTTCGTGACGGTCACGTGACTTTTTTTTGCCTATACGCGAACCGTCCGATAAGGAACTTCGTTCCAAAACTACCACATAAATATGAACACCTTGACCAAAAAAATACAAACTATTTCAATACCAAATTTCATCTAAATACGTATAGCGGTTATTGGTTGTTTCTTCCCCATGTAATGGGTGGACCCATTTTGCACCCGCTTAAGGGATAATTTCTGAGATAAAACTATTTTATTTCCTTTTCCAGAGCTCAAATTATCTTCTTACCAAATTTTATCTAAATCGATTCTGCGGTTAATAATTCCCTATACAAATTTCCAACTCCCTTTTCACCCCTTTAGGGTTGATTTTCGGGGTGAAAACTATCCTTTGTCCTTTCTCGAGACCCATACTATCTCTATACCAAATTTCATCTTTATCAGTTCAGCGGTAAAAAAATCCTCATACCAACTTTCAACCCCCTTTTCACCCCCACAAGGGTTTATTTTCGGGATAAAAACTATTCTGTCGTTTTTCGGGACTCAAATGATCTCAATACTAATTTCTATTAAAAATTCTCCATACAAACTTTCAACCCCCGTTTTACCCCCACCAGGGTTGATTTTCGGGATTAAAACTATCTATTATCCTTTCCCGGGAGTCAAACTATCTCTATACAAAATTTCATCAAAATCCGTTTAGCCGTTTTCACGTGATGCGCGGTCAAATAAACAGACAAACAGATAAACAGATAAACAGACAAAAATTCTAAAAATTGTTGGAACGTGTTCTGTTATCGATTCTAAGTATCCCCAGCCAACTTTTTTTCGATTATCTTCCATGTACAGACTTTCGACCCTCTTCAGCTTTATTATATGTATAGATTAAACAATGGGTGCATTATCTGTCTCTCAAGATGTTTTGATATGCCTTCTTGAAGAACTACGCACTATTTTGTATCTTTAAGATCTAATAATGTATAACTGTTTTGAAAAAAATAAGTCCTGTCGAGTTTCTTTTCGGTCATAATATTTACTTCTTGGGCTCAGGTGTAGGGTTAGAACTTAGAACCGGTGGTAGTTTTGGAACGAAGTTCCTTATCGGACGGTTCGCGGATGGGGGGCTAGGCGAAAAAAAGTCACGTGACCGTCACGAAAAAGCGTCACGTCACGAAAACGACCGACACCCATACGATTGAGAAACATGTAAAATGGAATGAAATAAAAAATATATAAAATAGAATAAAGTGAAGTGAAGTGAAGTATAGTGAAAAGTGAAAGTGAGAAGTGACAAAGTGATAAAAGTCGAGAACCTAAAAGTAAAAAAAAACCGGCCAAGTGCGAGTCGTACTCGCGCACCGAGGGTTCTGTACAAACCTTTACAACTTAAAGGTATTATAGACCTGAGTATTTGATATGAATTTCAATTTAATACCTCTACGCGTTTACGAGGAAAAAGGTAGTAAGTTTAAAATTTAAAAAAATATTTATTGTATGATTTTACTAAAAATGTCTACTTTTTGTAATTTTTCCTTTGTCTGTACTATATGAAGTTTCTTCGTGCCAAGTTTCAAGTTTCTGAGTTTACGGGAAGTACCCTGTAGGTTTTGAGTTTCTTGCGAGTACTCAGTTTCAAAATATGCGACTTAAATTGCTATTTCTTTTGATTGCGTTGACATAAAAGTTTGGTTTTGCTACGTCTGAAAGATCCTATAGCCCTGAGTATTTGACATGAATTTCAATTTAATATCTCCACGCGTTTACGAGAAAAAAGGTAGTAAGTTTAAAATTAAAAAAAATGTTTTTTTGTATGATTTTATTAAAAAAGTCTACTTTTTGTAATTTTTCCATTGTCTATGCTATATGACGTTGCTTCGTGCCGAATTTCAAGTTTCTGAGTTCACGGGAAGTACCCCGTAGGTTTTGCGAGTGCCGAAAAACTAAAATTTGCAGCATAAACGACTGTATCTTTTGATTGCGTTGGCTTTTGAGTTTGATTTTTTCACAGCTCCAAGGGACAATAGACCTGAGTATTTGGTATAAATTTCAGCTTGATACCTCCACGCGTTCCTGAGAAAAATGGTCTTGACAGACAGACAGACAGACAGACAGACAGACAGACAGACAGACAGACAGACAGACGGACAACAAAGTGATCCTATAAGGGTTCCGTTTTTTCCTTTTGAGGTACGGAACCCTAAAAATGTCGAAAATGTCAAAAATGGCAAAATTTCTAAATTACAAAAATTTCAAAAACTTCAAAAATTTCCAAAAGTTCAAAAATTTCCAAAATTTCCAAAATTTCCAAAATTTCCATAATGTCCAAAATTTCCAAAATTTCCAAAATTTCCAAAATTTCCAAAATTTCCAAAATTTCAAAAATTTCATATAATTTAAAATTTCATTAATAAATAAATTTCCACAATTTCAAAACTCCAAAATTTCAAAATAATTAAAACTACAAAATTTACTGAAATAGATGTCATATACTTCAGAAAAAGTGACCAAACCCTCCGGTGTCCGAGGCCAGATTTGAACTGGCGTCTTCAGCTTTCGCGGCTGACGTCCTGACCACTGCTGCTCACTGCTGCTGCTGAAGACGCCAGTTCAAATCTGGCCTCGGACACCGGAGGGTTTGGTCACTTTTTAACCGACTTCAAGATTTGAAAAGAGGAGGTTCTCAATTCGGCGTGTGTTTTTTGTTTTTTTTTTTTTTTTTTTTTTTTTTTTTTTTTTTTTTTTTTATGTTTGTTACTCCATAACTTCGTCATGTCTGAACCGATTTTGAAAATTCTTTTTTTGATTGTAAGTATATATATACAGATTGGTCCCGTTTTTGTCAAAACGCAGTTCTGATGATGGGATCCATGAGGAATCGAGGGAACTCCTCAAATCTTAAAGGCATACATATAGTGATTTTTGTATTTTTATCAACAAAACCATCATTTTCATTCAAAACAGTGACATTTGATGAAGTAGAACTGCTGATGATAATCAGAACGGAACTCTTCAACGACGCATAGTTCACGTTTGGCGATTCGTCCTCTTCGCTGTGTTTGTTTAGCAAGTTTAATTGTCAGAACAAATGTTCGTCAAGTTCAAGTTCTGATGATGGGATCCATGAAGAATCGAGGGAACTCCTCAAATCTTAAGGGCTTACACATAGTGATTTTTGTATTTTTATCAACAAATCAAGCATTTTCATTCAAAAGAGTGACATTTGATGAAGTGGAACTGCTGATGATGAACAGAACGGAACTCTTCAACGACGCATAGTTCATGTTTGGCGATTCTTCCTCTTCGCTATGTTTGTTAAGCAAGTTAGATTGTCAGGACCAATTTTCGTCAAGCTCAAGTTCTGATGATGAGTTCCACGAGGAATCGAGGGAATTCCTCAAATCTTAAAGGCATACATAAAGTGACTTTTGTATTTTTATCAACAAATCAAGCATTTTCATTCAAAAGAGTGACATTTGATGAAGTGGAACTGCTGATGATAATCAGAACGGAACTCTTCAACGACGCATAGTTCACGTTTGGCGATTTGTCGTCTCCGCTGCGTTTTTTAAGCAAGTTATTTCATTGTATGAAATCTAAGTGCACCATCTACAATAATCCTTCACCGGCTACCCCCATTGAAGTCGGTTTTTTTTTCTTAAAAATTATTTTCTGAAGTATATGACATCTATTTCAGTTTATATACAGTAGTGTAACTACTTAAAAATTGCAAAATCAAAAAAAAATATTGAACAAATAATTTGATTTGCTTCAAGATTTACAAAATTTACGAAAAAGTCAATAATAATATAAAATAAAATAACATAACTTCGTTCCAATCGCGTGTTTCACGACACTCGTGTATTTTATTTTTCTCTGACGTTCATTAGTGCATTGTAATGTGCTTACATTGAAGAATAAATATCTTGATCTATACCAATATCATAAATCCTCTATCGGAACCGTATGTGATTACCACCATTATTGCAACCAGTAACGTAACATCAGTGTATTATCTGTGACAGTGTGGTAAAAACGTATGAAAATTCATTACCTACGGTAACGTAATGAATATCCGCCCCCCGACCGCCGGCGCAATAAGGTTGGTGTAATGGCGGTCATTCTAATGTTTTCAATGGATATGAGTGTAGCTAAAGCGGTGTATGCTTCTGTACATAATGAGGCCTTATTACGTAACAGTTACATAAACTACTATTCATCTCTTTTTAGGGTTCCGTAGTCAACTAGGAACCCTTATAGTTTCGCCATGTCTGTCCGCGGTGTAGCTCAGTTACCGTTCGGACTAGAAAGCTAAAATTTGGTGAGGCCTGATAAGAAATTTAGTTGAGTAGGCATACAAACTTTTTTTTATACCACGACGGTGGCAAACAAGCATACGGCCCGCCTGATGGTAAGCAGCTACCGTAACCTATGGACGCCTGCAACTCCAAAGGAGTCACATGCGCGTTGCCGACCCTTTACAAAAAGGAGGATTCACTGTGTTGATGGATAAAGGAACAAGAAGGTCCCTCATCGTCAACACACTGGGTCCTCTTTGAGCTCTTTGGCAACCTTACTCTCCAGCAGGAACACAACACTATGAGTGTGGCTGTGATTTTATGTAAGGTTCCCCAGTCGGGCTCTGCTCCAGATTTGAGCGAGATGAGATGACATTCGCTGAACATGCCCTACCACACTTAGCGAGATGGCATTCGCAGTGCCCATACCTCTCTTTTTGGCGTAGTTTAAGAACATACCCAAGTCCTGACGTAGTTTAAGGACATACACCCCGGGTCCAAAACGTTGACTCGCAATCTCCAAAAGGCGGTATCTCGGTATCTGTCTGCTCTAAAATCCGGGGAAACAGGAATAAAATTAAAGCACGGCAACATGTATCCGAGTGAGAAGCACTATTTACTTTATTTTTCATTTTCAGAATAGGGCCGTAGGACAACGCCAAGCCCAGATGGGGCAAAATGCGTAATCAATTTGCGTTAGTTTGTGCAACTGGCCTGCCGCGGACATGTTTCCGGACTTTTATCAAAGCAACTTTTTTGTGAATATTTGGGGCTAGTTTTACTTTATTTATTTTTGTTAAGGTGGCGGCACCGCAGATATATATATACAAATTATATATATATAAACGATATGGGTTCAAGGATAACGTATTGTAACACTAATATGAACAGTGGATGTTATTGGTATTACATTATGTAACTGCTATGTAGGAGTAGGTAGGCCTATTACTAAATTCGCTACCTATATTACTGGCCACGCTCCAGTTACTGGCCGAATCTTGAAAATTGCGTTATTAAGCAAGGATCTACATTTCATTTGTAAATTCTTACTTCATTACATCGACAAGAACTACATATAATTATAAGACAAGAATTACACATTCAAAACGACAAAAGTTGTGGCCAGTAATTAAATAAACAGGGCCAGTTATTTGCGATTTACCCTATGTACTTAATTTTTGTAACATATATTTATCTGCTTACAAAACTAGTAATACTCCATCCATTTGGACATGAATGCTCACTAAGGAGACTGTGCATCAAATGCGAGGGCCACAGACGGGCAAGCTTCCAGACCGAGTGAGGAATGTCGAGACGAGATACTCTACATCCGGCGTCATATACTAAGGTACAAGATAAGAAGTGCATGGGATACATCATTGCCATGGAGTGATGGCAGGTGGACTAAAATGTTGACGGAGTAGTGGCCACTTTCAGATGAAAGCTTCTTTCGTGGCGTGGCGTCTGTTAGCTTGACTGTTAGACGACATTGGAAAGGTTGCGGGTCACTTCCGGATGCTAAATATTTTTATGAATATATTAGACTCGCGAACCACTGTTTTAGAATTTCTGTTTTAAAATTATCTGTTGTATGGAAGTCATATTACGTCAGGCATTTTATAAATGAATAAAACATTTTGTTCATTTACAAGTGTACACTTAAAATTTCGTAAATAAAACGTTTCCGAAAATATCTGAAAGCAGTAACTGTAAACAATTAATAAGATTAAAACACGTCGGTATATTTATTGTATACACACGAGGGCGAATATCTTTTTTGCCATTTGTAAGAGGAAAGGCATTAATTGTAATTCCATTGTTTGCCCGCCCCGAATTAATTGTTTTATGCGTTCAATTTGATATGCCAATTAATTCTTTTATTTTTAAAAAGGTGTTGTTCCTCATTGGTGCGCGAGCGGCGGTGAACTGGTTTGCGCGATCGAAATTAAAAAAGTAGGGAAGGGAGATGAGAGGGTGCATTCAGTAAAGCAACAGGGGCGCAATTATATACATGTAAACAGTTTTGAATGAAGCTTTATACATACAATAACAGTTTTTTTGCACATAGCGCCAATATACGTTTTACCCTTAGAGAATTCAACCAACCGGAGCGGCCATGTCTGTCATTTTCTATACAAAAAAAGTCTACCGATTTTTGCGGGGGAGGGGAACGTCAAATGTGTGGCTATTCGTACGTAACGTACAAATAGCCACGTCAGGTAAACGTCAGTCCATACAATAAATATGACAACTGGTCATATGTTTTCGGCAGAGGGGAACGCCTGTCAATGGCCGCTCTGGTTGGTTGAATTCTTTAAGGTTTTACCTGTCAATCCAAATTCCTAATAACCAATAGTGTCAAATTTCTTCTTGATTTTTTTTCTGGCCTGGATGAGAGTCCTTTAATCCAAATCCCATATAGCAAAACTGGTTACAGGTAAAACCTAAGCCATCTGGCAAAGCTTTCATAGAAAATAAAATTGTTGCTTTCTCCAGTCGCCCACATTCGGTCAGTGACTGGAATGACTCGGCAGGACATGGACTAACAAGTGACGGATGGGCGAGGGGGATCTTTATTTAATCAAATATGTCCCCTTCACAGTAACAGGGCAATCGACTCGTAGATCGGACATATGTCTGTCTGTGCAGACCGTGCAGATTACTGCTAATATAACTTATGGGAAATCAGATTTATAGATCAACGATCCATAGATTTACAAAGCAGATAAAAAAAATGTATTCTCCAATTTAGGCACATTACAATGCACTTATAAACGTCACAGAGAAAAAAAAACTACTACTATTTCTAACACCTACACTACACCTCAGATTACTTATAATATAAACATGAAAAATCCTCCGCCGGATGTATCGAGGTGGAAAGACCGTCAACTGATGCCCTGAACGTATGTTCACGTGACCAGCTGACAGTATTTTCGCCCCAATACAGCCGGCTAATGATATTTTTTATTAATGATTATTTTTTATTAATGATAGCATATAATATCATCAGAGAATTTTTATTCTGGACGCGTTTACCAATTTTTTAAGGGATTAAATGGCTGTCGTTCTTCAACCCACCAACGGAATGACAGCTGATATTCACGAGACTTCATCATACATCGCCCTTAACTACTTCACAAGTTATTATTGCTCAGGGCCGCGATTCGAAAAGTGAACGCACACACTGGACAGACACTGCTCCAACCCAACTCAACCCAACTCAACTCAACGCTATAACGACATTGACATTTGCTATTCGAACAGATTTTCATTCAACATTGGTCTCACACTGGTTACACATTGGTCTCACAGTGGTACAACATTGGTACAATGAGTTGGGTTGGAGCTGTGTCTGTCCAGTGTGTGTGTTTATTTTTCGAATCGCGCCCCAGAACGCGATGACCAACTAAATGTACCTACGCCTGGCCCGGGGTGTATCACACGCGGGTAATAAATTGTTCTACTAAATATGTATATTGTATATAGTCTGGCCAGCCAACGAACCAGCCAAACAAAGGGTTGCCACATGTACGTATTTTGAATTTACCGCGCTTTTCTACTGACATAAATGGTTTGCTAGACTATAGTTAGTCTGTCCGGAAAGAGAAGTGTCTTAGAATATTTGAGCTCCCATATAAACCATGACCAGTCAGTCTCTCCGGACCAACTCTAGTTTTATTTTAAATATGGTGTCAATATCAAACTATACTAAAACACAGTGTAGGTTTGATATATCCATCACAAGTATGTAATCTTCTCTCAGGACAGTACTAGAACAATGTTCTAACATTCTACAAGTGTGCGGTGCGACGTATGATGTCCTCAGAGCAGAACACAGCTCTGAAGTAAAGTTGGAGTTGGCTCTTTGACTAGAAAGTTTGCTAAATAGTTGTGTGCCTGACTAGGTTTTATTGTTTACTGTACAAACTCACTTGAACTTTCATTTGGTTTTATATCAAGGAGGAAAATGGACGTTTCATTGTTAGTCGGTTTCATATAGACTTAAATTTTATTATCAGAAAGATTTAATTCGTGCAATTGCAGATTTCAAATTGTAGAGATGATTGTAAAAAATAAATTGTACCTACTAATTATATTTATTTTTTCTAAAAATACAACTTATTTTATTTGTCTATCAAATGACGATCTATAATAGACGGAGAGCTAGCCACGAAAGATATGACACAACAATGAGAGCAACAAAACCCCTCCAGTCAGTGTGCTATACTATGCTTATTTCTATATCTGGATATCTGGCAGCTGTAAAGTGGTAGAAGTCAAAGAATGTCCAAAGAAGAACCACTTCAAGAAAACAAATCCTAGTGTTCTGAGTTTGATTCAATACTATGAGAAATTATATAAATAATTAGATTATATCATTGACAAAAGTTTCTGTTGGAGGAAAGTAGTGCCAAACGGCGTATAATGTAATGTTCATAGTTTGTCGCCTACTGTTTTTGTATCCGTAATAATACACAATGTTTTTTGATCTAATGTTAAAATATAGGCCCTGTCCTTTATAACTGAGACAATTTCGGCAGTTTTTACCTATTTTGGTATTACTTTTTTATAAGCTTTTTTCCTATTAAAAGCTGCCAGATGCCCGGATCTAGCAATGAGGATAGTATAGCAATCTAAGCAGACGGGTTTTGTTGCTCTCATTATTGTGTCATATCTGACGTACCCAGCTCTTAGTCAATAATAGACGTTGACACATAGTATTGCTACATTTTTAAGTAATGACCGTGTATGTCACAGCACAAACATAGGAAAATTTCGGAATCTTCTCATTATTCTGTTGGGGAACTGTAAATTTCCTATGTTTCTTGGGAAAGTTTCTGGAAACTTTTCCAACTTTTTTGAAACTTTCCGCACTGCAGTACATAGGTCAGTAGCTATAAGTAAAACAAATGAAATCTCACCCTCTAAATTCTACGGTCTCCTAAAGATGTATCTCTGAACCGAACGAAGTTTCAAAGTGAAATAAATTCCATTTTTAGAATGAAGTTAGTATCCTCTTAGGTCTAATGCATTCCCCCTAACAGCATCCCGCGACAGGACCCACTGAACTGAGAGGAATCTTATTTTATTTGACGTCCCACACACGTAAGCATATACCTCACATGCTTAGCTTACTCAGCTAAAATAAGTGTAATATTGTATTATTTTACACGAGGCGAAACAATTTTATTCATATGAACTTGTGTATGTAATTTATTTATTGAGTTAACGTGTGGATCTAATATCATTTAAATGAATAGATTGAAAGCTTATTTAAATAACTTAACTCTTAACTCGTGCTTAATATTTGATTAAAATGTTGATTAACGTATAACGGATACAATTAGATAGGCACAAATGGCAACTATAATAACGATTATTTATTTATTGAATAATAATAGTATAGAAAATTGTAATTATTATTCCGAACTGTTTAAATAATCTAGTTATAGAAGTCTATTTTTTGTGTAAACAATAATATTATACCGCAGACGTTTTTGCGCGAATTTCGCTATTGCATCTACATATTACATATTCATGATATTCAGAAGGGGAGTTTGACCGCTCCAATCAATAGTGCAAAGTGCAATAAACCTGGTTTCTACTTAGTACGAGTACTATTGCATTTTAGCACTGTACCTCTACCACGAGTCAAACAAATAAGCCCAATTCGTGATTCGTTCACGAATTCATAAATTATTTGTATGGAGAATTTGTGCAGAGCCTCTAGCGGTCACTTATAGAACTAAAAATTACTGCCATACCATAAGTTAAATTATCATTTACGCAATTCGCTAACGAAAGCTCGATTGCTTGTTTCGTTTGTGTAGATTTCAATACTTTACAAACTGACGTGACGTGACAAACGTCACATCCTTCACACCATCCACAGAGTACCTTCTTGACACCAACCGAAACAGATTGTAGGTACGCCAAAAAGGTTTTACTTCCTAAGTACATCTTATCTGAAGGTTTAGAACTGTAGACAATTATATGAGCAGTGAGCAATAATAAGCATAGAAACCGTACTAGCTCTGAAAAATTACCCTGCTTTTTGTGGGTGTTTAATATGCTTGCTAGGCCGTAAACCAGGAATAATTTCTGTTGGTCATCATGTCCCAAGCGGTAAATTTTAAATGGTTAAGGCGCTAGGCGCTGAATGTGGCCGAAAACTGTTACTTTCTAAGGGATATATCTCAATAACGAGTCATTCAAAAAATTTGAAATAAATATATGTTAAAAACCATTTCATGTACAACATTGTCAACGTTTGAATAACTCGTGTAACGTATAGTTTCTCCGTTATTTAAATGTAACGAAATGTCGTTTTACGGTTAATTTTGCTTATATCTACTGAACGGCTTATTCGATTAAAAATATTGTTGAACTAAAAAATGTGTACTACAGAACACTACAAACTCAATGTAGGATATTTAAATTGATTAACTTTTCTTAAACAACTTGATCATAATTCCACATTTCGTGCGTTGGTAGCTCGAAAACGGCGTTGCTGGCAGTCGTGAGCTAGCTTTGAGACGAGGAGGCTGTGTCGCTCGTCGCTCCGTGCTTCCCTTGTACTACATATACTTGTGATTGGCCCGTGAGCAATAATATCGGACTTACTGTGCCTAAAGACTAAATAACTGCAGAGGGTTCATGCGATGCGGACATAACGTGTCTTCCCGGAATCTATAAAGTATAGACGTTTTATCTTTTAAGATAATGTTCTCGTATGCATGTTCATGTACGTTCGTATAAAAAGTGTATTTTATTTAGATTATAATACAAGTAAAAACAAATAAAATTAAAATGGAGGAAAAAACAAAAATCATGAATCTCATAATTCTCTGAAAACAAATTTGGTCATGTAAGTAAACTACAATTATTATGTTTTAGTAGACTAATGCATCACGCAAAATAGGCGTTATTCGTCGAGTTGTGGAAATCTGCTAGTACTGCAATACAATAGACTAATAATCAATTTAATAAAAACTCCGAAGCACCGAATTTATTTAAACATATTTATTTAAGAATACCGTGTTCTAAACGAATGTAATATGCGTTTTTTTTTTAAAGATTAAACACAATTTTTAATGTTTTACTTTATACTAATTTATCAAATCAAGAATTTGCGAAGTAAACTGCAAAGGATTGCATATAAACCGGCTAAGAGAATGTCGGGCTATGCTCAGTGCAAGGATCCGTAGTTGCCGGCCTGTTACAATACATTCATTCAAAAGGTAGTTTATAAAGAGATGTTTTGTGGCACTTACGTTATTTTACTATAGGCATCACCCAAAAACGGCTCAACCGATTTTATTCCATATAGTTTTTATTGAAAATACGTGATAAGTATTTCAATGGCCTCACTTCCAGGAACTTTTCCAAATTTTTTGGACCCACGGTTCAAAAATCAAAGAGCATGTTTTACTTTCGAAGCTATTATTTACGAAAGTATTCGTTTTATCCAAAAGTTGTTTAAGGCTTATTCTTCTTGAAAGACCTATCCAACAATGTGTTTCAGATAGGTATTGTTTTACCACTTTGTAGGCGTAATTAAAACACATACTCATACCAAATTTCAGTGTACTAACTATCACTAAGCAAAGCCTGATTGAGATTCTAATAAAAAATGGCTGATATTTAAGAGTTCAATGTATGTAAGAATAAAGGAAAAAAAGCTTTTTTTTTATACCACGACGCTGGCAAACAAGCATACGACCCACCTTATGGAAAGCAGTTATAAAGCCTATGGACGCCTGCAACCCCAGAAGATTCACATGCGCGTTGACTACCCTAAAAAAAACTTTACTATGTCGGTGAAATAAATACAAATTTTATATTAATTATCAACACAAAGTAAATAAATAAATTACTAGTAAGGGTTAATACTACCTATCAAATATCTTTAAAGGACCGGCCAAGTTTGTATCGGACCACGCATATTGTAGGGTTCCGTAGAAAGTAGTTTCTTGGAGATAACTGAAAAACGGATAAACCGATAATATGTGAAATAACTATCGTAGAAATTAAGTACTAAGCCTTCTTGGTTTTTTTCATATTTTTTAGACTTACGGATTAAAAGTTAGATGGGGAGCCTATTATATTTAGACTTTCGAACAAATATTTCTGAAAATATTGACTTAATAAAACAGTTTTAAAAATCCTCTATATATATAAAATATTTTTAAAACCGTATCGTACAACATGTTCATATTTACAAAAAATATATTTTTGACATTTAGTTTGGCATATGTATGTATGGAGTGCCTCCCCTAAAAGTTTTTTAGCAATTTAGCCAGAAAACTAAGTAGTGGCACATGAAACACACCTCTAGATAAAATTTCAGTGATATATGTTTTATAATAAAAATGGCTTTGACATACGGAAGGACAGACGGACATGTTTGAAAAACTTTTAAGGGTTCCGTTTTTGCCATTTTGGCTATGGAACCCTAAGAAATGTTTGCGGTGTGTTATATTTTAAAGATCTAAATTTAATGGGCTTACAGCTCTCATGACAATTGTATGACGATTTCGTGCACAAATACCGCTCCTTACATGTGCATTTTTACTATACGCAACTCGCAACAGGCTTAGTTTTGTTAATTTATCGTAATTAAGCGAATTTTTATGGTTAATATTTAAAATAGCAACAAAAAAATAACCATCTATTAAGCTCACTTGCACAGCAAAAAAATCCAAATTCACATAAAAACACCGCTTTGATGTGCATTCAGTTTTTTTTGCTGTAATAGTCAGTATTTTTTTATTTTTTCTGATATGCGGAATATTTTTAACCATATTTATACTTTAAATTCAAAATCTAGGTTTTTATTTTTTTACATAAAAATCTACTAATCGAGATCGTTATTACTTATCTTATTTAATAGGTAAGTAGCATTCCTAAAAATGTCACCGTAGTAATTAATCACAGTATTCAAATCACAAAACATTCGCAAAAGGATTATAATTATTATAAAGCTGCCCGCGCGCCTCTGAGTAAAGTCATATTCTTTGAACATTGTTGCGGTGCATCGCGGTGGATTTACGCACGATCGAAATGAGAGGGGTACGCGGGTGGCGCGGGTAGAGAGCGCCCAAACGCTCAAGGACACTCTGGCGACAATCGTCTTAAGAGTGGTAAATAATCAAGCTCCGTGATGGTCAGCTGCCGTTCCTTGAGTGGGTTGAGGAACAGCATCCATTTTCTCACATAAAAAATATATAAAATAAAATGACCATCGCGTCCCAGTTGAAACAGGTGATAGTTTATATGCTATTAAAAATAAAATAAAAATCATCAGCCGGCTGTATAGCACTGAAAAGACCGTAAACTAGTCACATGAATATATGGTATTTAGAGTATCAGCAGACGGCCTTTCTACCTCAATACAGCCGGCTGACGATTTTCTAAATAATAAGAGCATCAAATACTGACGTTCCGCAACCCACCAACGGAGCGACAGGTGACCTACGCGAGTCATCATTGTTAAAATCAAAAATTATCATCTGGCTTACGGTTCATGCCACCGGAGACGGGAAATACAAGCTATGACAGTAAGCCTTTTTTTACCTTATTTAAACGCGCGTGACTTTTAACGCATAAAATGTTATCAACCGACTTCAAGATTTCGAAGGAGGAGGTTCTCAATTCGTCAGGATCTTTATTTTTACTTTTTTTTCACCGGTTCACCGATTGCAACTTTTTTTAAACGGGGAAATTGCGTATTTCGTCATACATATTCAAAGCTAGGAAAAGGGGTGAAAACTGTCAGTACTTCATCCATCCATCCATATATTTATTTCGTCGTAGGATATAGGATTACCTAAGAAAACCAAATTGATGAAATTTGATGCTGAAACCACACTTCGCCTATGCGGACGAATATTTGTGTTGCGTCTCTTTCTTATTGTATAGAATAAGAAAGAGACGCAACACGAATATTTGTCCGCATAGGCGAAGTGTGGTGCCACCATCAAATGTACAAATAACACTACTAGTTTAAAACGTCCTAGAACTAACATACATATGTAAAGTGTTAGGTGATTCTTAATTTATTTGGTTATTTTGTCAACATGACAGTTCGACTTTTAGTGATCATAGTGGATCATAGGTTTATTTCTTATTTTTTAGGTCTATTGTATAATCACAAAAAGATAAGTACCCTTTCAGGATGTTGTTGATTCTCTAAAGTATAGGCAGTGCGCTACTGTTACACATCCCACCTGCGTCGACGCCGACACGTTGGCGAAGTTCTTTAATTTATTTACCAGCAAACAAGCCGGAGCGGCGCGGCGGCGGCGACATCCAAAATCACTACAAGACTATTAAATATAGTTGTCGTTCGTCTAACTATTGTTGGTGTCGAGGCAATCGATCCGTGAAGCAAGGGGCACGGAGCCTCACGACCTAACAGACGCACAAGGGAAGCTAAAGATGCTCCAGCAAGCCGCCGGTTTTCATAACACAACGCAGGATTGCGGCTTTGCCGCTTCTTGCATAATGATGGTTTTATTTCTATTTATAAGTTACATGTAAGAGTAATTGTTAGTAGTACTTACTTATAAGTCTCTAGTATGTGACAATGTTACTTTAAAAGGCTATTTCGCAATAAATAAATCTTTAATATCATTATGTACATTATAATTTCAAAGTGCCCTGTATAAATCTGGATGTTTTTTAACCCTTTTCCAGGCCGCTCCAATCTAGATTTTTTTTCAATAATCCTAAATATCTTCAAAATAGTGAGGTTTTGGTAATTCATTTAAAGGCTAGTAGAATTTAGCGATAGTCCAACCTAATTCCAACCTTAAACCGAAAGATTAAGGTTGAAATACAATTGACACGGATGTGGTCGTTATATCGTACTACGCCTGAAAAAGGGTTAAGCACTATTTTATAGGACTTGGATGCAATAATTCGAAGACTCCGGTATGTAACGCAGTTGTTACTTCTTGAATATAAAATAATACACCTTCCTGGAATAAATAGTTTCGTCTTGCCGGTGATAAGTTAGCTGCTACATGTGCAGCAATCAATCATAACATAAATGAATGACGCACAATAACCTGTAAAATATGTTTCAATATTACCTATTTGTTATTTTTCACAGTTTCATTGTAATTATTATGATTGAAAATTAAAGTGTTTATAACTAAAAAAAAATTCGATTTGAACTGGTGCCCACTTTATCATATCAAATTTCAACTACTTACCATTCATTTTAGGTTAGAGTTGGTATTTTTGTGTCGATATAAAATCTGTTTAATTGACTATTAATACATAAATCTCACAAATATTCAGCAGTTCTTGAGTCTAGATTTCTTTTCTAAAATTATTCTTATTGAAGTGTTGATGTGGATATTTCTATTTCTCATATCGGCTTGAAATTTACCGTTTGGCTTTCCATTTGCAGTTATCATACTATGCAGTCTTCTTAACAAATTATGCTTAATATAAGGCTTTGTCGATATTATTTCATCAACTAATAATATATAAATATAACACAATAAATACGAATGGTTTTCACTTTCACCATGTTTTGACATCTCACCCTACAATTTGATAGTGAAAGAGTTTTCTACAGTCGATACGGTATTTTTCGGTGACGTAAGTCAAATTAGTGTCTTATGGTAGCGTTTTAATAAAACCTATCGATAACAAACTGTACTGACTACATCCGTCTCGTTCTACCTATGAGACGGATGTATGTCAGCATAGAGATTTCGAATTTCTTGCTGTCGATACCGAAGGAAAACTATTCGATGCCCGTTGATTCGTTAACGACTGTAGAAAGGTTTCAGAATTTTCTGTAATGACTTGTGGTAGAGGTACTGGATAAGGAAAAATATTTTTATTTTATGTTTTTATGCAGTAGGTATTTTAAGTATTTTCCCTCCGACGAAATGGAGACGGTATTTGCATTTTGGGGTGAGATAATTTAAACCAGTGATGGTTCTCGGATAGATTTTAACTCGATAGATGGCTCTATTATACAATTTTGTCGGAGGTTTTATAATATTTTAATTAGTTTTTTGATAACCTATAGTAATGCAGAAAGGGTTGAAATTAATTAAAAATCCAACTGGGATTCATCCAGGGAATGAAGTAAAGCCATGTCCACAAAGTTTCATTAAACACGTGTTGCGTCGTCGACGTGTCGCCGTCGCGCCGCGCGGGTTGTCGACAATCTCTCACTAGCAGAATAAAGTTTTGGTTGTCTGGAAGTCATTTACTTTAGGGGCCAAATATGTGTAACCTACCTACTTATTTTTGACCCTTGACGAAAACACAGTATTTTTATAAAACCGATTTATTCATATACGGTATGGTGAATCGCGAGATGTCACGGTGTTGAAAGATCGGAAGAACTATTACCTCCACCTCACACTGGCCTCTGTGACAACCAACCCTCGAGACAACCGTCCAGATCTCCCCTATTTTATAATTCTCATTTTTTTATTTGGCGTCGTAGTCCTGACATGGATGAATATTAATGTGTTTTGATTTCGACCTTTTCTGTAGTCTGCTCCGACACCGATATCATACCGGAAAAGTGTAACATTTGTAAAATATTTTTCACATCTCATGCTCAAAAAGTGTGTCATATTATGCTTACCAAGACGGACTAAAGTAGTACATTTAGCCTCTAGAGTAAATATGTATACATATTTATGATTTACAAAACATTTTAAATTGACCTATCAGAACACTTCACCATATTAAATCCACCAATCACAACACATACCGAAGTTAATCGGAACGCTGGATTCTTTTTTGGTGCGTATACTGTTTAAATAATTTAATTCCTTAAAAAAACATTGTATGTAGTATCAACCAACCAGAATACAGCAATGTTCAAATCGACCAGGAAACGCAATTCATTTCTCAAAACATGAGGTGTTTTTTAGTTCCTACTTCACAATCATTGAAAAAAGATTAAAATCTGTTCGAAGCGCTTTAAAGCGCTAATTATACCGTCGTCTATGGCATTTATTCGCGGTGTTTATGTTTTGTATCTGTGTCAAAGCAGTTACAAAAATAAACAGACCGTCAAGTTAAACCATATTTTCGCCTTAGATTAGACATTGTGCGTAATCATGCGTAAATAACAAGTATTTTATTTTATTTTTATTTTCTCGCAATCGAAGGAAAAGTAGTATGTATTGCTCTGGTCTAAAAGCCAATATTAAATAAATAAATCGTGCGTAAATAACAAGTATTTTATTTTATTTTTATTTTCTCGCAATCGAAGGAAAAGTAGTATGTATTGCTCTGGTCTAAAAGCCAATATTTATTTATTATTTATTTATTGGTGGTGCTAAAAGAGTAACAAACTTGGCAGCTGCACTGTCCCATCTGGACCTCGCAGCACTCACTGGATTTTCTTTATCATCTGCTTTCCCACTACTCATTCCTGAGAGAATAATCTATATCCAGTGACATGTAGCCATACGATAAATTTATTTATTGTCAAACAATCTACTTTTAATAAAGATATTCAATAGGTAATTAGGTGCGCCCTCGGTGGACTCTTCTTTTCTATCAAAGAAATAGTATACTCGCAGCAACCGCTCTAAAGCGACTGGCTCGTATTATTCCATAATCCTTTTGTTGTCTGCCACTCTAAGGTAGAAAATTCCTTTACACATAAAGGTATGCACTTTTCTTTGTTAAAACAGTTTCATTCACTTAGTAAATCTGCATTTTTATCATTTGTTTTTTTTTTCGAGATTGAAGAGAACAAAATTATCCCAATTATGTTTACTTTACTGTGTCACATTAATTAAGAAATAGGAAATCCTAATCTAAACTCCATTCAAAACCCTCACTTTGTTTTCAAACGACAAAATTCAAATGACTTCGATACCGATTATAACGAGAGTCACTCGACACCGCATTTCGGTTTATTCGAATTGCAATTATAAAATCAACTCGAGTCTCAAAAGGAAATTACGGAACTCGGGCTTTGACGGCGGACGAGACATTCTATGCAGTCGTATTCTGATTTCAACATTTTAATATGATATGGTTATGATCTGGATTTCAGACGCCTGTCGTATCCTTTGGCGTTGTGTAAGTCCTTTTAAAATTTCAATTCGTTAAAAATTTATCTATAAGTGTTACCTTCTTTTGTGCTCGATAGTCATGTCAATCCAAACAACTGGTGATTTAGATTTCTAAAAACCAATCACAAAACGTTGATATAATCGAAAAGCAATTTCGTTTATATCAAATTAATATTTCTTGACATGAACCTGATATTTAATAACTGATTGATTACAAGAATGTGAATTACCTAAACGTCACTTCTGCCCGGTCCAATCTTATTCAATATCAAATTAATACCAAACCGATAGTCAATTATATTATTGGAACAGGCCTCCAGGGACGAATTTGACTAAAGCAGATGGTTAGCTGTGGTTTCATTTAAAGCAACAACAAGAAATCACACTCACTCTGTCACATTATACGAATAAGTTCATTAGGTACCGTTACAGCCTCATAAAAATATAATTATTATAGGTAGGTAAAACGTTTCCTTCGATAGTTGTCAAAGTTTCTATCGCCCTGCGTCCTGACCGTACATATATCGTTCACTGACACGTACATACAAAAATAAATACATAAGCTAAAGAAATTAAGTAACCTTTTCAGATTAAAATATTGAAGACTACTTCATTAAAATTTCCTAAAAATGTTCAAACTATTGTAATATAAACTGTACGAAATGAATTTTCATAGTTCGATTCACGCGAATCGTTCACGATAGGGAATTACATTACTGGAACTAATCTCGAATATGACTCGTTAGGCTGACAAAGCATCTCCGTCTAACCGTCAGCAGCCTTCAAGCTTTCATTAAGCCACAAGGCTATTGATTATTCAGCTCGTCTAATAAACGGTAAATTTGCCTCAAAACGCCGTTCAGTGGTATTTCAAAAGAAGCCTTACTATCGCTCTCTTTGTCCTGTCGTTGCGGTATTGCCATTGGTTACACGAGCTAAGCTAAGTCGGATTTTAGTTCGCCAATGTAATATATTCTGGAGACTTTGTATTTGCCTAATTGAAAGGCGCAGTTATATTGGTTATTCTGAGCCTTGGCCTCGCTCGGTGGTTGGATTAGCAAATCAGACCGCAATTATAAAAGGACTGCCACGAAATCCCTTTAACACCGATACCTACCCTACAGTAGTTTCTTTCATCCGTCTATTACCTCCGTAGGTAATAGGGTATCGGTTAAAGCTAGACTCCTTCCATTTTCCCCGAAAGAGGAAAAAGGAAGGTTATTTGTTGTATGTAGTTATGTTTTATTTTTAGTTTTCATGCGCGTAAAGTTTTATTTAAGGATGCGTGTAGGTTGCATTTTTATTGTGTTCTAGTGAATAAAAGTAAAATAATTTCTTATTAGTATGTTATTCAATCAAATATCTGGCATCGATGCCAGGTTCAAGTCCGGCTGGGTTGATTATTTTTTCAATGTTTTCAGTGTTTGTATTTGATTGAATAACATACTATTGTATGAGTGGAATGCCCCACTTTAAAAATCATGTAAAATAATTATGAATTTCTTATTAAATAATCCCATGCACTGGCCTATCCCCCCGCACAGCCGCCGGGCACATGGTTATATTATATCATTGTTTATGCTTGTTACATCCAATTTGTTTGTTCAGCCGTATTCTTTATAATTGTTTATACAAAATGAAATATCTAAAACCGTTAAATTAATTTCAGTTTTCAAAACCTTTTAGAATCGTTTAAAACAATACACCAATTAAGAAATAGCAATTACTGAAAGAGCATCTAAGCGGAAATATAAGTATTATAAATTTTGTAACGTAATGAGTGGTCCGGAAAAAAAGTAGCCGTGCCTTTTTTGATTTATCTTTTTATTTTGTGCCGATTTAGAAGCAGTGTTTATATTTAAATAATCTCTAGATACAATCATATAAAACATAAATACAATCATACTTAAATAAAACAGCGTTTGGAAGTTTTCGCCTTTTGTATTCCATCATACACATAGTTTTTTGAACAGCGTCTTCTGACAGAATTTTTGAGGTGTTTCTCAAAAACATGTTTTTTCTTATAGTTTGATTTGATGAGCTATTTTATACCTTAATAAATTGTCTTTCTTCAATAGTAAACTTTTTTATCTGGCTTCATTTTAAGGTAGTTACAGTAATTTTTAATTAAATGTATTTGCCTTTTTTCATAGAAAATTATCTCCTATAGAAAAATCTTTGTCAGAGGTTAGATTAGAGAGTCTTCCTGACTATCCTAGCTAAAATACAGTTAATTAATGTAGCTTCTTGGTAAGATGAAATTCTGAAAAGCATAAAACGGGTTGTGAAAATGGAAATACAATTGTGGCATTGTAGCGGATTTCGATTGAAGATTGTCAAATTATGTTGTTCAAAAGGTTACAAAGTATGTTGAATTAAAAACGCGAAAACTTAAATATGCTCACATATTCTATTATGATTGTATTTTTATTTATTAGTATTGTATCTACGGATTAATAAAATAAATATACTGCTTCAAAATTAGCACTAAATTAAAAAATACAAAAATAAAGAGTACACTGCTACTTTATTTCAGGACCACTCCTTAATTCGGAACATTTAGCATTAATTCCATTGTTAATAAATGAAATAAACGATGTCATTAATAAATAGATGCTACAGGGAAAAGACGCAGAGATTCCGAGAATCTTACTTTGTTTCCTGGCGTAAATATTGCGACAGAACAGAGATCTGTTTACAATATTAAAATATTTTTAGAGAGAATTTCTTTTGTCAGCCTTCTTCCGTCAATGGGATTTTGTTCGCGTTGAGCGTCTAAGTTTTTTTATAGTGCGCCTGTGTCTGCAAAGCAGGACTCTTTCATATTCTTCAATAGGTATGTCTTCATTTTTTTTTATATCTGAGGATATAAATGATTTAGCGCTTTTAACACGGGTTAACGGCTTGAGCATTTGTCTGGAGTCGAGAGGTTTAGTGGGTATTCTCTTCACCTAGAAGTGCGAGTCCCACTCCCACAAACCCTCCAAATGGACCTTCCCCGGATGCATCATCTTATCTTATAATCAGTTCATAATAAGTATTATTAACAAGTTGCTATCAACTATGTAACTGCTATCAGTTATGTAAGTCGCAGTCTTTTTTATATCACCACAAACGCCGTAATCTTTTCTTTAATGCCTGCTCTCGGATTCTGGTCGACGAGGCAATGCAGCTACCATATTCCCAAATACATTCCATCGAACTATAAGACTCTACTCCAGTATTACTCCTTAAAATCCGTAATAACCTTTTCACACCACCTGCTCGACAATGCCAAATTATATATCATGCAAACCTCACCGAAAGCAAATCATTATAGCCCTTGGCTTTAGCCGGGTTATAATGTTGTACTAAATCTCATTATAACCCGCTGGTTAATAATGTGATTTCATAATTATTTTACATGTTTTTTTAAAGTGGGGCATTCCACTCATACAATAGTATGTTATTCAATCAAATACAAACACTGAAAACATTGAAAAAATAATCAACCCACCAGGATTTGAACCTCAAAACTGAACCCATAGCTTAATTGGTAAAGCGATCGAGCCCCGGTAAGGCGTATCGATGCGAGGTTCAAATCCTGGTGGGTTGATTATTTTTTCAATGTTTTCAGTGTTTGTATTTGATTGAATAACATACTAATGTGATTTCACTTCCCATAGTTCTTATTGTTATGTGCTTAAAGTCTAATTTGGTAAAGTCCGCACGGTGCACAGCCCCGCGACGCCAGCCGGGGCCCGCGCTGATTTGAAAATCGAATTTATTCGGAAAATCGTGCTGGCTACCTTTTTTTTTAGGGTTCCGTAGTCAACTAGGAACCCTTATAGTTTCGCCATGTCTGCCCGTCCGTCCGTCCGTCCGTCCGCGGATAATCTCAGTGACCGTTAGCACTAGAAAGCTGAAATTTGGTACTAATATGTATATCAATCACGCCGACAAAGTGGTAAAATAAAAAGTGGAAAAAAATGTTTTATTGGGGTACCTCCCCTATACGTAAAGTGGGGAGTGATTTTTTTTTTTATTTCAACCCTAACGTGTGATATATTGTTGGATAGGTATTTAAAAATGAATACGGGTTTACTAAAATCATTTTTTGATAAAGTAAATATTTTCGGAAATAATCGCTCCAGAAGTAAAAAAAAATGTGTCCCCCCCCCCCCCCTCTAACTTTTGAACCATAAGTTTTAAAAATATGAAAAAAATCTCAAAAGTAGAACTTTATAAAAACTTTCTAGGAAAATTATTTTGAACTTGATAGGTTTAATAGTTTTTGAAAAAAATTTACAAAATAATTTCTGAACTAAGTTTGTAATTTAACCGTATAAGCAGGTGTTTATTGTACTTGTAATTTCTACAAAATCACAATGAAATGACGTGCTTTCAAATAAAGTAAAAACGGTGAAAATCGGTTCACGCAATAAAGAATTATCCCATAAAAATCATCTTCCATACTTTAAGCTCGCGCGCAATAGTTTACTTAATTTGTCGATAGATGTCGCTGTAGGTGGAACGCTCATATCATATCCTACATGGCGGTGTTATTTTAACTCTTAAGTGGGGACACTTTCTGTGACGGACGGAAAACTACGGAACCCTACACTGAGCGTGGCCCGACATGCTCTTGGCCGGTTTTAAATAACTAAAACAAATGCTGCGAGTGTCATAAGACGCTGCAGTATACGGAGTAAAACTGCAGGTTCTATAAAAATTGAAGATAAAATTTGAATAAAATGGACTAATGTATCAAGAATAAATTTTTAGGGTTCCGTAGCCAAATGGCAAAAAACGGAACCCTTATGGATTCGTCATGTCTGTCTGTATGTCTGTCCATCCGTATGTCACAGCCATTTTACTCGGAAACTATACGACGTATCTGAATAAAATTTACACATAAGGTGTATTTTGTATGCCGCTACTCAGTTATGTAGATTTGAAAAAAAAAATTAGGGGGGGGGGCGCTCCATACATGTAACTATTTTTTTTGACTAAATATCAACATGTGACACATCAATGATAGGTCTTTAAAAATAACATTGAGGTTTCTTTGACCATTTTGTGATTAAGTGAATATTTTCTGAAATAATCGCTTCGAAAGTCAGAAAAATTGTGCCCCCCCCCTGTAACTTTTGAACCGTAACTCCAAAAATATGAAAAAAATTGAGGAGATGCGTCTTATCATATACTTTCTACGCAAATTGTTTTGAACATTATCGGTTTAGCTATTTTTGAGTTATCTCCAAAAAACCATAGGCACCAGATACGACCTTTTGGTATTAGTTTGGTTCCATTGAAGGTACGGAACCCTCCTATGTGTGGTCCGACACGCACTTGGCCGGTTTTTACTTTTGATTTACTTTAATAAAAATCCGTTTCTAGTAGCCTTAGCTATTTTATTGTCTCGCAAGAGGTGAGAAAAGTAGAGTATACTCCTCGGGGATAAAGCTGTTTTTGTCACGGGCGCGCTTGAACCCCTCACTGCACTCAGGACTCAGTCTTAATTCCTCATAAACCCATAAACCCATCAACTCATAAACCCCTCGCTACGCTCGGGATTAAAATCTGGAGTCCTTCGTTACGTTCAGGATTCAATATTGCGCCCGTGACATAAAACAGTGCTTTATCCCCTTGGTGTACAATCTACTATTTGTACTCAGCTATTCCGGTCGTATATCACACATTTTTTTCTAAAAACATCAGTCTATTCTATAGGTACATATAACTAGTAAGCCTGAAAGCTGATTTTTTCGCAACTTATGTACGACATATTTTGGTATTTACCAATCGCTTTTCGGTAAAGGCCTAGTTTGCCCTCTGGGTTGGGAGGTCAGATGGCTTTCTTGGGTTGCATTATTAAATTTAGTGCCTACTCCAATTCATGGGATTATATTTCCAAGCGGACCCCTGACTTAGTTTAGTCGTGGCAAAAGCCAAAACAAACGCTAACAGGATGATGAGTAAACGAGAAAGAGAGCGCATCATCGGCTACGGGCGAAAAACAACGCGATTCGCTGGTACAATCCTGTATGTAGAGTCTGGTGACGCAAAAATGTCACGCCTCTTCTAAGTCGGCGGAAACATATCGTAATAGGTACTCTAGTAATCTATTCAGTGGTTTCACGTATACTGGTTATCCTGACAGGTAAAGAGTTGTGAATAGCACCAGGTGCCGTTTGGAAGCGATCGCGGATCGCTCCGCGGCTCCAGGGGGTTCTTTCCATGCAAATTCGACCGCCGAAGCAATATCGCACCGCTTGCGCTCTAGAATTGTAAAACAGACGGCCGCACTAATGCCTTACCTTCCGTAGTTAGGTGGCATTCCAGTTACATTTAGAATAAGTACTTGTCGATAGACGATTGTCATTTTCACAACGGTATCTAATCGAAAATAAATATGTATTAGGATGACCAGTTGCGAAAGAACTCGCGTGAACATTTCCACACATTATTTTTGGCGTAACTAGTTTTCCTGCTGCCTGTATGTATGTATACGGTCAACCAATTTGATTCCTAGGCCACTGTAGAACCTTGTTGTAATATCAGTTACCCGTGGATACGTATAAACGTGACCTATTCGCTACCAAACTAGCTATTGTGACAAGGTTTCTAGAGTGGCCTAGGAATCAAATTGGTTGACTGTACATATTACGAGTATATACAGTGAAACGTTCAATAGAAAGATAGTCTACTTTATACCTAAGAAAGAAAGAAAAAAATATATAGCCGCGTAAAAAACACATTACATTTAGGGTACTTTCACCACAACGCAAAGTTAACCTAGAAGGCATAATCACTATTAATGTGCGACTACTACTATTAAGTACATTGGTATTTAATATATTTCCCGTTAGAAAAGAAGTGCCTCATAATTAAGACGACGAGCCGGTTTTTAAAAGTGTACCTACTTGTATTTCGCTGTCAAATACCTCACATAATTTAATCCAGTTCGTGCTTCAAGTTTTCTAGTACCCGTTGACTTCGGCGAAACAAAGTAATATCTCAGTACAACACCCATGGCAAGATGAGACTTTACCTTATTAAGTACGTGGGTCATTCTGCGTTTTCATAACCGTATTTCTTGTGCAATAAAATATTCTTATTGAACTACTTACACAGTGTATTTTACATATAATTCCTAAACCTGTCAATAAGAATTCATTGGTAAATACACATACGTGTGTAAATATTTATTACCGTACTAAGCTGGTGACGAAACGTAGTGCTAATTGCAAATTTTGTTCATACAAAACGCGGAGACAGCAACGACCATGGAGTTAGTCGACTTATACAGTAATTAAGTTGCTAGTCATGAAAAAAATTGTTTGCTATATATTAAGCAGTAGCCTAATAAAGCACCTTCTACAATTAAATCTCATCGATTTGAAGCATGGGAATGATCATGCATGTAAACAGGAATTGTACAAAATGTATAAACATGAAAAAGTGGAATGGCCCCCGTTTATGAAGCAGCGTCATTTATTAGGAGCAGCTGTGACCCTGTCTTAGCGCACGCGGGAGTTCATTGTAATCATTTATCGTTGGGAACCTTTGTTTACTTACTTGTACGAGTATATACGAGTTTGAAATGTTTACTTTTTAGGTGTTTATGTGGAGAACTCTAGGGATATATTAGGTAAAGAGTGTATTTAGTTGTGCAAAGCTTATTGGAAGTGCAGTGTCAAAAACATGCTAAAAATCTAAAACCTCTTATATGTCTAATGCTTAAAGCAAAGGCAAGATAGAGGTCACTGAGATTGTGGATATAAAAGTGGAACTGCTAATAACCCCTTTGTCAGTGCTAGGCATTGATCATCTTCACTCTATCACGAACTTCCATGTTCGGACCAAGACTTTAACATTACGTAGCCGATTATTAAACCATTTAAGAGTAGATCAGCGAAACCCGGGTCTCGCGTAGTCTATATTGGACGCTCATATGGAAATGTACTCTATCGAAGTAGCTTGTACGATTTGCTTGCAGAGTACGGGACAAAGGGTATGGTAAACCAATAGTATAAAGTGAGCTCTAAATTGAATGCTATAAGGCGGGTGTGCGTATAGGTATACGGGTCGCTTTACAATGGTTTGTCTAAAGTCTTCGTCTTAACCAACTGGAACTCCCGGCCAGGAGCCAAGACACGGGGCACGTCGGGGCAGGCTGACGCCGCCGCCGCGCACGTCCATTCGCAAATGGCGCGCAAAATTATACGCTTCGCTCCGCACACACGAGCGCATAATGTACTCGAGGGCGCAGACGCTTGTGCCAGTAGATCACCCAGGCCACCAGATACTGTCAGTAATAATGTCATTATTTCTGTACCCGTCCTTTTCTATCTATATGGGTGAGAAGGATGAGTAGAGAAATTATTTTTTATTATTACTGACAATGGACGTCTTTCGGCTGATATGATGATGATGATGACTGAGAGTGTCTAGTGGCCTAATTCTCGGTATGGTAAACGTCCGAGAGCTGGTCACTGTCCATATTTCATCTTTAAACTCTAAGTTATACGCAATAAAGGTGACAGTAGGAGGTCAACTAAGGTACTAGCTTGTCTAGCGAGCACTGGGACGTTAATATTCAATATCAACGAGCTAGTTTGGGTTTACTTAGCGTTGAGCGTGCATAATTCGCAAACCCTTGATTTTACATACGAGATCTATTCTATTACTTTATCTGTGTTAAGATACTTCCAAACGCGAACAGCTGTAAGAAAAAGAATTTGAATTCTACATACGACATTTTTTGTTCTAAACAGATTTTTTTTTTACGAGCTCATCTTGATATGTAGATGAAAAAAGGATGAGCGTCGTTTAAAAATGAAACGAAAAATCTCCATTTTGTGTAATTTGCATAACTTTGATATTTGCTCATGACTTTGAGAAAGTGCTTAATTAGAAGCAGGTTGCTGGATAAGGGAGAATAATCAAGCCGCTTTTTATATTTATTTAACCCTCACCCCCTTGCCAGGACTACTTAAGTTAGGGTTGGAGGATGGTAGGATTAAATGAGGAATGAATTCGGTCCAAGGTTACTTGATTGGCACTCATTTTATTCGAAAACTATGTATGTTTTGAGTACACAATGGAGACTGTAGACGTATGTTTTAAAATCAAGAATAATGATAACGGGTAAACTCGTATGTCATTTGCATATAAGTGACTTGTTTTCATTGTCTTTGAATGATAGGTTAGGCCCGCCACTTTTTAAAATAACAACAATAAATAATCCTTTTATAATAATGGCTTCCAAAATTAACGATTTAAACTAATGATAATTAAACACTCGGAATTTACATATCAATGGTTCTAATTAATGGCCGAACCTGCAGGTAATGAGATTCCTATTCTGCCTATAGCTTGTGAATAATTTCATAATTAAATATCCGAAAACCTCATTGTGAATAATAAAAGATAACAGTGGCAAAGCGACCGTACCTAACTCGGTTACTGCCCACTTGCATAATTCGAGACAATTTATTTCATTTTTTCCGCACGCTCTTGAAAAAAGTGGGCAAATTTCAATTCCACATTACCTTTCGGATTTACATTCCATTTTCTAAAAAATATAAAATTGTTTATCCTTTATACGTCCCACTGCTGGGCACAGGCCTCCTCTCATTCACGAAAGCGATCGGGCTATGGTCTCCACGCAGGCCCAAAGTGGGTTGGTGGCTTCACATTATTCACATGTACACCATTTTTCCTATAACAAAACCTCAATTTTTTTTCTTTCCTACAGAAGAAATGGCAAAATGACGAAAAGCGACAGAAGTAAATATTACGTTAATAGTCACAGTTTGAAATCCGGTACATATTTTCCTATACTCATAGTTTTATTACTCTGCAATCGTTTATCTAGCAGTAGTCCTATTAGTTTAGTCTTGGTCGATTTGTGTAAGATTATCCCGAGACATTTAAAATTCAAATTTCGAACACAATGGCGCTGACGTCCCCCTAATCGATGTCGATTCAAACTGCATCCAGGGTATTTGCACAAACACTGGATCCCGATTCCTGAGCAAATCCGAGCGAAGTGACGCTTGTGAACGCTCGGCGGTTATAAATCCTCAACTGTGAGTTACGTTTGTTCGCTAAGCTTTGGTGAACTTGTCATTGAGGTGAACCAGTGTTACTAAAACCTCGAAGAAGAAGAATATGCGTTGTTCGTCATAATAAGAGTACAGTTATACCGGTAAGTCTTAGTGTTTGGTTTGTATGCACTCATCATGTTATTTAATAAAACCGGACACAACGAAACGCTTTTGAACCCTTAACGTGCGGACTACCCGAATGCAAGCCGCTCGTAAGCTGCGTAAAAAGATGGTACCTACCTTTAGATTGATCGAGCGCCTAATTAACACATACCAACAAGGCTCGTTTTAAAACGTGGAATCATAAATTGAAATGAATCAACGCAACGAAGCGCACGAGAAGAGCATTTGCGACGCGTTCGATCAGTCTAGATTCACCGTTGGTGGTAATTTTGATGATGTCGTCCATACCCTGATAGCTCTTTCGCATATTGCAAGGAAAACTTAGAGAATCAAACAGCGGCAACGTCAAATCACACGCCTCCTGTCACCATAGCCGTCACGTTCTAACAAATATGTAAGTGCGAAAGTGATGCATGACGTGATAGGCGATAAAATGACAACCATGATACGCGTTCTGGTCGATAAACGATGGGAATAACGTCTCTTGGTAATCCAGACTGATTCTAGACTTTCGTGTTCCCGAGGGAGCTGAACGTATGGCCGCGATTCCCAATTAGCTGCAACTTGGCCTCATATTTCCGTTGCGGTGGGCGGCTTGCGTTACCCAGTAAGTGGGAAGTTTATCTTCCCAGATAGAATTAGATGGTAATATCGAGGTCATTAAATCAAATTATTTTGTTAGAATTTCCCGCTATTAAGCAAAATATACTTACATTCCACTCAAAAGCATAACTTCTATTTCGACAAATTATTTTTACATCATCCACACAATTTAGGGTTGCAATTTCAAAAACTACAACTGGCTTCTGGATCTTCGGAGGTTAATAAATCAAACCCATATTGATTGTTTTTAAGTGTATTTTTGATTTCGTCTCAATTATATTATAACAGAGACGTATCACTGCGTATTAAGTTTATAGTTGGGGCTTTCCCACGCAGCAGTTTTAGTACAAGGTTGCCAATCAAAAAACATAGGTGGGGTGAGTGCAAGAAGGTGGTCTGTCTTATCTAAACTACTATAATGATAATCGCCAGCGTGCTTACCTCCTCGCTACTGCTAAATTGCAAATGCCGACATAACTACAGGAGCTATTAAACTTAGACTACAGTCTACACCCAGCTCGATTCAACTCGGGATCCAAATCGATTTAAAACATCACTTGGTTTCCGAATTAAAGTTACATAAATAGTAGAGTTTTGGGTTCTTGCTAGAATTGATTGTATTGTAGTCATCGACATATAATATCAAGACTAGTAAAGGCAAGCAAAGGTCATGTGAAAACACGACCCATTTTCATGTTTACAAAACTAAAATGTCTTATGTCTTGTTAACCAATCAAGTACTCATTCTTTAAGCATATTTTTTTGTGTTAACCTTAATTCTGCAAAGGTTTCATGCCATTTCACCAATAAGAAAAGTTGCCGTGTTGTGAGTGTTCAAAATCAATTTGACAATGAAGTTTAATTGGACAGGAGACACTCAAATCAAATGACTGAAAATGTCAAGTTAACGTATAATAAATACGCCTTCGTTTGACGTGGATGTGTTCACGTAATAAATAATACTAAATGCAATCAATTAACAATTTATTTTTAGTGCATTTTTCATTAGTTATGTAATATACGTAAATTTAATCGTTCTTGGAATAAGGAATATGAAAGCCTTCTATTCATCTTTCATTTATTTAATTAAATTGCTTAATTACAATATAGGGACTTACATACTACAAAATAAGCATAAATTAACATAATTTTTTTACAATTTTATAAATCCGTTACATCCCAAGTAACACATCAAAGCAGTATAACGGCCGTCTTACAGCATATCTGTAAGCTTTTAGCATTTTCAGTTCGTTTTATAGTAGCATTATAAACGTTTATAGTGCTGATATAGGTCTTAAATGGGCACGAATTACCCAGCTTGAGATCCTATACAGGTCATTTAATAGCATTACAGGCGCAATATGTCTGCGCTATTAGCATTATCGTTGTCATGGAAAGTGCCAATCGCATTAAAGAATCATTAGTACGCTCTATTAAGTTGCCAACTGCATTAAAGAAGCATTAATACGGCCAAAAAACTTGCTAATCGCAGTAAAGAAGCATAAGTACTCTCGATTATCTTGCCAATCGCAATACAAAAGCATTATACTAGCATAAGAGTGTAGTAAAATAAACCTTACGTCAATGCAAAAACGTCTCTAACACCGACGCAACAAATGTTATAATACAATGAACGTTGTGATTTAACTACTTTGTCTCGCAATATAAAATGGATGAAGACGGTACAAAAAACTGAATGAGTGACACGTCATATTTGTTTGCATCCTAACAAAATTTATAAAAGTTTTTGACTCTTTTACGTTATAATATCCTTCAAATATTACTGCGCAATGTAGTTTACTGTAAATGTGTATATAAGTTTCATTGAAAATTTTCACGCGCCTTTGATTTATTGTGGTTTTGCTATAAAATATTATAAAAAGATATGCGTCAAATAAACAAAACAATTGTGTCATCCTCGTATAGAACGAGTTTTGCATTATTAACATAATAGTGTTGGTTGAGCAGTCTTAAATTAAGTAATTTCATTATTATATAGGTATTTTCCTTGTATAAATAGGTCCGCATGATTTTATTTTTAGGTTATAAATTATTTACAAAATGGCGTTGGTCTATATGGACGGAGAGCTAGCCACGTCGGATATGACATAATAATGAGAGCAACCAATCCCCTCTAGTCAGTTTGGTATACTATGCTTATTTCTAGATCTGGACATCTGGCAGCTTTAAAGTGGTGGAGGTCAAAGAATGCAAACCATTTCAAGAAAATAAATCCTAGAGATCTGGGTTTGATGCAATATTATGAGAAACTATACAAATACTATACAATATTATGAGAAATTATACAAATGTTTATGTTGGGAGAAAGTAGTGCCAAACGATGTATAATAAAATATAGTTCATAGTTTGTCGCCTACTGTTTTTGTTTCCGTAATAATCATACATCGGGGTTTTCGGTGCGGGAATGATTTGAGAAAGAGTAGAGATAAACAGATAGGTTGAGAGTTAGTCTGAGAAAATATTATATTATGCCTAATGAATAACTACCTCTCTGTGAATAGCTTACATACTATGATACGAGCTTTTTTTCTTAGAGGCATGTTTGTATTGACTATTATATACTTAGTATTTTAAAAATGCAATTGCATATCCGAAATTTATTAACTAGATCTACCTAAGACAAAGACACGGTATAATAAGTGTCAAATATTAATCTTGACGTCCGATATTTATGAACTATTTGATTAACTGAAGAGGTTGACAATGATCAGTCATTACATGAATTAATAAAAAAATACTTGAAAAAATCATAGGTATATGTACCTACAATATATATACATAATAGTCAGCTATTACATATAAATTGTATATACCTATGATTTTTTCGATCAATTATTCATTAGGTAGAAACGTGCCAGAGTACATTCTGTTTTTTAAGTTAATGCCTACTCTTTAGCTAATGTCAAACATTCCCGCACCGAAAACCCCGATGTATGGTAATAATACACAATATTTTTGGTCTAAGATTTTTTTTTTTCGAGTTTTGACCAGTTTTGAGTCGATATTCCAACATATTCACTATAGATAGAATTATAAGGCAAACGACTATCGGTTTTTGAATTTTTTATCTCCATTCTGTAGAGCCGGATCTTGAAATAAATGAACCGTTATTCGAATGGTGTAAAACACTTTTATCGATATTCGAATGGTGTAAAGAATCTTACATATACGTAATCTACATATTAGGATTCCTCTTTGATGTCTCTAAAAACTGTAGAGAGATTTTAATTTTTAACTAATTAAAACAAAATTTATGACCATAAAACCACTTTTTTAGCCTAAACCGGTTCGACTTTGATGTCAAATATCTCGAAGACAATGAAGATTGAAGTAAATATAGGATACTATATTGTTTAAAGCCGTTACCGATAATATGATAAGCTATATAAATCATTAGAAAACTAAGGGAATCAGATCTAAGGTCGTTGGTGCCAAGGAGCCCCTTAAAATATAGGCCCTGTCCTATATAACTGAGACAACTTCGGCAATTTTTACCTAGTTTGGTATTACTATTTTCCAATTAAAACATTTTGCTAGTCTGTCTCTGTGACCTCCACCCATTAAAAGCTGCCAGATGCCAGGATCTAGCAGTAAGAATAGTATAGCAATCTAACCAGACGGGTTTTGTTGCTCTCATTATTGTGTCATAATCTGACGTGGCTAGCTCTTAGTCCAATAGCAGCTCAGTGACCCTTAAAAAATGCCTTATTTATACCTACAGCATTACACGTGAATAATTATGCTATTGTAGAACCTAAGGCACTAAAACCGCTAAAAGCTGTATAGGGGCTGTTCATAAATTACGTCATCAACTTTTGATGATTTTTACCCCCCCCCCCCCTAAAATCATCCAACCCTCCCCCTGCCAAATAGAGTGACGTCATTAAAAAAAATGCGTTTTAAGCTTAATTGTAAAATAAAAAAACTATTTAGTAGATAACATTTTATAGCATTAAAAGTTTATAGAAGCACGACTTTCATTCCTTTTTTTACACATTGATGATGTGATCTTCGGAATGACCCCCCCCCCCCATTTTAAATGACGTAATTTATGAACAGCCCCTTATAGTGAATTACTTGGCTTTATAATGGTTTATATTATTGCTATTGTACTGTATTAGGAACGTATTACCTACTTATAAATGCTATTGTACACCCTAAGGCATTAAAAATAGTTGAAAGCTGTATAGCGAATTTACGTGGCATTATAATGGCTAATATTCATGCTCTTAAACAGCATTAAGCATTTATTTATGCTATTGTAGAACCTAAGGCACTAAACCAAGCCGAAGCATTAGTGTAGCAAACCAAAACGCAACTGTACAGCATTCAGCTGTACAGTTGCATGTTGTTCGCTGCACTAAAACTAATGGCTAAACAAAATCATTTACATATGCCATTATACAACCGTTATACAGCGTAAAGCATCATAAAATGTTATTGTAGTACCTAAAGCACTAAAAACAGCTGAAACCTGTACACCGGATTTACGTGGCATTATAATGGCTAATATTCATGCTCATAAACAGCATTAAGCATTTATTTATGCTATTGTAGAACCTAAGGCACTAAACCAAACCGAAGCATTAGTGTAGCAAACCAAAACGCAACTGTACAGCATTCAGCTGTACAGTTGCATGTTGTTCGCTGCACTAAAACTAATGGCTAAACAAAATCATTTACATATGCCATTATACAACCGTTATACAGCGTAAAGCATCATAAAATGCTATTGTAGTACCTAAAGCACTAAAAACAGCTGAAACCTGTATACCGGATTTACGTGGCATTATAATGGCTAATATTCATGCTCATAAACAGCATTAAGCATTTATTTATGCTATTGTAGAACATAAGGCACTAAACCACACCGAAGCATTAGTGTAGCAAACCAAAACGCAACTGTACAGCATTCAGCTGTACAGTTGCATTTTGGTTCGCTGCACTAAAACTAAAGGCTTTAAAAAAGCCTTTATACATGCCATTATACAACCGTTATACATCTTAAAGCATTATATAATGCTGTTGTAGAACCTAAAGCACTTAAGTGCTTTTAAACAGTCGAAAGCTGTACAGTTGCGTTGTGGTCTGCTGCACTAAAGCTAAAGGCTTTACAAAAGCATTTAGATATGCCATTATACAACCGTTATACAGCTCAAAGCATCATATAATGCGACAAGTTGCTCGGTGAACGTATATAAGAGTTTATACGGTCCTTAAGTTCGAAATAAGTTAACTATTACAGCATTCAGCTGTACAGTTGCATTTTGGTTCGCTGCACTAAAACGAAAGGCTTTGAAAAAGCCTTTATACATGCCATTATACAACCGTTATACATCTTAAAGCATTATATAATGCTATTGTAGAACCTAAAGCACTTAAGTGCTTTTAAACAGTCGAAAGCTGTACAGTTGCGTTGTGGTCTGCTGCACTAAAGCTAAAGGCTTTACAAAAGCATTTAGATATGCCATTATACAACCGTTATACAGCTCAAAGCATCATATAATGCGACAAGTTGCTCGGTGAACGTATATAAGAGTTTATACGGTCCTTAAGTTCGAAATAAGTTAACTATTCATATGTTATAATGCTTCCTGTGTTACTTGGGATAGACCCTCTTGGTCTCAAGCAACATAATGTTAAGCAATTAAGGTTGATTATGGCAAAAGAAAAACGATTATTTTTTAACTTTATTTATGACCAGACTAGAAAATAATAGCATACCTTCAATATAAATAGTTAAAATTCTCTTTGCTTCCTCGTTTTTTAGAACTAAATAAATAACGGATGAGTTCGTTTATGTGTACTATTTATTTTAGCAGGCTTAGGGAAATACAAAGATAAATTTACATTTTGTATCCATTTTTTTATACTACAACGGTAGCAAACAGGCATACGGCTCACCTGATGGTAAACAGCTACCGTAGCCTATGGACGCCTGTAACTCCAGAGGTGTCTCATGTGCATTGCCGACGCTTTCATATAAAAGAGGATTCACTGTGTTGACAGCTAAAGGGACAAGAGGATCCCCCGTCGTCAACACACTGCATCCTCTGAGCTCTCTGGAAACCTTACTTACCGGCAGGAACACAACACTATATATGAGTAGGGTTTCGTGCTAATTGGCTGTGGTTTTCTGTAAGGTAGAGGTAGTTCCCCAGTCGGGCTCTGCTCTAGATTTGATAATTAAAGACTATGCTATGAAGTTATAGCATTCATTATTAATGAAAAATAAGAGTCATACCTATTAGCCAGTTGTACTAGAAATGGCACGGCCAGAATGGTATGATTTTACCAGAGTAAGTATTAGTAGGTACTAATTCGAAGGGTTTTGTTTTGTCGCTTTATTACTACTAGGTAATACTTATAAATGTACATTCATTATACTTTTCCTTAAATGAGTTATGTTTACTTTTCCAAAACTTATATTGCATAACATCGACCAAGTCCGTAGTGTATGAGAATGTCTATGCGTGATTTACTTACCGATGAAAAGAAATATTACCATCTTTGGCGCCTAAAGCTCCTGCACCAACGGCACAAGCCGGCATTTTAATACCTATATATTATCGAAATTACATGGACCGAAAAAACTAATATTTTGATGACATGACAATTTCAAAATGTTTGACATGACATTAGGGCACCGCTGTCACAAGCTCCGCCCACTTTGGCACCAGGAAAGTGGAGCAGATTTTGAGCGTTGATTACGCTTCCTTACTTATTATTCTTCCAAGATTGTAGTAGATAAATTGAGCCTCAGTTGTGCTATGGAAGCTTTATTATTAAGTATATTTATATAATCGAAATTATATTGCGAAATTAAACACATTGATTTTACTGATATAAAGTCACATGATTTTCACTCATTATTTTGACAAATAATGTTTTACAAAACACAGGACTTAATCACCTACACTTACTTTTATTATTTTCCTGACGTTTTGAACGTGTCGTAACGCTCGTGGTCACAGGCAGACTGGCGAGGAATTGTATCAGCATCTCCTAGCCATCATCATCATCATTGGATCATCTTTAGTATAATAAAAGTAAGTGTACGCGATTAAGTCCTGTGTTTTGTAAAACATTGATTCTATTGCGCTAACTCACTCCAAACCCTGACAACTAGGAAAAGTATTCCAAAAATACTATCTATTCCTGTTACCATTTCAATGATTTCATAAAACGATACTCTGGTGCAATGCTCCAGAAGATATTTAATCATAAGCGCTACAAAGTGTGAGTGACTGAGTAGGTATCAAAATCGGCTCGTACTTGTATTATGTTGACAGTGTATGATTAATACCAATAAATCTATGAATCTACTTGTCGTTCGTTAGTCACAACGAGCGACGCGTGCCGGTTACCCAGCACTCTTACTCTTAGTGCTTACATATGGAGGCCTAGGTCTCCGAAACATGTCGCGCTTAGTGACTAAGTACACGTTAGTTAAACCGTACACTTTTGTACTGCTCGTGGCAATTCATTTCACACAAGAACCTATGAATTAAGGAATATTAAAAAATATAAAACCGCTTAAGTTCATCTGTTGCTCGGTAATCATCTGCATTTAATGGATACCCATCTACATTGTTCAAATACCCATCAATCTTATTTACCTGAATTTCGGCGTTTGGAGTTTTTAATTAAAAATGGCCGCTGCGTTTTAACGATCGTTCTCAGTGATGTGCCGTGGGAATATTCCGGAAATATTCTTCATAGGAAAAGTATTAATTCTTCAGTTTTTTTTTTTTTTTTTTTTTTTATACTACGACGGTGGCAAACAAGCATACGGCCCGCCTGATGGTAAGCAGCTACCGTAACCTATGGACGCCTGCATCTCCAAAGGAGTCACATGCGCGTTGCCGACCCTTTACAAAAAGGAGGATTCACTGTGTTGACGGCTAAAGGAACAAGAAGGTCCCTCATCGTCAACACACTGGATCCTCTTTGAGCTCTTTGGCAACCTTACTCACCAGCAGGAACACAATACTATGAGTAGGGTCTAGTGCTATTTGGCTGTGGTTTTCTGTAAGGTGGAGGTACTTCCCCAGTCGGGCTCTGCTCCAGATTTGAGCGATGACATTCGCTGAACGTGCCCTACCACACTTAGCGAGATGCCATTCGCAGTGCCCATACCTCTCTTTTTGGCGTAGTTTAAGGACATACCCAAGTCCGGACGTAGTTTAAGGACATACCCCGGGTCCAAAAAGTCAGTATTTACCGATTGCATTCCTTAATACTTCATCTAATTAAATCATTAAATTCATGTTTAATTTTATTGTTACCGCTTAGTATAAAATGTCATACTAATAAACTTTCGTTTCAGTGCCCCTGCTTCAATAATACAGAAACTCTGTATTTATAGAATGTTTAAGAATATTGCACATAACGCTTTGTAATTTATGACTTATTGAGATAACGAACGATAAATGTTGTGGAGATAAACATGCACAGATTGCTGTTTGAAAATAAATCTCTGAATCGTGACACAAATAAAATAGCTGAGAACTGTAAACCCAATATTTATTTGGGTTTGGTGTATTACTTACAATATAAAAGCACATCACTAATCGTTCCATGGAAATGTGGTTGGACCGTTCATAAATTAATCATTTACTCTGCTCTCTGCCACTTACAGACATTTCCTATTTTCTATCCTCAGGGAACTAAAGTTATGAATTAAGTTATAAAACTTATACTTATAATTATAAAAATATACGGCTTCTTGCGCAGTTCTAGTTAATAAGTGGTTGATCTACCAATTAGTTGGTGCTGCGAGGGAATATACCGTTTTTATGTCTTCAGTAAAAGTACTGGGATACTGGAAGATCGTTATTTTTTTTAATTAAACGAAGTTAGTTACGAATGTAGCTCATAAAGAGACTTTTTTCGAAACTTCTGTGAGTATAGGAAGACATATAACCCCAAGTTATGGACTTAATCCAAAGCGAGTACACAACCCTCTACGTAACCGGTTAAAATAAACACTACACGTGAAACATACCCGATTAATCAAACTACCTGCCGGGTAACCGAATAAACTGCGTCGGTAAACATGGCTTGCCGATATAGTTAAATATTTCACTTGTGGGACTAGGGATGGGAAATGAAATCGATTTAAACAACGATTACTTGTTTTTTTCAACTAGATCACTGTATTATGTTTCTGTACAACTATTATTTAAAAACGGGGTATTGTAATTTATTCTCCGTCTGTTTTTTTTACCAATAATCGATTATTAACATTAAAACGATTAATAATTAATAATATAGTCTGGCCAGCCAACGAACGCAGTAGCAATGAACATCAAACAAAAATATAGCAACACTCTATAGTTCATTTTATTTGAGATTAGAAAAAAGTTGACAGAACGATGTACAGGTTTCTTTATCAGGTAAGATACATGTCACATCTGTCAAAATGCCTACGCCGTCATTAAACATACTAAATATATTTGTATTTATAATAAAGCCATGCCTACGTATTTGTAAATGTTATATTGAATATTTGACAATACATATTTTAATAGTAATTATTTGTTGGAATTATTTTATTTAAAAAAAATTTAATGTTCTTGTAAATGTTGCACAATAAAAAAACTATAGAAGAAGAGGTTCGAGACGGATGGTTAGTTTTTTAAATATTTTCTTGCGTCATCTGTCATTCGTATCTCTCAGACATATCTGGATAGTTTTTAATGTTAAAGCTTATTGTGATTCTTATTTAAGTAAAGGTATTTGCTTGTTCTATTATTGTGCGATTGGTTGGAGGATTATGGAGCAATCAGAGGCAGGCCCGAGTGGCATACAACAACAAAAGCCACCTCGTAGTCCAACAAATCTTTTACCATCACCTAAGACAATTGTTTTATTATATAATAAAACGATTAAATATCGTTTAGAAGAAGTTTTGTTTACGAAATTTTATTAATAAGTGCATATTATGATTGTCAATTAAATAATTTTCGTGAATACTGATAAATAACTAGACGTTAAGTTTCCGTTTCAGAACGTACATGCTTCACTGTCAGTTTTTAAATTTTCACGTATCTCTTACGTGATAATCAAAACGAAATTGTGTTTGTATTGTTGTGTTGGATTATTTAATCTGCAAATTGTTATTATTTATTCACAAATGTGAACTCTTAATCATGTTAACTAATCGTTTGTTGGTGTGCTTCCAGTGTGTTTAAATTGAACATTTAGAACAGGTTGGCAACTACTGTTTCTATGTTTACTCAATTTCTAATCTCAAAAAAAACGAAGTATAGGGCGAATCGAAAAGCAGCATTGCTCCATAGAAAAGCATCAATGTAGATCGAACAAAATGGCCACGCTCTTCCGTAGGTACGTCAGTCATATTGTCACTGAAGTTTGTGGAGAATTTTAACTCTGCATTGTATAAAATAATTTGATAACTCTGAGTCTGATACATGATATACCTATTATTATGTATGACTTTTATATGAATTATAATGTGCGAAGAAACTGAAATAACCAACATCTAAAAAGGACGGAAGATCGGCGGTTGAAATTATGCGGTCAAAATACAATTGTTAAAAGTGTTGAAACCCAGCAAGGAAACCAACATTGATTGCTAAAATCATAAGGCCAGTCGAGGAAAACGAGCATATCTACTAGAAAATACAACTTTTCAGCTTAGAATGGAATAAGTTTACTTAGCTGCATAATGCATATTACTCAGTAATACCTACTCCTAATTATTATGATTTCCTTTCATTGTTTTAAAACTATTTTTAGGTACTTACCTATTGTACGAAGTGTATCATTAATTAATTAATAAAACACGCGAGATTTTGTTGTTTATTTATTGTACACATTGCTGAGGTATATCAAGGGAAAACATTACAAAGACTTGTTAAAATATCTGAAGGTAGCGGAGTGCTTGGTGCTTGTAGGTATAGGTACTGCTTGTTAAACCTTATTTTTACCGCTTTCTTTCGACAATATTGAGCACCAAACGTTCTTGGACTTCATTTGGCACCAGTTTTCACTTTAATTATCCGATTTACACTGAAAGAAAGAACTTTAAATGATGATTCAATACAAAACTCTGCATAACCTCAAAGCCACATTTATCACGCAAAATACCTGCATAAGGTACACTACCTATATTAATATCCTAGCTGAGCTTTCTTAGTAAAGTACATTAATTTATTCAACAGTGGTGGCAGGTATTACATTAATAAGTAATAATAAATAATTTTAAACAAAAAAGAACCGACTTCACTAAGCATCCACCTTTCCAACACCAAATGTTCGATCTGCTGTAAAAAATACTCAAATCACCATAGGTGTGCCTATAATAGTTGAAGAGTTCCCTCGATTTCTCCAGGATCCCATCATCAGATCCTGACATGGTTACAATGGGACCAACTGTGAAGTATACGCTTTCAAACAAAAAAAGAATTTTCCAAATCGGTCCAGCCGTCTTCGAACAATAGGTGAACAATGAACATACATAAAAAAAAAAAAAAAAAAATAGCAAAAACAAAGATCCCGACGAATTGATAACCTCCTCCTTCGAAATCTTGAAGTTGGTTGAAAACGCAATCTGAAACTTTAAAATGAAAGTAAACAAAAGTATTAACTTTTTTAAATTTAAAAAGTTACATGCCACAGATAAAACACAAATTATGCACAATTATCGAATTATTCAAAGACAGGTGTTGCCAACCCGCGAATTTTCAAATTTGCCGCGCATTTCTACTTACCTACTGCCGATTTGCAAAATCATAATTGATCAATAAAAATAGTAGTTTTCGATACAAGTATGTATTTTTGCAGGAATACCGAGGTTACTTGACCCGAGCCGAGAGGTGGGGGTCAAGACTCGGGACGAGTGAAAATGACACTTCCGCACGTGTGTCGAACAACGTTTTTTAATACAATTGCGAAAAAACTACTTACTTACTTTACTTCACTGGCTCACACAAAACGGATCTTGGCCTCTGACACAAGAGACCGCCACTCTGCCCTATTCTGCGCCACTTCACGCCAGTCCGGTACTCCAAGGGCGGATATATCTTTCAGGGCTTCGTCGCTCCAGTGGTATCTGGGGCGTCCAGACGGACGCTTTCCACCCGGGTGCCCCACATACGCCCTTCTCACAGCTCGATCCTCTCCCATCCTCTCCAGGTGTCCAAGCCAGCGGAGTCGTGTGGCTTTGATTTCGCCAATTATATTGGGCATAGCGACTAGCTCCTCTAGTTCCTTATTCTTCCTACGCCTCCAGCTTCCATCTTCGCCCCTGATAGGTCCCAGAATTTTCCGCCAGATTTTCCTCTCTGCCACTAAGAGCTTGCTCTCTTCTTTCTGTGTCAATGTCCAAGCTTCACACCCATACATTAAGATTGGTCTGATTACTGTCTTGTATACTCGAATCTTAGTCGGTTTACTGATAAGCTTGGACACCAGAACTCGATGAAGCGCTGCCGAGCATCTTAGGGCGTTTTGGACTCGAACATCTATCTCCTCTTCCCTGTGGTTGGTATCAGTTACTGTGCAGCCGAGGTACTTAAAACGATCCACACCTTTGTAGGTGGTTGCTCCGACTACTAGGTCTTCTCTTTTAACTCTGATGTTCTTATACCTTTTCATTAGGAGATATTCAGTTTTCTGGTGGTTAATTCTGAGTCCGATCTTTTCTGCTTCTTGCTCAACGATTACCGCCATGGCCTCTAGGTCCTTTTTGTTCTGAGCCAATAATCCCAAGTCATCAGCATACCCAATGACTTTATGTATGCCATTCAACTCTACACCCCCATCGTGTATAAGCAATTTCCGCACGACGTATTCGAGTGCCAAGTTGAACAGCATTGGCGAAAGGGCGTCTCCTTGTTTCAGTCCAGTGACCACATCAAATTCGGCTGTCAGTTCTCCACAAGCTCTAACCCTCATCCTACTTACTTTAGTAGCGACACTTATCATCCTTACCAGTTTGTCAGGCACTTTAAAATGTTTTAAAATGTTATACAGTGTCTCCCTGTCTACACTGTCGTATGCCTTGGCAAAATCAACAAAGAGGAAGTGGATGTTTTGTGCAAACTCCCATTTCTTCTCCATCAGCTGTTTCAACAGGAATATCTGATCCACAGTACTGCGGTTCTGGCGGAAGCCGCACTGGTAGTCGCCGAGTATGTCTTCGGCATAAGGCTGAAGTCGACCCAATAAGACATAAGAGAGGACTTTGTATGCCGTCGGGAGAAGTGCAATGCCCCTGTAATTGTTACACTTTTTTCTGGAGCCTTTTTTGTGTATGGGGCATATCACCCCAGTGTTCCACTCCTCTGGTTGCCGTTCTTCTTTCCAGATCTTAACGATTATCTCATATAATCTGGATTGCACTTCTCCCCCGCCATACTTCCACACCTCTGCACATATTCCGTCAACTCCTGGGGACTTATTGTTCTTTAGCCTCATGACCGCCTTCCTCACTTCCTCAAATGTAAGATCTGCTTCCGTGTCTACACTCTCCTCCGTCGCCTGCACTTCAATCCGACTGTTTACTGGTTGACAGTTAAGTAAGGTCATGAAGTATTGCCGCCACTCACGCTTTAGTGCTTCAGTCTCCACCAAAAGGTCTCCATTATCGTCTTCGAGAAACTGCGCGCCAGGTTGGTATCCTTTTTTAATCATGCCCAATTCCTGATAAAATTTTCTGCTCTTATTAGCTCTTATCAGTGTTTCAATACCTCTAAGCTGATTTTCCAGATGTTGCCTCTTCAGATTTCTAATCAAGTTCCTAAGCCTATAGCGTGCCTCCCGATAGCCGTCGTTCCATTTGGGGTCTTGTTCAGCGAGAATCTTAAATTTCCGTCTTTCCGCCATAGCTAGATCGCATTCCTCATTCCACCACTTCCTTCTTTTCTTCCGCTTCTTCTTGCCTAGCGTTTTTATCCCTACTTTTGTTACTATTTCTCTTGTTTCTTCCCACATTGTATTAATATCCTCCTGTAATTCTAAATCTTTGAATCTGTTACTTATTTCAATCTGAAACTGTCTAAGTGTATCCTTATTTTTGAAACTATCGACATTGATTCCCTGGTATTCCAATTTGCGACCGGTGTTTACTACTTTAATTCTCGCTTTAAGTTTCACACCTAGCAAGTAGTGGTCGCTATCACAATCAGCGCCCCGATAACTTCTCACATCTTCTATTACACTTTTGTGACGACTGTCAATTAAGACGTGATCAATTTGATTGACCGTCACCCCGTTAGGATGTTTCCATGTTCCCTTATAGATATTTTTATGTGGAAACATTGTGCTCTTAACAACCATCGCCTTAGCAGCAGCAAAGCTTATTAGCCTTATGCCGTTATCGTTGGACTTCTCGTGTTTGCTGTGCTTACCGATGGTGGGGCTAAATATATCCTCGCGCCCTATTTGAGCATTCATATCTCCTAAAACAACCTTAACATCGTAGTCAGGGATCTGGTCGTAGGCTGCCTCGAGTTCTTCATAAAAGCGATCTTTGGTATCTTCGTCGGAGAGTTCCGTTGGAGCGTATGCGTTGATGATTGTGATGTTATAAAAGGTACTTTTAATACGCAGGACACTCAATCTGTCAGAAATTGGCTGGAACCGCGTGACATTTCCTAAAACTTGTTTTGATACCATAAAACCGGTTCCTCTCTCATGTCTTCCATAGTCCCCCCCGCTATAAAATAATACATAATTGTTATCAATATTACTTTCCCCATTCCCGGGCCACCTTACTTCTTGCAGTGCTGCAATCGGGATGTTGTAACGGTGGAGTTCCTTGCTTACTTGATAAACAGCACCCGGCCTATATAAACTGCGAACATTCCAGGAGGCAAATCGAAGTTCCTTTATTCCGCGCCGAGAGTCGTTGTTGGGATCGGATCGTATTTTTCTCTGTGTCAGTCTCGTAACGTTGTTCTTTTTCCGTGGGAGGGGTGTTAACCCGCCGCACAACCCCCGAAATGCTGGAGGACCACACCCTACGTTGGTTAGCGATTCCATCGGAATTAGCCGAGAAGCGTAGCTAGGCTGTGCTACCGACCATTCCCCCATCCACCACCCGGGGGACGCTCCTCTACGCCGTGAGGGCCAGCGCGAGGACGAGGGCGAAAAAACTACAGTGAAATAAAATTACATTTATATTCTGTCACTGTACGAAAGACAGCTTCATTCAATCGCGCGTTGTTCAAGTAATACTATTGGGTCTCGCATAATACTCCTTTATGCCCAATCGCGCGTAGTTCAGGTGGGTCATTTATAAGCGGGTCTCGCATAATACTCATTTATTTAAAATTCTGATCTGCAAATCGGGCGTAAAAGCAAACTTTACGCACGATTTGCAGATCAGATTACTTTTTAGCACTAGTGCATAAAATAAACGTTTACGCGCGATTTGCAGCTACATAAACTAAACTTTTTGAGCAATTGTATTAAAAGTACTATTTTTTGTATGTACGATTAGTTAATGACAAAAATCGATTTCTCTATTTAAATTTTTAAACTATAGCAAGGATATTATACCTACTCCATAGAAACAGCGTCACCTTTTACCGTCTTGAAGAAAATGGTTGGAATTGCCATCTCTTTCTTGGGTAATTTTCTTGAATTTAAAAGCCGCCGTTGTGCAAATAAAGAGATAGCGAATTATTACAACCATTTACTTCAAGCCTGTAAAGGAGACAACTACCCAAGGCGCATAATATCCTAGAACTAGAGCAAATTAATCGATATAAAAATAATAACGATTTCTTATGACAGACCCATCCCTATGTTCATACACCACTCTGTACTCGTCACGTTGATTCAATTATTACCTATTAAAGTCTCACTCAATCATCGACAAAAATGAGACCGAGCTTTTTACGAAGTGTATTTTGTATATCATTAAATTGTCCGTTGAAATTTGACTTTGCTGGCTGTGCGATTAAAGTGAATTTTGGAGAAAAGCCAGTGCGGAAATCGCTTTATGAAGTATTCGCAATTTTCAAATTGATACGGCCCACAACGCCACAAAATTACTTGGTAAAACTGAAACACGACTCTATTGTCTGAGTTTTTAGAGCTAGTTTTTTGGAGTTTTATTTTGAGAAACCACTTTATTATAACTTTTTTTGGTATTTGACGTAGTTTCTGAATTTAACGGGTAAAAGCTAAATCCTTTTTGATCACGATTCGGTTAAACTGGGCACAGTAATATGTAGTTAGTTTACATGTTTTGAAACGAGTTTTAGTAATGAATTCTCATTGAGCTTGTGTGGTTTGGTGCCTGATTTTTTTTGTTTTATTTTCTATTTCAAACAAATTCTTAAATGACATCGGTCAAAGAGAAAACCGAAAATTGAAAATGGAATTACGAATAGTTCTGCATTCAAACGTTTGCTTTAAAATATGTTGTGTAAAATATAACGAAGCACTGTAATATTTTTCACATACCTTTGTGCGTGTGACAGATGTCGTTTCACAAATTTAGTGAAAGGGTAATCAATTTCGCATATTTTTTTCGATTATCGATAAAGTGTGCAAGGAAATCGTAGTACTACGAGTAACGTATGCGGAATGAAATCTGGACAAAGGTTTGAAGACGTAAAAAGTAAGTAAAGAAATAAACTCAAATTTTATATAAATGCGAATTGAAAGCTTATACATCTGTTAATTAATCCCGCACTTTTAATGGGCATTGGATTCTTTATCTTTAAATTATGGTTAATCGAGGAGAACAACGTTGCGAAACAGTATGTAATTTTTACAGTATTAATTCCCTATGGCTGAAAGCGAAGACCGTAGAAAATTTTGTGGAAATATGATAGAGCTAAAGAGCTATTTATAATATTTTAGCGTCTTTTTTCTTTACAAAAATTGCCACAAGAAAGCCTGGTTCAGGGAAACATTCCAGCATTAGCCAGTTTGCAGAGAGAGTTCGATTAAAGAAAATGACAGCCCGCTGAGTCACAAAATCTTATAGAGAACTCAGGAAGGCAATGTGGTAGTAAAACTGTTTTAAAATATCTTGAAGAGGTATCAGTTAACAATTAAGAAAAGTTACGCCCATCGTCTCCAAAAATTTTTAAAAATAACCGAAAATACGGCCACGTCGTTTGGTCAAAAAATGTAAAAACAGGTGTATTTTTTTCATTTTTGGTTTTTTGAATGACTAATATTATGTTGTTTAAAATGGAAATTCGTGGCAAAGTAACTATTATTTTGAGAACACCAATAATCTTACCGTCAAGAATGTGAAAAATGTCAAGTATACGAAGCTTCCTTAAAAAGTTACCCGGTGGAAGATAAATTTAGATCTTAAAAAATCTGTACATTGTTGTTGTCGACAGCGATGGACATAAAGTACCACAACTTTCGTTTGAAACCTCTCATTGGAGTAAACTTACTCTGGCGTTTAATATGATTAAATACATTATTAAAAACCATGAAAGATTATAAAAATAACTATGTTATATTTATTTTATAAGAAATTGAATGTTGTCCAGATTTCATTCCGCATACGTTAAAGAGTAAAGAAAAGTTTTTTGGCTGATGATTAGTTTGTAACAGTGTTTGCATGAAATGTTATATTTTCATCTGATCGTATGATGATGATGATCACTGCATGTGTGTATACACATGCAGTGATATGTAGAATTTACTAGGTTCTAAGTAAATAATTACTCATAATAGTCCTAATTAAAGTTAAATTCGAAGCGTAGGTTTTTCATTGTTTCTACGCGGTATACTACCATTACTACCCAAAACTGTAACCTATTAAGAATTTTTCTTTCGTCCATTACCTTTTTATTTTGTTTCAGGGGTGAAACTAACACCGTTCGTGCGGCACTGGCAGCCGGCCGCATACGAGCGCGTGCGGCGGCGGCGCTCGACGTCGCCCGAACACGCGCCCAAGCTACCAAGCACCCTGCGCCTCTCCTTCCGCGCGCATGACAGGTAAGAACATTTTAACTATAAATCTTTCTTGAGACTCGAATATATAAAATAATATTTAAAACGGTTTACCACACATAATTTCAGTCGAATTTCGTTCGACATGTTTCAATCAATTTACGATATCCATTTTCAAGGAGACCAACGTAACCAAAATTATATGAGTAATCATTTTAAATATAATTAAAATAATTTTAATAGTTAAAACACAGGTGAGCCCTAAGTTCAGTCATGAACCCAGAATCATTCAGAAGTTGTTTAGTTGGCCTCACCTTACAGCGTGTTAGGTAAAGGATAATCTTATAAAGAATATTTATACCATGATACGCAACTTGATAGATTTAGAGTGCTAGTTACTAGGTTATTTAGAGACCTACAAGGTACTTTTTCTTAAAGCAACCCCGAGTTCAAAGATAGACTGAGGCTTCTTCATCGTGATTGGCTTCCCTTTATCCCATTTATTCGGGGTCGGCTCAGCATGTTTTTCTGTTCCATAACTCTCTGTCACCCGTCATCTCGTTATTCACGCCATACTGGGGCTTCTTACCTATATAGTAAATAATTTAGAATTAATTTAATGCGGAGAATACTGCACGTTGACTCAGCCTTAAGGCTAGAGCTAGAAATCCATGTTATGGTTAGAACTGCATGTTTCCATGATGCAGCTAACTATTTTTAAGTTCTAGTGGTGTGTTTTTGTTATAAGGCACTCGCAATACGTATTATTTATGTAGGTATATCATATAATTTTAGTTTCTCTTAAATTAAATGTACAATTTCTTTGAGAATAATTAATACCTTTAAGCCTAAAACAAATCAATCAAATATCCGATCTAATATCCCCTTTATTGGTAACCGGTTCCGGTCCCTGATCTAGACATGTTGTTATTTCATACAGAAACGGAACCGACGGAACGCCTGCCTACGCTTAAAATTTCACTCAAAAATCGATTTATTAGCGTACTCGCCGTCTCTCCAATCCAGTCCGTGTCAAAATCAATCGCCATGCAGGTTTGAGTCTTTGCCTGTTTATATTTGTTCCTGGATGATTCATGGTACCGGCAAGCCAAACAGACTTCAAAACTTGAGAACCGAATTTCAACGTAGATGCCAAGTGAAATGCAATGAATGAAGGACATTGAACGATTTTTCGAAAATATCATACCTTGGCCATAAATCGTATTTAAAATATTAGTAGGCGTTCAAAGTAAATCTCTTCATGGTTTAACGGTTAATTACATTACAGGTGACACATTATTTTTAACCAACAGTTTCCTTCATTCCATACTTAGTGATATTATAGGGCATTGTGATGTTAATGACCTCCTAGCCCAGTCGGTAGTGACTGCCTACGAAGCAGGAGGCCCCGGGTTCGAATCCTGGTCAGGGCATTTATTTCTGTGTTTATCACAGATATTTGTACCTGACTTATGGGTGTTTTCTATGTATTTAAGTATTTATTCATATTTATCTATTATATATATCGTCGTCTAGTACCCATAACACAAGCCTACTGTGGGCCTAGGTCGATTTGTGTAAGATTGTCCTATAATATTTATTTATTGTTTTAGTTAGCAGTCGAGATGTTTGTAATTATCTTATCCCTCTTCGTGTTTTTGGAAATAAAGTAGTGTTTAGCAATTTAAACATGTGTCAAGTTCATTTTGAACAGCTGGCCCGCTTAGCTACTTCTGCAACGCAGCATGTCATCAGTGGCCGCGCTTGCGTTTTTGCCTGTTTATATTTGTTCTCGATGATTGATGCCCCAATACCCGTCAGCAAACCTCCGAGGTGCCTACAAAAAACATGACACGCTCGACTTCCCGACTTGTAGGTATGAATATTTCTGTAGATGATTTGTTTTTCGTTTAATTTTATGACGTTTGTTGGAGATGATGTTATAGATAGCGCAATTAGAGTTTAGGTGAATGTTTACTTCTGTGTCTATGTGTGTTCACAGCTACATTTGGTACTAATTGCAAAAAATGGAATTGAATTTGATTGAATGAATGGAATTAATGAGTGATGAAGCTCAATATATTTTCAAAAATAAGGCATAACAAAATACCAATATCATGCTTTATTCATTCATACACAGAGGTATATGAATCTCTTAGTTTTTTTAAATGAAAAGTAATTTAAACAAAACTACTGTAAACAGAAAATGTTGCGAACATAATTCCAAACATAAAAAAATGAGTGATATAAATTAGACATATTTTCTTAAAAACTAAACCAAAAAGAAACTTTTTTTCACTGTCTTGCAGTTCACTACCGAACTTGCAATCGGTACGAAAAAATAACAGTAAGGTCAAAATTCCGCTTTCATTACACGATAATCATGACATGTTGTTGTGTGCGTGACTTCAACTCGCGTGGTGATACCTATATCTTCGGTAATTTTAAATGAAAAAAAAATAAACGGTGATTTTGACATAAGTTCTTTGCCTAAGAATTTTAACACGCTCATCCAAATAAAAAATCATTTACTGATGTCTGTATTATTGTCAAATCGAAAAGCAGTGTTCTTTCCGTATTTTCTGTAATAAACGTGAAGTATTAAATTAACTTGTGTACTGATAACATTACATGTCGACGTTATGTAATGGTAAGATGTTTCATCTACATTCACATTGTAAGTCCTCTAAAACGTGTTCAAAAACGGTAGGCAATGGCTAGCATTACCACAACCGATTTTACTATGATAAGCTTTTTATCTGTGTCAGTAACGTAATTTTAACTTTATATGCTCAAATATTGATAGGTTATGAGTTTCAAATTTAGAAAATCGAATTTGATAACATAATGTAAATCCTGTCCTCCTTCCCGACCACCGGCACGCGCCCGCGCGACCGCCGGCACAATCGAGTTGGCCATGGCGGTGCAATGGCGGTCATTCTATGGTTTCCG